>OZ023263.1:68181677-68783299 GCA_964006375.1 Tillus elongatus | reverse complement strand
GCAGCCGCTTCTGAAATTGATGTGAGATGTTGGTGGCCAATTCAGATTTCGAACCACAGAAATGCCGACAAGTGAAAAGGACCCATTACTTTGAATAACTTGCTTGTTCATTATGATGGGTCTAGGGCTGGTGTATCTCTTATGAGATAGAAACCACGACTGAGATTTGGTGGAGTTGAATTGTACAAGATTTCTACTTCCCCAGACCAATATTTAGGATTTAGAGAACCAGGGTTTTTGAGTGGCTGAAGAGATTTCCTGTGTACGTGGAATAAATAATTCCATGCCAGCTTGGATGATTTCGGTGACGTTTTGTGAGATATCAGAGGGGTCAGCATTAGAGTAGCAAACAGACGCCCATGGAAATGAGGAAAAAGTAATTCCGCATTTCTTCTTCTTCCCAGTTCGCGGAGTTGTAGTGCCAAACGATACGTGGGTGTGATGATTGTGTGACCTCGGGTTGCATTGCGCAGGAAGCAGTGACCATGCCGTGGTCTGAGCGACCAAGGGGGGCGGTGACTGATGTCTTATAACAGTCAAGTTTTGTAGTAAGAAGGAGATCCAAGGGATTTGAGCTGTGTTGGGATGCGAGGAAAGTAAGTAGGTTGCTGAACCATATTGGCTAAAGAATTGCTGACTGCAAAGGCCTCCGCTGCCATTCTTTTGTGGATCAAGATCATAACCATTCCTTATTATGGACATTGAAGTCACCAAGAATAGTGACCTCGGAGAAAGGATATTCAGAAATCATATTGTCGGTTTTTTCAGAAAGATAGTCAAAGAGCTGGACAAAGTTGTTGTCAGAAGGTGACCGGTAAATGCAACAGATGAATTTAGTTGCAGCCCTGAGAGAGAGTTTCATTCAAAGTTTATCTTTTCTTCCAGCTTCTTAATTGGGGAGTCTGGTGCAGGGTAGATTTCTACGGACGTATGCGCACACACTTACATGCAATCTAAAGGATGTAAGGAGCTCATACCCCGAAAATTAAGGTGATTAGTGGCTGTTTTGGCACTGATTTGGGTTTCGGCGAGGAAGAGGAGTTGGAGCCTATTAGCCTGGAGGAAATGGTGGACGGAGTTCAGGTTAGAATTTAGGCCACATATATTCGAGAAGGATATGTTAAATCTTGATGCCGGCGCCCCTGCACACCCCTCTTCTGGAGATCCGAATGAAGGGTATTTTATCTCCAGAATCTTTTGTACAAGGAGGAGCCATCATCATTTTTGTTTGTAAGGGAAACCGACTCATACACCAGAACCGTAAACGTCCGTCGGGACTTCACCGGGCTCCTTGATGTAAGGGGTGGTACCTCCTCGGGCGTGAAAAAATCCTTTATTATCACGTAAAGGAAAAGTCCACTACCACCTGCCCTCGATTAGTCGCCTCTTACGACAGCTAGGAGTTACCTTGGTCCTATTCTTTTAGTTGGTCCACGGACCCACAGGGGACATTCTATACTTTAGGCACGCCGTGTATAATATAATTGACATTCTGTATATCATCTGACATCCATACATTTCTCTAGGTAATCACGGTTATTGAAATATTAATGGAAACTAAAATATTAATAAAGAATCCTATTAATAGCAGACAACTAAATAATATATATGTGACCTGTTTTTCCATTCATTTCAAACGAAACGAGTCCTAAATTATTAGAAAGTCGTATCGGAAAAAGTTCACCTGCATGAAACATACTACAAAAACAGTTATACTTGTTTTTATACTCCTACTTATAGCATCTACGGTTTGGTTCCATGTCTAAATATATCCAGCTAACAAACCATACATACACGTTAACTGATTTGCAATGCTAATCAGCAATGCCATTTTTTATGAGCCCTCTTTGTATTTGATTCCAATTTATATGCGTGTAAAAGAACAACGAAATCGAATAGGTGCGTTGTGTAACTTAAGTAGCTTTGCATTAGAAAAGATAACATCTGGTTACGTAGACATACACCATGCTACAGAGTCAAGTTACATCTGCCCATTAGACGTATTGAATGTACAAACATAATTTATCTGCTGCTTGCATCTTAAAGGTTCTTTGTTGCTTTTTATAGCTTGCAGGATTAAATAAATGTCTCTCAGTAAAAGTGTAAAGGACTTCAATTTACTGCCTGCAAAACAATATCGCCAGTTGCTATGCCAGGTTTCGAAAGTTCTATTCGGCATCCGTGGGTTTCATATTCACGGGTCGATGCTTATAGCTTTCTATATATTCCTTGGCAAGTAAGCATTTATATTTGCTGAAAATTGTCCTTAACCTTTATAGTTTTTAGCCTCCACAATGAAAGCAAGTTTTGCGTGTGGGACGTCCAATTATTTTACAGGATTAGAGCCATCGTACTTAGCATCTCGGGTTCACTGCGAATCTAATTTTAGTGAATTTTCTTTAAAAAAATTGTCTATGTGAAGATTTACGTCTTTGAGACTTAAAAAAAAGTTTTCAAATGAGCACGTACTAGGAATATATTATGTTGGCATGTACGAGGGTATACTGATATCTACTAAGCCTCGAAACTTTCCAGTAAACACACTTGTGAAGTTAGTGTCGGGGGTGACATTGAATTTGCTAATATATTTGTTGGTTTGAGAGTTAGTAACTTTAGGAACCTCGGAGGTTCAGGGGTAACAACATGTGTCTCTAAACTGAAGGGTACTGAGTTCGATCCCAGATTACTCCTTTCACTTTTTCAGTACAAACTGTAACATTAACATCAATCGAGGTTCTGGCATTGTATTTGAGCAAGTTGAATGTCTGCACGTTCCGCCCTTCGGAGGGGGCGTAAAGCCGTCGATCCCGTGTCCATGCGATGTTGGGCACGTTAAAGATCCCTACCCTCCTTACAGAAAGGCAACATTTCCAAGATATTGAGGTGAACCTGCTCCCTGGCGTCGGTGATTGGCCATAGACTCGGAAATAGTCCGACGTTAAAGAAACAAAACACACACACACACACAGTTATTCATTTTCTTAGTTTTCATTCACACACAACAGCGAAAATATTGGCAACGTATTTTAACCCGCAGGTTGGTTTTAGCTGTCTGGCCACATCCTAAAGTATCTCTCGACGAATTCCTTTCTTACTTAAACATCAACCCCCAAATCCAGTTCACCATGGAAATAGAAAATGATTTCTCTTTGCTTTTCTTGGATGTACGCATCACTAAAAACACAGTCTCTTAATTTTCTTACACTGTTTACCGAAAACCAGGACATACTAATCGTTACATTGACGCCCAATGTTACAATCACCCACCGCAACTCAATTCTGTGATTGGAAACTAGTAACACAACCTCTTTGATTAACGTAGCACAACAATCAACAGACATAATTAAACTTTTTAAGACATACATTGCGTTAAACGGATACAATAAAAAATTACATACAACGAAACATTAGAAACGCACAACAACCAGTCACGACACCTCAAGAACAGAAAAGACTTCTCGCAACGTCACAGAGCCTTATTACCATGCATCAAAAGTGTTCTCGACAAGTAGTAGTAGTAGTTTTTTTGTTTTTTTTTTGTTTTTTTTTTGCTCGAAGACTCCCAAAAGCCTCGCATTCACACAGGTAGTGGTAGGACGTTTCTTCATCCTCGCCGCATTCCTGGCAAATGGGATCCCTCTCTACGCCTATCAATGTGAGGTGTCTTATAAGGGCGCAGTGGCCTGTCCACACCCCAAGGATGTGGCGAAGCGTAGGTCGACTCCTTCCGAGTAGCCAGACAGCTTTATCTCTGTCCGGCCCCTCCACGAGGTCCGTCGCCTGCCTGCAGGCACCAACCGACCTCCAGTGCCTCTCCATTGCTTCCTCGGTCCACCTGTCTAAGGCGACAGAGACTGTCTTCCTACTTATGCCTATTGCAGGCTCCGGTCCACAGAACGGCCGCCGGGAACCGAGTCTTGCGAGATTATTCGCCACCTCATTCCGCGCTACGCCACAGTGTCCGGGAACCCACACCAGTTGCACCTCCTTCGTCCTGGCTAGTCCACTGAGGGCGTCAGCGCACTCCTGAACCAGTATTGACTGATTTTGGCCGCGCAGACTCTCCGGAGGACCGCCTGGCTATCCGAGCAGATGTACACACATTTCTCGGGACTCATCTTCACATCCTGTCTATTGGCCACATACAGGTTAGTATACACCTCTGTTTCGAAAGCCGTGGTATATGCGCCAAGAGCATAGCTCTTGCGCACCCCCAGGCCCTCGATGTATATTCCTGCCCCGGAGGATTGTTGGTCCTCCAGCCGCGATCCGTCGGTGAAACAGACCAGGCTTGCGGGCTGGAATGCAACCTCATTTTCCCTCCACTGATCCCTACTGGGGATCCTGAGAGTGTATGGCCTAGTCAACCTAATATCGTCCTCGGCATCCCGCACCTTTATGGCGGAAATCGGAATTTCCTTTTCCACCTCCTTGGCGAATCTTGCATGCCATCTCGACAAAATCCGAATATTATTTAAAGCCCATGATTTATTTATTTGAATGCCCAACAGAAGCAATTTCCTTTGACAGGACATTAAAAATAGTACAATATCAGCAGAAAAAATATACAACAATGAAAAATATCACAATAAAAATACAAAAACTCTGGTTTATACAAAAGATGTACAGAGACAAAAGAACATAATATAATGTTTATTCCCAAAAACCCGAAACAAAAGACAGGATGTGATTTAAAGAGTCCGCGATTATGTCATTGCTTTGGCAGTTCGTTAAAATGAAATACAGCGGACACTTAGATTGGACCTCGCCTGAGAACAGTAAAATAAGCATGAAGAACGAGCATTTTGCGGAGGTACCAGGAAGTTAATCTGCGATAAAATGTTTGCAGAATCTACCCTGTTATGTAGTAGACTATATAAGAACTTTAGTAACAAAGTTCCTCTGCGACTAAGTAATGACATCTCATCAATATATACTAGCAAGTTATGTTGCGTGACACTTCTAGGCAGGTACGAACAACTAGTTTTAAAATAGAGGTACTTCAGAAACTTTCGTTGAACTGTCTCCAGACTGAATATATAACGGTTATAATATATGCTCCACACCAGACAACAGTACTCAAAACTCTACCTAATGTAAGCGTAGTGTTTTTAAACACCGCAAATTGACAAAGTTACTGGAGTTCTTTATCCAAAAGCCAAGCATGCCTAGAGCTGATAAAACTGTCTGGGAAAGGTGGTAACAAACGAAATCTGTGGGTCGAATACAACCCTCAAATATTTCACTGTCTCGCTGCAATGTCGAATAATGAGATCCAAGTACGTGTAGGCAAAAAAAGTTGGGATTTTTTCCTAGAAAAACTCATTACCTTGCACTTAGAAGATGTTCATGCTTAGAAGATTCCGATAACACCACGCATACACCCTGTCAATATCTGCCTAAAGGACACAACAGTCTTGAACAGAACCAATGCGCGCATACAGTTTGAGGTCATCCGCAAATAGGAGCCGATCACACCGAAGATCATCATAATATTAAAACCATATTCGCTACGCAGCGAAAACAGTCAAATCTAATAAAAAAAAAACTCCCAAGGACACGATTCTAAACGAATTCCAGGGAGTTTACGTAAGTCCGTGTTCCGACTGCTCCCGAACTTATGTAGGATAAACGAATAGACTAATCCACAATAGAATGTATGAACACACCCTCGAAGTTAGAAAATCCGACCCGTCATCCGTACTGGCATGCATGATATTCATACAGGACACACTTTGACAATGCCAAAACAATTGTCCCGGTTTACAACTTCAAAACCAGAGTTATCCGTGAAGCGATGGATATCGAAAAACGTCCCGATTTTTCAAATAAGAGACGTGCTGGTCCGATTACTTGGAAACCTACTATATCCTCATTACAAACACACAAAATGACAATTAATCTAATAGAAAATTTAAGTGCCCCATTACCTAACTCAATAAATCCTCAATTCCGCCTAATCCTATAAGTACCGTTACGAAAGCATCTGCCTTAATAGACCTTAACCCGACTACTTATACTGCTAACGTGGCGGGTGGACGAAACGTTAAATAATACAAGACTTACGATGTACTGTCAGGTCTAGCGTTGAATACACTGATACATTAGAGACGATGTCCAGCGAGATTTGGAGAGCAGGCAGATTGAAGCCCCGTAATGGGGTTACAACAACCCAACCTACACTTATCCGTCGTTCTAATGATTATGTAGATTGTAGCCTTAGAGTTAATTTCCCATCATATTTCCTGGTTTCCTAGCCAACAAACCTTGGGTTAATGGCAAATTGAGTTTTTGAAATAGAATCATTTAATCAAAATTCTCTACCAAAAAAACGCACTTTTTGCGCCTCGATTTTTTCTTACAAACATGCATCATATTTCGATAAAAAAATGCAAAAATGCAATAAATAAGGATGTAGGAAAAAAAACTTGTAGGTATCACTAACGACTTATGGACGACCCTGTGATTGTCAAAATAATTTTCTAAGATGCAGCTAAAGACACCCTGTAATTAACGTATACAACTTTTTCTCGTATGTTGTATAATAAGAATTATATTGAGCTTTACCGTAGAAATACGTCACCCTGTATATAAAAATTGAAACTAATCCCGGCTATGGAGCCCAAGCGGCCTAGTTTGCACTCATTTGAAGAAATCCTTTTCAAATTCAAAAGTGGTGGTTTCCTCATTAACGATTTTTTTCTACGGAAATTAGCTAAAAATTATAGACCGTTAACGACAAACTTAACTAAAACTACTGCCAAAGCATCAGAGAAAGGGTCTTTTTAAAATGAAATTTCTGGAAATATGTTTGGAAAATGAAGGACAATAACGGTTGAAGCTGAAACTTAAGGGTTTGCAGAACACTCTTCTTGTGATATTTTCTTTACATAATCCGTATTTGTTTCAGGTTCTTTGCCTAAATGTTGCCAATTTTGACGTTTCAAATCGCGATTTTGACGTTGTGAGGAAAACCCGAATATTTTATTCTTTAGATGCCCATAACTTTTTTGTATTTAAACTTACATACCTAAATTATAGTACGTGGTTTACTCTTTATAATACAAATACGCGCATCAAATTTGGTTGTCCTTACTTTGCTATTTTCGGAGATATAACTTTTTCCGAAAGAAAACACAACATTTTCCAGGAAAAGCTGGGCTGATTTTCGTGGATATCGCACTTATACAAGCTACTTTCAAAAGGAAGATACTCAGAAAATTTTATCAAAATCGGCCCATTATTTTTTGTGTTATCGGTGTGATACATACATACATATATAAATATAAATATATACAGTGTGTCCAAGATAAGGAGGGGATAGCATGGGGAAATCGGAAACCGTAAGAGATACACGGTGGGTTAAATTAGAAAAAAATAGCACATTTTAGAGCTCAATTTAATGGTATTTTGAAAATTTGGAAATTCCGATTAGTTCCGGAGTTATTCGAAAAAAACAAAAATTCACTAATTTCGGTTTTATTTTTTTCTGACGTTATTTGAGAAGATATTGAAAAACAGAAAACAGTTTCTCACGTACAGTTTTGAAGCTCTACAACTTGGTGTTTACAGACTTTTTATTCAACGTTTCGTGTCCGAGAAACCATCATCAACTTTAATTTTTTAAATACGGCCCTGAAATTTTTATTTCAAAACTTACAACCATTTTTAAATCTTAATTAGAGGATGTATCATTTGTAACGGTTTTAATTATGTTTTCAGCTTGTTTCAGTCAAAAAACAAAATTATTCAAGAAAAATCTTCTGAATACGGCCCTGAATACTCGAAAAGCATTTATTTCGGTAAGGTCGTACCTTGTAAAATGTCAGTAACATTCTTCAAACTTATTAATGAAAAAGATACATATTTGTAATAAATAAACCAATAAAATAACTTGAATTCATGAAATGTAGGTACCTTATTAACTAATGAATATTATATGTAAATAGATTATCTGCCTTAATTATAAGAGATGTTCAAACAAAACATCATTATTTTTTAGGCATAGGTAACATCGTCTAATTGTGGAATCCAAAACATTGTTTACGGAATCTAGTGTAATGGTTCGCAATGCTTGCCAAACCAGTTGACGTAATCGTTCCTCCGTGTGAAAACTTCGTTGGCATACGTAGTTTTTTACATACTCCCAAAGGTGGAAGTCAAGAGGTGTCAGATCCGGCGATCGTGAAGGACAAGAAACCGCTGAATGCGTACCTATCCATTTGCCAGGAAACCTGTTTGATAGGTTTTAGATGTTATTGACTTCTGCTAATGGTAAGTGAGCATCGAACCATTCTTCCAAATTATTCTGCAGAAAATTTCGATACCGGTCGGAAGTTAGTGATCCATGATATTAAAAAAATGGCCCAATTATCCTTGTCGCCAACATCCCCAACCACATGCTGAAACCAAAACGGTGTTTGTGCTTAGACGTTTTGTATAAACGCAGATTTATTCTGGACCAGAAATATGTATTTCGCCTGTTGAAGATTGTGTTGTTAGTCACCATACTCTCATCAGATCATAATATTTTATTAACAAAATGTTCATCCTCTTGACATTTTCTAGTGTTACACTCACAAAATGCCCTTCGGTTTATATCGCCCCCGATCCATAATACTTGGCAGGTTCGAAATTTGTAAGGATGGTATTTGTTCTTACGCAAAATAAAATTTGCAGTAGATTTTGGAGTCCTAGTTACTCTTTCAATATTTCTAACCGATGTAGGGTTTGTGCTACAGCTAACAGTACATTATTTTGAGTTACTTTAGTGCATGGTTTGTTTCTAGTAACAAATGGCTTCTTAAATGAACGATACTGCAATAAATTGGTAACTATTCTTCCATATATCTTTCTATTTGGCTGTACTCTTTCAGGGTAATAATTTGAATACATTTGCTCAGCTTTTCCTGTATATACCACAAAATGTAACATTTTAACATGTCGAACTTTTCCTCAAAAGAAAAATGTCCAGCCATTTTTAAACAAATTCAAAGAGCTTGTACTTAATTAACTGTATGTAACAAAGTGAAGTAACTGACACTGACGTTTAAATTTGTTGAAAGATCTCTATTGTCATTAGAGACAACTTGTTTATTTTTCAAAGCCCTCTATGTTTAGGACCTGGTCTTATGATACTACGGTTTTATGTGTTACATTTTAATAACTAAGAGATATTACTGAAAACGTTTTACTTCATTGACTTTTTAAAAGGTACTACTTATAGGAATAAATGCTTTTCGAGTATTCAGGGCCGTACTCAAAAGATTTTTCCTGAAAAATCATCTTTCATGGCTGAAACAAGCTGAAAACATATTCAAACCATTAGAAATGATAGCTCCTCTAATTTAGATTTGAAAATGGTTTTGAGTTTTGAAATAAAAATTGCAGGGCCGTATTTAAAAAAATTAAAGTTGATGATGGTTTCTCGGACACTAAACGTCGAATAAAAAATCTGTAAACACCAACTTGTAGAGCTTAAAAAGAGTACGTGAGAAAGTGTTTTCTGTTTTTCAATATCTTCTCAAATAACGTCAGAATAAAATAAAACCGAAATTGGCAAATTTCGGTTTTTTTCGAATATCTCCGGAACTAATCGTAATTTGCAAAATTTCAAAATACCACTTAATTGAGCTCTAAAATGGGTAACTTTTTCCTAATCTAACCCACGCTGTATCTCTTACAGTTTCCGATTTCCCCATGCTATCCCCTCCTTATCTTGGACACACTGTATATATATATATATATATATATATATATATATATATATATATATATATATATATATATATATATATATATATAAGTATATATATATATATATATATATATATATATATATATATATATATATATATATATATTGAAACTGGCCCTGGATGTGGGTTCTAGTTCGCGCTTATTTGAAGATTTTTTTACAAAATTCCTCATTAGTGAATTTTTTTAAAGAAAATTCACTAAAAATAAAGTTTTAATGTAAATGCTTTACTGATCACATTTTTTGCCTTTGTATAGACATATTATGTGCTGAAATTAATAAAAAATAGTTTAACTAGCCATTAGTGAAGTTTTATTATAACACGAATGAATATAGATTATAAATAGGCCATTTAAAACTAACTTATTCACACTTATATCATCACTTATGTCACAAACACAGGACACGTACACTCTTATCCGCAGGAATTCCAGTATTTTCACTACTTCCAACTTTTGCTCATCTTGCATAACGCAGGAACGCAGTAGGCCACCAGTTGGATGCCTTCGCGTTTTGTAAGTGTGATTACTTTTCCTTGCGGTTCGCTTCGTTATACCAATTAAAATGAGAAAAAGAACAAGAGAAAATGATGCAATTCAAAGCAAACACAGGGTATTACGACGAGGAAATCGAACAAATGTATGCGTGCGAAACATTTTAATTGTTTACGAATCAACGGATCTATCGCTCGCCTAGCGAATCTTCAGTGAATCCTAATCCGAATATTCAAGTGGACGTGGATTGTATTAGAATCGCTGAAGTGGGCAGGTAGATCGCAATTATAAAATTTTTGCGTTATATATTCCATGCGCAGTCTCAATTTAAAATTGTAACAATATTTTATTCTGTATCTATTGATTGATTGCTTTTTTAACAGTAGTAACTGGGCGAGTGGCAGTTTGTACAACAATATTTCTAGAATTTATAATGTTCACCCTAGAATTTGGCTTTCAGTTTTTGTATTTAGGCTTTATTTTCAGATTATAGGTAACTTTGTTTTCTTAGCATTTTGCCTCATATAATTAATAATTGCAGTTCTCTCTTCGAACATGTTCATGTTTTCTTAATTTATTAACACCCTGTAGATCTGGTCTCTGATCTTTTTATCACAAATTCACTTTTTTAACAAGCAGGTATTTGTTAAGAATGATTTGTCGTAAAATCTATATTAAATATGTCTTCTCTTGTCAGATATTCGAGGATGAACTGTATTTTGACAGCATAAAAATGCTTTACGCCCGAAAAAAGTCAACTTTTGCACATTATTAGTGAATTTTCTTAAAAAAATTCACTAATGAGGAGATCTCGACTTTCGAATTTTGAAAAAATTTCTTCAAATGAGCGCTAATTAGCCCCCCCAGAAAACATATCCGGGGTCAGTTTCAATTTTTATATGTTTATATATATATATATATATATATATATATATATATATATATATATATATATATATATATATATATATATATATATATATGTGTGTGTGTGTGTGTGTGTGTGTGTGTGTGTGTGTGTGTATCACACCGATAACTCAAAAAATAATGGGCCGATTTTGATTAAATTTGGTGAAAAAATTCCTTTTGCAAATGGCTTGGATAAGTTTGTTATCCAGGAAAATCTGCCTAGGTTTTCCCGGAAAATTTTGTATTTTCTTTCGAAAAAAATTTATATCTCTGGAATTAACAAAGTAAGGGCAACCAAATTTGGTACACAGATTTATATCCTTATGAGTAAGTTACGTACCAAAATGTAGCTCAAAAGACAAAAAAGTTATAAGCATTTAAAAAAAAAAAAATTGGGGTTTTCCTCAAAACGTCAAAGTGGCGATTGAAAATGTCAAAATTGGCAACATTTAGGCAAGTAACTTGAATCTAATACGGGCTATAGAAATAAAATGTCTCAAGAAGGATGTTTTACAAACCCTAAAGTCTTAGTTTCAACCGTCATTGTCCTTCATTTTACTAAAATATTTGCAGAAAATTCATTTCAAATAGACCCTTTCTCTGATGCTTGGCAGTAGCCTTAGCTATAGAGTTTATCGTTTAATGGTATATAATTTTTGTCGAATTTTCGTAAAAAATCAATAAAGCTCAATATATCCGTTATTATATAAGATATGAAAAAAAATTGTATATATTAATTATAGGGTGTCTTGAGCTACATCTTAAAATAATATTTGTACAATCACAGGTGGCCCATAAGTCGTTGGTGATACAAATTTCCTTTTTTTTAAATCAAACATGCCTTATGTTATTGCATTTTTGCATTTTCCATCGAAATATAATGCATGTTTGTAAGAAAAGAAATTCTGGACGCAGCAAGTGCGTTATGGTAGCGAATTTTTATCAAATGTTTCATATTTGAACAGTTCAATTTGCTATTAACCTATAAGGTTGACCAAGAAACGTGTTTTTTCAGGAACACTTTAAGTTTACTTTTGGAAATTTTTGTACATTTTCACACAATAAAGTTATTTTGATGAAACATGCCACATTGTTTTTACTATATAGGTTATACTGGTAACCACATTTGATGCCTGCTTCCTTAAAAAAACACACATATTTGTTATTAAAAACATTTTAATGAAAATTCACTACCATAACGCACTTGCTGCGTCCAGAATTTTTTTATTTATATCGTACGGAATTTATAGGCTTTAGACACAGATTTTTGTTGGTTCTTATGTTCCGCTCGTGACATATACGTATAATGCAAAGTTCGAAACAAAGAATTAATTTTAATTTTTAACACTGACCTGACATGACCAGCAAATTGCCTTGATGGATGGAGAAGATTGTTATAAATACCTGGGAATGCAGCAAGCGAGAAAAGTAAACCACTCAGTCATGAAGAAATCTGACAAATGAGTTTACGAATCGAGTAAAGCAGGTGGTGCGAGCACATCTCAACAGCAGGAAGCTGATTAGGCTTCTTAATACATATGCATTTTCTACACTTAGCTATTCATCTGGGATTGCAAACTGGAGTAAAACGGACATCGAAAATCTACAACGGAAGGTGTGAACACTCCTAACAAAATCCAAAAAGCATCACCCCCGTAGTGCTATCGAGCGAGTAACTCTACTTAGACACCAAGGTGAAAAAGGAGTGTTGGATATTGATAAACAGTTAGACCAGCAGATATTAAACCTACGTACATATTTTTACCAGCGGTCTGCTACTTACGAACTACACCGTACCATATGCGAGGCAGATGATTCAACACCGCTACAATTAAAAGAAATATAAAGTCACCATCGGACTGATCAGGACAAGCTGCAATCTTGGATGCAGATGCCTCTCCATGAGAGACATCTGAATGTTACCTCCTAGGTACATTGCGACAAATTGGCGCCGAACTACTACTGGTTGGTGTCGAGACAGAGCGGTTTTTGCTGGCCATGCAAGATCAGGTCATCACAACAAGAAACTACCTGAAGTATATAGTTGGAGATAATTCGGTCCAAGATGACAAATGTAGATTTGGGTGTCAGTCATCAGAGACTATCCAGCACGTCACCGGAGGATGTCAAGCGTTTGCTGCAACAAAGTATCAAGAAGGACACGACGCAGTTGCGAAAATACTTCATCAAGAATTGGCTCTGAAACTGGGACTTTTAAGTCTTAGTAAGGTGCCTTACTATAGATATACTCCTGAGCTTTTCTAGAGAACTCAGAATATAGGCTGTATTGGGATCGGACCGTGCTCACAGACCAACGAGTTGCCCACAACAGGCCAGATATTATAATAGTGGATAAGTCCTGCAACCAAGTGACGCTGATTGATGTTGCCATTCGGAATACTAATAATCTAGAGATAAATTACAACGAGAAGATCATTAAGTACAGAAACCTCGAGTAAAGAGACAGTATAGGGCAGATAGTGTCCGAGTGATTCCAATAGTCATGTCGTCAACCGGTGCGGTTCCTAAGAATCTTCGAGAGAACATTAAGAGACTGGATCTTGGAGAGCATTTTTGTAAGGTTATGCAAAAGGCGGTAATACTTGCAAATGCCCACACCGTGCGGAGATTCCTGGGAAGTGAGGATGTGTCGCGTTGTTGTTCAGGGCCCGGTAACTTGTAAAGGTCTCCATCTGAGCTCAGTCCCTTTGGTATCTGTGATACCTAGGATGAGTGAATGTTCCCCTTTGAGGGCGTGTGAAAGCCTTTCAGCCTAAAGTCGATAATAATAGTAGTAATAAGGGAGGGTCTATTTACACTGTCAATCAGAGCTGCGTGTGAGGCTGACATGAATTTAACACCTTTGAAATTATATGCTGCTGAAATGGTGGATAATAAATGAAATTCACTGGAGAGCAAAGTTGTGTTCTGGAGTCTGTCCATCTGAGCCTACCACATATCGACAATAATAATAATATTTATTTGGTCCTTTAGTTACAATTATTGTAAATCGGACAAGTCAAAAACTTACAAGATCAAAAAGATACAGAACGTATCACAACTTATCACAAGGGTACGTGCCCAAAAATCTAAAATCTAACGAGCTTCACATCACAACAAAAAAGATACGTTCACAGTACAGCTTCACAAAATTCACTCAAACTATAAAAACTATGAGTAATTAAAGCAACCTTCAGTTGTTTTCTAAATTTTTTTGTACAATTTGTGTCCTTCAGAGAACAAGGCAGCTGGTTATGCAAAAAGCAACCCGCATAACATGGCGACTTCTTAAAAAAAGAATGGTGACATTTATTCAGGTGAAAAGTATTTTTTTCACGAGTGTTGTGCTTATGAAAATCCGAGTTGATAACAAATTTTCTCTTGTTTTTATGAATGTAAGTTAACAGATGGAACAAATAAACTGATGTTAAAGTCATAATGTTATTTTTCTTAAAAATGTCGCGACAAGAGTGCCCACAAGGTAGATTGTATATTAATCTCAGGATTCGTTTCTGTAGCACAAAATTGTATGGTAGTCCGAAGATTGGCCCCAGATAACGATACCGTAACTCAGATGTGAATAGACAGCCACGTAATAGACTTTCAGCAGATGTTCCGAGCTTAAGGAATCTTTAAGCATCAAAATTGCATAAAACGCGGAATTTAATTTCTTGCACACGTGATCAATCTGGTCTATATATAACAGGCTACGGTTAATTCTAACACCCAAAAATTTTGCCACCTTTTTGAATTGCACAGCATTTCCATTCACCAAAACGACAAAGATGTGTCGAACACTTCCCTTGTCGAAACTGAGGCACAAATCAGCTCAGTTGGTGGTACACATTATCTACTTATAACATTTTGTGTTCATTAGAGCTACAGTGACAACATACTACCTCGTTCCGCACCGAGATGGCGACCCTGTTGTACATCTCACAATGCTCTAGGAGGCTAGCTACCCTAGCTACTACTACTGTATGTGTATTCTCGCTGTAACTAGTATAGCGCACTGACGAGGTCTAATGAGAGCGGAATCGGTCTGCGTTTCTAATTTCGGTGATATTGTATCTAGCTTTACATACATTGTCCCGGTATTAGGGAAGAAAGAGCCAGGGCTGACAATAAGCAAAATGTTGGAAAGAAAATGTCTCAAGAAGAATGTTTTCCAAACCCTGGAGGCTTAGTTTCAACCGTCATTGTCCTTCATTTTACTAAAATGTTTCCAGAAAATCACAGGGTGCCCCATAAGTCGTTGGTGATACAAATAAATTTTTTTTAGTCGAAAACGCCATATGTTTTTGCATTTTCCATCAAAATATAATGCGTGTTTGTAAGTAAAAAAATTATGGACGCAGCAAGTGCGTTATGGTAGCGAATTTTGATTAAATGCTTCATATTTGAAAAGCTCAATTTGCTATTAACCTATAAGGTTAACCAAGAAACGGATTTTTTCGGTTACACATGAAGTTTACTTTCGAAAATTTTTGTACGTTTTCAAACAATAAAGTTTGTTGATGTAACATGGCACATTATTTTTACTATATATGTTATACTGGTAATCAAATTTGATGCCTGCTTTCTGAAAAAAAAAACACATATTTGCTATTAAAACTATTTTTATGAAAATTCACTACCATAACGCACTTGCTGCGTCCCGAACATTATTTTTTTTATACATACTTTAGTATGTATATATATATATATATATTTACATTTATAATCGCATACCATGAATCATGTAGGGACCACTTCTAAATTTTCGTTGTTTTTTTGTTTGAAAATTTTAATGCAAAATTATATCTTGACAGGTGGGCAAATAGGTTGAAGAGGTTTGCTGGCCAGGAAAATCGGACCAGTTTGTGTACTTCTTCAAACAATAAAGATATTTTAAAGAAATATGGTACATTATTGTTTCTACTATATAGGTTATACCGGTAACCAAATTTGGCGCCTGTTTTCATTACAAAAAGGCATATTAATTTGCTATTAAAAACGTTTTAATGAAAATTCACTGCCATAACCGACTTGCCGTGTCCAGACTTTTGTCTAGGGTGTTGTCTGCGTCAGTATTTGAGCTAAAATTCATCGTCGGCGTACCTTTTAATTGTATATTTGTTATCTCCACACCAGCCCTAGACACATCACAATAAACAACCGAGTTATTCAAAGTAATGAGTTCTTTTCACTTGTTGGCATTTCTGTGAATCGAAATCCCAACATGTCACATCAATTGCAGAAGCGGCTGCTAAGAAATTAGGTTTCCTCTTCCGGGCTCGCAAATACTTTTCACCAGCTAATCTCTATACCTTATATACTTCACAAATAAGACCAAACCTCGAATATTGCTCCCACATCTGGGGTGCCGCTGCCGCTTCTACACTCGCTATCCTGGACTCAATTCAGAAGAGAGCTATACGTTTCATCGGTGACCCTACCCTCACCCAAAGGCTGCCATCCCTTGCCCACCGACGTGCCGTTGGTGACCTCTCTCTCTTTTATAGGTATCTGCAGGGGCACTGCTCAGGAACTTTCTTCCATAGTTCCTCCGCCTGCTGCCCCCAACAGATTTACCAGGGGAACAGAGCGAATGCACCCTTTTACTGTCCAGGTCACCAGACATAGAACATCTTGTTATGCCCGCTCTTTTGTCCCGAGGACTTTCAAGTTGTGCAATTCCTTGCCGGCACATGTTTTTCCTTCTCCCCCGAACCTCCAAATTAACAAGTTGCCTCTTTCTTCCTTTTCGACACCCACGGTACGATAGTATTTAGGCTGTAAGCCCTCGTGGTGTGTTGTTGAAATAAAAAATAAAAAAATCTGAAAGTTTCTTTAATTTGTATTGTTTTTATGAAAACTGTAAACTATTTGAAGGTCAAGAAATGGTGATTTGTCAAGAGTTTTCTTGCAACAAAGCTATGGGTATTAACTTAATGAATTCGCTTTCATTTTTAAGTCACTATGTAGAAACGCTCGGGCATGAAACATTATAAAGCCCTTGGAATGATTTGTGTCATTTTTTCGATATTAATATTATCGATTTTATGCCTCGCATTTTAGACACAACGTATAAATCTTCCGGATGACACCGTGATGGGAAACATGAAAACAGTTTAAAGAATAAAGGTATAATATAAAAAAGGGAACTTCTTCCATTTTCCCTGTCATTTAACTTTTCCTCGGCATAAGCGTGAAACACTCAATCATGCTGACACAGGATTAAAATTAAAATTTCGCTGCAGTCTCTCAGGTAACAGGTTTTCCACTAATCAATACTTTATGCTGATTATGGATAATGTAATGGCAGATTGCTGGTCGCGGTATCATTAATTTGTGTTTGTGTGTCATGAGCAGTAATAACCCGTTCATCCTGTGTTATTCTCTGTTTTTTATTGTGCATTCAGAGCCGTTATTACGTATCATGACTAATCAGGTTAAGTATATAGACAGTTTGCTGAAAGGCTGTATTAATTATTTTTAATTCCACTTCGTGAGCGCGTAATGAGTGCTCCAGAAATCCTGAAGTCAGTCTTAGATACGAGTGAAGATTAAAATGCTATCTATCCAGCCACGAAACAAATGCACTGCAGTGACATTTGTATAGTGCCAAATTGCTGCAACGTTTGAACGAGTATGTGTCAAGTTGTTGTTTTATCTAAATTGGTTAGAGCCAGGTTTCTGGATGGTTTGGTGTCACCAATCCCTTCCTATTTCAAAGAATGAAAATACTATGTATAGTGCAAGGGGTACCACTCGCGTGATGGCATCAGAAGCTCAGGAGTGCCTCATGGCTCCATTTTTGGACCTCTTTTGTTCCTCATTTTATTAATAAGGTGGTGGATCTTATCATCTAGGCATAAAACTTTTCTCGAGAATCTTACACGAGGCTGATTGTCAAGTTCTCCAAAGCGCTGTTACAGGCTTCGATCGCTGGTGTGGTGGTAACTGCCTTTATTAGCGAATTTTCATTAAGAAAAATTCGCTAATGGAGAAGTCACGATGAAAAGCTTTTGAAAAGCTTTTCATCGTGACCTCTCTATTAGCGAATTTTTCTTAATGAAAATTGATGAGCGCGAATTTGGGTCCCTAGAACCCAAAACAAGGTCCGTTAAAGTTTTTATATGTTTATATATATATACATATATACAGACTGTCCCACGTAAGGCGTGCATTAGAAGTTTTCGAATTAATATTGGGATTTGGAATCTGAAAATTTGCAACTGGATGTAATGCCATCCGCTCATTATAACTAAAATATTTTGGTGACTGTATCACGTCCGGTTGTACCGGAAGTTGCTAACAACTTTATTAATTTTAATGGAACACCCTATAAATTATTGCATATTCGGACTGGGCATGCAATTTTGAGGAAACTGAAATGCCACTTGCCCATACTGGTGTCAGCCGTTCTCAAGATATTCGATTTTCTATTGTTTTCCCGTCATAAAGTTGCTAATCTTTGAAATGGCAGTTCTCAAGCATCAAGTAGGTCGTGGTTCTGAAACTTAGCGCAACTATAGCGCTAGCTGTCATAATTCTCGTGTTTGGGTGAAAACCGAGGTCGAGTTAGTTAGTCAGCCTTTATGCTCAAGCTTTTCAGGTGGAAAATCGGGGAAAACTTTTTGAAAACGCTATATTTGTGTAAATGTCAGAGTAACTGGAATGAGACTTTACATGTGGCTAGAAATAGTGCAAATAAACCTATATTGTAAATTTTAAGTAATTTGGTACGCAATATTTAGAGTTCTTTCCTGATTAAAAATAAAATCCTAAATACATGCCTTGAGACGACTTAGTCGTTAAAGTACAATGCCTGACAGACCGAGTAGTTAAACTGCCACGTGTAGATTGATTCGTACAACAGGTATAAACCATAGATCAACGGTAACCAAACTAAATATATACCAGGCATAAAACACACTACCCGAACCAACAATCGTGAAATCTCAACTGCAATTATAGAAAATGACAGACGACATGAAATTAAAAAATTGCTAAGTGATTGTTATTTAACTGGGGGGATTCAATCAATTGTTAAATGACACTATATTTGTAGCTTTATGAGCGGCCTCAAATACAGTCTTAGCACAGCATAAATATATTATGCTGTCGCATAATACAGTAGAAATGGAAGCAAAATCAAGCCAAGTCTCTATAAAAATGATTTTAGAATGGTTTCTTTTATCTTTAAACTTAAACATAAGACGTCGTATAAGACCGAAACAGTCGTGGGATGTATTTCAATGGAAATTCTACTAATTCTGCAATTTATTGTTACGTATACTTTGAATATAATATCCCGGGCATGAAGCCGATCTAATGTATCATGCAAACAAAACGTTACTTGACGTATGCCTAGATGGCTGAGAAGCGTCGCACTTGCCTTATAAGCAGAAGGTTACGCGATCGAATCGAGCTCAATGAATGTATGTTTTTTATGTTTTATTTTGATATTTGGAGAAACTATAGTGCACAGATTTTATACGTTTTGAACAAGATCCCATTTTTGTTTAAAACGCCTAAATAAGTTTGTCACCTTTAAGCCTGAAATTATAATTTTGTTATTGTTGATATTGAAAAAACCGGTTGGATTAGGTTGACTAAAACAAAATCATTTTGGCGATTAATATGGAAAAATAACTGATACGCTTATAATTTGGCAGATACTGAAATGAGTTTGGGCATTTTTCTCAAAGGGAGTTAGAGCACAAGATTATTTTTTTTGATAATAGAGAGATATCGGTGGTAACACTTTCGAAAGAATTCTACAGATGTGCGCGTACTACGACCTCTGAAATCGATCTTCTAGGTCTGTGTAAGCTTAAAATTTTAACTTTACTAATATGCCGTATAATAATAGTGTACAATTCTTATGAAAATTCGCTACTATAACGCACTTGCTGCTTCCAGAATTTTTTTAGATATAAATAAGTGTTACAGAATTTCGTTTGACACCTCCAGTTTTTACTTTTCAGTATGTAGTCGCAGGTAATACCTAAAGACGTACTGAGGAGTGTGATGATCTAGGTGTCCTTTTGGAGCCATCTCTATTTTTTTAAAATCTCATAGAAATGTTTTGCTCTAAGGGTAGTCAAATACTTTGTTTAATTCCGAGAACTGTGCGCTATATTTTTTGTGGCGCCACTTAATGTTTTTATTCACAGCACTAATAAGACCTCGCTTGCTGTACACGGTAGTTATTTGGTCCCCAATATGTGATATTTATCAATGTTTTGTGAGAAGTTAACGTGGACTCCGTGGGTTTAGGTTTTAAGTCGAGCACTGGCGGATGTCTGGTCTGGACGAACCCGGAGGGGATCTGTGATCTCTAGGGTTGGGTTACACCTGAAGGGTGAGTCCTCCACTGTGAGCTTCCATACCGCATCGAGGAAAACACTGACGGATATCGGGTTCAGACGAATTCGGAGAGAGGATATCTCTCATTGGGGTTTGAAACGGGCAAGCGACTTTGCTTGGTTGTCACTCGAAAGCGAGGATCCAAGTGATACCGCTCTGGCTCAAGCGCTGGCGAGTATCGGGTCCAGACAAACCTGGAAGCCGCTAAGACCTCTAGGGGTGGAATGCCCCTGGAGGTTGTATCTCTAGGAGTGGGATGCCCCTGGAGTTTAGATCTCTAGGGGCCAGATGCCCCTGGATGTTGTATTTCGAGGAGTGAGATACACCTGGTGGTGAGATCTCTGGTGGTGAGATGCTTCTGGAGGTTAAGCCTCCACTGTGTGCTTCGAAACAGGCGGGTGTGTAACGAAAATTGCATTTCGCTACCGTAATTCCGGCTCATATTTTATAATTAAACTCGGCAAATATTTATTTTCAAAGAATTCTAACGTATCCTTATTTTAAATCACCTGTATATAAATAAAAAGCTGCACAAAATACCAGCCCACCGGAACAGAGACACCAAAGCTTCTAGAATTAGCGAGAGGTGTATATATTTCCAATATAAAAGGCGCTTCGCCTGCCTAGCAAAATCAGTTCAGTTCCGCCGTCTGAATCTCTTGTTTAAGTACAGCCTTCGCAGCAAAATTTATAATATTACGTCATAACCGAAATTGTCCCCCCAGTACAGAATAAAAGTCACAGTAAAAAAAAACAAATTTTCACACCGCAGCAAAACCGCCAACCCGCCGTAGCAAAACCGCCAACCCGTAGTCTGGAACCTATGGTGAGAAATATTTTACTAATAATATGCTGCACAAAATACCAGCCCACCGGAACAGAGACACCAAACCTTCTAGAATTAGCGGGAGGCGTATATATTTCCAATATAAAAGGCGCTTCGCCTGCCTGCAAAATCAGTTCAGTTCCGCCGTCTGAATCTCTTGTTTAAGTACAGCCTTCGCAGCAAAATTTATAATATTACGTCGTAACCGAAGTTGTCCCCCCAGTACAGAATAAAAGTCACAGTAAAAAAAAACAAATTTTCACACCGCAGCAAAACCGCCAACCCGCCGTAGCAAAACCGCCAACCCGTAGTCTGGAACCTATGGTGAGAAATATTTTACTAATAATATTTTTGCTATTTTTATGTTTGTATTTGGATTTCGTCTGCTCCGTTGTTCTCCAAGCTCATCTGTTCTCGAAACATAATTGCGTTCCCTGATTTTCTTGCCCGGCCGTTTTCGCTGTACAGGTGTTCACCCCCGTCCTCTACCGTTAACCCGTTTTCCCCATAAAAAGGTAATTTGCAGAGTTCTCTTTTTATTTAACCGGTGTGCTTGTTTCCATAACTTGCCCAAGCCCAATTAACCGAAACGTTTATTTTGCTTTATGTATATTATATCTCATTCCAGCTATAGTTTCTTTGTATTTAGCTAAACTGTTTTTATTTAACCGAGGGACTTCAAGCTTCCGAACCTCCCATGCCCGCTAGGTGGCTATTCCAGAGGATTGAATTTGGGACTTGAAGGTCTACATATAGCTTACGATATTTCATCTCCCAACTTGATCCACTAGGTGATCCGCGAGGGGTGGGATATCGTAAGCTATCGCCGTTCTTTTTAATAAGTTAACCATAACCCCTTAGGATACGAAGCTGCTGGAACCAGAATGATTCCGTGATAAACCATCCCATACTTGGGTAAGGGCGTAAACGAGAGGGGTAAACGCTCAGTTTCTATTTACCTTGTTTTAAATTTTGCAACCCTGGCGATAACCTTTAAAATATATATTTAATTTTGTAATTGTTCTTTATATATATATATATATATATATATATATATATATATATATATATATATATATATATATATATATATATATATATATATATATATATATATATATATATATATATATTTGGAATCCTAAACATATTTCTTATTTTATTAAATCTGTATTTTTGTACATTCAGCTTTTACTCACTAGTATAAGTTTCCCCTGAACCTAAAGCAATTCCGAACCCTGAACAGCAACCTTCTTCATTCACTGAATCCTACCCAGACATCCTGCATCCACAGGGTGGTCCGTCTCCGCAATTCCACCGATATTTCTTTAGGGCTTCCACTTTCTCCCTAACCGTCTGTATCCTTATTTTTAGAAAGTGGTGGCGCTCGAAACTTTTGTATTGGCATTTTTCCGACCGACCACTACACCCTTCGGACATAGCACGTTACAGGTGCGGGACTCCGTGGGATATCGCCTTGAGTCTAATACTGGCGAGTGTCGGGTCTGGACGAACCCGGAGGGGAGCTGAGATCTCTAGGGGGTATATTACAACTGAGGGTTTAAGCCCCCGTTGTGGGCTTCAAAACGCGTAAACGACCTCGCCTGGATTGTGCTCGGAAGCGGGAATTCATATGAGCAAACCTTGAGTTAGACACTGATGGGTGTCAGGTCCAGATGAATTCTGAGAGAGGCTATCTCTCTGTGGGTTTCGAAACGGGCAAGCATATTCGCTCAAATATCAGTACACTTTAACAGCGGGCGAAAAAAGCCGCTAAAGGACCCTGCCAAGCAAACTTTCATGCTCAAAGATATCGACTCTTGCAGAGTTTGGATTTGATGGGTAAAATTTAAGCAATTAGACCCGCGCCACAATAGACCTAAGGTCGCGGTGGAGGGACTGGAATAGCCCACTCGCATTGAGTCTAATCTAACATAATCTAGATTTGATGATAACTAACTGAAAGATCTATTTTTTAACTTTGTAGATGTAGTGTCATATTGATCGACAGATTTCTGTTCATAAAGTTAAATCGTTCAGCGAGTTGTATAATAACACTAACACCGGCGCAGACACCTGCATTGTGGCAGTGAATTGAGACAAGGACAACAACACACAGACACACAATCACATGAATATTTATGATGAAAAATAATGCTTTATATACCCGGTAGCAGCACGACCTCGCTTCATGAATTATTAATTGAAAATCTGTGTTCGTCCGTTGATTAGCAGTCAGAGAGAGAAATGCCGGAAATCCAACATCCTACCCTAACAGATGATGGGCTCTTTAAACGCATCAACGCCTTTTCAATTAGCCTTTGTCTGTGTAAATAGCAAGTGAATGTTTAACGAAGTAATTATTTGTTAAAGCAGTCAGCTGTTCCGAAAGTATTGCTATGCAGCTGATTTTAAAGTTGATACATTTATCTGAACTGAACACCAACAACATTTACAAATTATTGCTTTTAATCACATTAAAAATAAAAAAGATACCAGACTTTAAAAGTTTCGAAAAGTTAAGCCCAGCCCTGCGAAAAATAATACTAAGAGAAATACTATACATTTGAAAGTGATAAGTTATGAAATATAATATTCAGTTGGCTGATAAGAACATTTGTTTATCTACTTTAAGCTCAAATTATTTGTGTGCATGTCAGATTTTACCTCTGCTACGCCAAAACTTCAACAACCAAGGGCCCAGTTTCTCAATTCGCTCTTAGTAAATTTTGTATTTTGGTTTATTACTTGTGTTATTATATATTTGAGAAGTCAAAATAACTCACGCGTTTGAAAATAATGAACTGGTTGAAATATTCGGAACTCTGGATGACACCAGAAAGACGTCTGGACGCAGCAAATGTGTTAGGGTAGAGTATTTACATAAAAATGTTTTAAGCGTCAAATATGTCTTTTTAATGAAAGGCATAAAATGGGTTCATAGTATAACCTTTATGGTATATATATATATATATATATATATATATATATATATATATATATATATATATATATATATATATAATCAAAATAACAAACTAACTATTGTTTGAAAGAGTAAAAAAATTTCCTGAAAATAGACTAAAAATTTTCCAGAAAAAAATATATTTTTTAAATAACACAAAAACTATAACACGCCAAGATATCATTATTCATAAAAAGCTTATTGACTAAAATGACAAAATAAAATCTTACATGGAAATTTGCCAGCAATTTTGGCTTAAGTAATGTTAAACGAAAATTATAAAAAGTTTAGTTACAAAATTTATCTTAAAAGCTTTTTACACGAATATTTCTTTAACAAATTTTTTACACGAAAATTCGAAAACATTTTTTTCACGAGAATTCGCAAACAAATCTTTGTAATAACTTACTAAACCTTAATTATTAGTTACTAACATTTCACAAAACCTTGACAAAAGAAACATGATATATACAAAAACTGCCAAAATTTTTTTACGCGATAATTTGCTGATAAAATACTTAAAGTTCAAATTATATGATTGGTAATTAAAATTAAAAAAAAAAATGAAAATGTTAAAGATGTGAACTAACTTTTCACGGATTGAACCCGTGGAAGCAAAGAGAAATATAAGCGGAAAAATACTCATATTTTCGTGTCACAAACTGTTTCTGAACATTTGTTTTCAATTACTTATATATTATGAAAATGTAAACAAAGATAATACTATCAAATAATAATAATAATAAATTCAATATGGCGCATTTTCTTTTCTCACAGTGCTCCTCTCATGGGTATCAAATTGAAGGGCCTTATAAGTAAAATACAGTATGGTAGCTAAAGATGGCGGAGTATTTCTTCCTTAACAATACCCCAATGTGGGTATATATATATATATATATATATATATATATATATATATATATATATATATATATATATATATATATATATGTATATATGGGTACTAAATAAAAGAGCTTCACGAGTAAAATACAGTTTGCTAGGTAACTCGCTCATAAATTTAAAATGAAGACGTCGCAAGATGGCGGAATATATCTTTCCCAACAACCACCTTGATATGGTTATCAAATGAAATGATTTCACAAGTCAAATACAGTAGGCTAAGGGGCGCTTTTGTTTTAGAACACCTAAATAATAAAACCTTGTTTTTAAAATAATTTTAACGCCCCTAACTAATATTCTATGCCATGCTGAAATATGATTGACCGTTTGACAGGGTGCCCACTCTTCTGGAAAACAGGATAAACTGGGAAAAGTGAGGGAATTTGTGGAAGAAAAACTTATATCTGGGAAATCAGAGAAAAATTGTGAAAATTAAGTCACCGAATTTTTGTCCCTGTCAGGGAAAAATTATTTGTTTCCGTTTAATGATAAATAATTGAAACTTTCATGTATCCAACCGCTAACTCAAAAAATAACTAACCGATTTCGATGAAACTTGGCAAGTGCTTTTCTTTTATTAATGGCTTGGATGAGTTCGTTAGCCAAGAAAATAGAACAAGGTTTTCCGGGAAAATTTTGAGTTTTCTTTCGAAAAAAATTTACAAATATTTTAATAAAATTTGGTGTATATATAGCCTCGGGGAAGATAAAAACTCAACCTTCTAAGTTTATAGGAAATTGAGTTATTTAAATTTTGAGCTTTGTTTCGAAAAAAACTAAAGCTATTTAAATGAAATTTGGTGGATATGTTGCGTTGAGAAAGACATTGCCACATACAACATTCAACTGTCTAAGTTTATATAAAATAGATTTATTCACATTTAAAAGATTTAGAAAAAAATCACTACCATAACGCACTTGCTGCGTCTCGAACTTTTTTTTACTTTGCAGTAATTGTCTCTTGGCATTTGAAATGGGGAATTTCCGCCATGAGGCGATGACGTACTGTATTCCGTAGTAGTGTGTTACATATTTTGGGGGTGGATTGTATAAGATCAAAGTCAGAGAAATAGGTTTTGGCATGTCAAGGAAATCAGGGAAATTGATATGCTGTTTTTAGTGGGAATCGCTCTTTGAACAGGTTTAAAAGTTTTATAATTTTTATATTAAAAGACCAGTAAAAACATATTCAGAAATACAATAGACTATAGAATGGCTATAAGGCATGTTCAGTTCCTTTTGCATTTTTTCCATAGTTATTAAAAACTTGAGCTACCTTATTGCGATTAGTCACATTTCACAGATACGCTTCTTCGAATACATCTGCTGATCACAAACCAAAATTCCATTAATTTACCGGTCAATTTAATGAATGGTTAATAACATTTTTTCCATCTCTGCTTTATTCTTGCTTCACGTATCATCAGTAAATGAGCATGATGAGATGTTTGGCAGTAATTTTCTGTGAATAAGAAATATCAAGGTCAATATAACCTCAGGCTGTAGATGGACAACATTCCACTATCAAAAAGTTGTATATAATTTAATCATCATAAATACAGCCAAGTAACAGTCATAAACATTCGTAACAGCACATTAGCGTTATGAAATGACCAATTAATGTAGTCTTGCATATAATCTAATCTAGCGGCAGTTCAATGTAAAACCACTGGTTAGAGTTGCCAGTGATGCCAATTTGAATGTTTTCTATTATTTTCCATGCTATATTCTTAAAGGAAAACCGCAATGCATAAAACTAATAAAGAATATTATAGGGGGTAGGCCACGTAAGTAAGTTCTCACAATCAGGTAATGCCAATAAAATGGTTATTGTCATGCTCACAATTACTTTGACATCGTCACAACGTGTGGAAGTATCGCATCGGTGACAAAGATTTGAAATTTTTTCCGCTTGAACGTCGTAAAAAGTGTCAAAACATATAGAAAACATGATTTGGGAACGAAATTTTTTTGTCTGTCGGTCTATATCCCTGTCTGTAGCCACGATATCTTTAGAACAAATTTGGTATACAGTTAGCACTCGACAAATGAACGGGTCAAATTGTTTTTGGGTAAACTCGCTTTAGCGGGTAGGGGATGAACGTGGGGTCATTTGGTGAAAATTGACATTTTTTTGTCAAAACTCTAGTAATATGACGTGTTGGGGTTTATTTATAAGAGAAGCCTTTATTTAATCAAACATCTGGTATTCTTTTCTGAAATTAAATTAAGGGTTGAATGTGTGGGGGTGGAATCTTGTTGACAAAAATTATATATATATATATATATATATATATATATATATATATATATATATATATATATATATATATATATATATATATATATATATATATATATATATATATATATATAAACAATTTTTTTCGAAAGAAAACACAAAATTTTCCGGGAAAACCTGGGCCGATTTTCCTGGCTAACGAACTTATCCAAGCCACTTGCAAAAGAAAGGTATTCACCAAATTTAATCAAAATCGGCCCATTTTTTTTTGAGTTATCGGTGTATGTTTTCTTTCGAAAAAAATTAATATGTCCAAAAAAATTAATATGTCCGGAAATAACAAAGTAAGGGCAACCAAATTTGGTTGGCGGTTTTTTTTTCATTATAGGTAAATTACCTACCAAAATTTAGCTCTGCAGTTTGAAAGATAAAGAAGTTATAGGCATTTAAAGAAAAATAATTTTGGGTTTTCCTCAAAACGTCAAAGTCGCGATTTAAAACGTCAAAATTGGCAACATTTAGGCAAATAACCTGAAACTAATACGAGCTATGGAAAGAAAATGTCTTAAGAAGAATGTTTTACAAAGTTTAGCTTCAGCCGTCATTGTCCTTCATTTTACTAAAATGTTTCCAGAAAATTCATTCAAATAGACCCTTTCTCTGATGTTTTGGCAGCAGTCTTAGCTATAGAGTTTATCGTTTAATGGTATATAATTTTTGTCTGAGAGTGTGCTTGTGGTTTGGTGAGCGTATAGATACGGGAGATCACGCCGCGCCGTGGCGACCCAGAGCGGACAGCTATTCGTCTGTTCCGGAGCTACCCGGTGCTGCTGACACGAATGAACATTTTTCGAATGGTTGATAGGGCACCACCTACGCCGGCCAAGGCAAGGGCGGGCCCTGTACTGCCCAAACGGCACCAGGTGTGCCAGACCTGGTTTGCACAGCCCTGCAAGTCTAGAGCAGGCTCCGCTCGGAGACCCTAAAACGTTATATTACTCGCGTTTTAACGAAAAAGTCTCAATTTTCAGCAAATCCGCTCATTCATCCCCTACCCCATAAAGCGATTTTACATAAAAACAATCTGAACCGTTCGTTTGTCGAGTGCTAACTGTATACCAAATTTACGACATCTCAGTTCGTTATAAAGTTATCGTGGCTACAAACAGACAAACATACAGACCGACAGACAAAATAATGTTCGTTCCCAAATCATGTTTTCTATATATTTTGGACACTTTTTAGGATCTTTAAGCGAAAAAAAATGTTTGAAATTTTTGTCGGCGATGCGATACTTCCACACGTTGTGACGATGTGGAAGTAATAATTAGTATTGCTTCTTGTGTTGATTTTAATACCTGATTTACAGGTTTTTTTCTCCCTCAGGGCTCGTCCGCGGCTTTGCCGCCCCGATAGCACTGATTTACAGGGGTTTGTATCACTTCTGAATCAGGCACGATAGTTAGATCATCATAGATTAAAATAATTGGTATTTCTTCTTGTGTTGATTTTAATATCTGATCTACAGGGGTTTGTAAAACTTCTCAATCAGGGACGATATTTAGATAATCATAGTTAAAAATGAGTTCAGTATTTCAATAAACCTATCCGTTTTTTTCCGGCCCGCCGAAATAGTTCTTCCATCTCTTTCCAAAACGATACGTATTCCCTTTTACAATAACTATCGAGAGCTGCTAAAAAATCTTCGTAACTAGGAAATTTATCACCCAGAGCCTCGGTGGTTTAGTGGTAAGAACGTGTGCCTCTGAACCGAAGGGTACTGGGTTCCTTCCCAGGGTTCTCCTTTAACTTTTTCAGTACAAACTGTAACATTAACATCAACCGAGGTTGTTGCATTGTATTTGAGCAAGTTGAATGTTTGCACGTTCCGCCCTTCGGAGGGGGCGTAAAGACGTCGGTTACGTGTTCATGCGATGTTGGGCATGTTTAAGATCCCTATCCTCCTTACAGAAAGACAATAAATAAACAGTATTTATTATTACAAATTGCACTGATAACGTTACCCACTAACAGGTCGCGACTTACTACACAATAGAAACGCGGTATATAAGTAAGGTTAGGTTGTTTGATTTTCGGCGGTATTCATCATTTTAAATAGCAATTTCCGCTCGGCGGCAACTTGCAATGCAAAAGGAAAACCGCCGGAAAAAAAATGCACGTTTTCGACGGCTTTTAGTAAATTTTACTAGAAAAAATTGACTAATAAGGAGATCCCGACTTTTGAATTTTAATTTTTTTTCCAAATGAGCGCGAACTAGGACCCCTAGAACCCATATATATATATATATATATATATATATATATATATATATATATATATATATATATATATATATATATATATATATATATATATATATATATATATATATATATATATATATATATATGTTTGTATGTATCACACTGATAACTCAAAAAATAGTGGGCCAATTTTAATAAAGTTTGGTAGGTTGGTACCTTCCTTTTGTAAGTGGCTTGAAAAAAAAAAGGAGCTTATTGTTGTTCTTGGTTTTAGCAAGCATAGTTTGAATGAAGCTTTATTTATATGTGACTGGATACATAAATACAAAAAGAAATGAATCCCAATATAGATCAATACGGTATTTGTAATTTTAAGCATTTTCGTATATCCGTTAAAACGTGATCATTAATAAGTTTAACCTGTTAAATTATGCCATTTCCAAGAAAGTCCGTAGACAAAACTATGTTATTTGGAGTAGAATTTGCCTTATAATTTCAAACAAGACAAAATCTGAGAAAATAAAGATTTTAATTGTCAGATGAAAAGAGATAAAGTAAACAGAAGTGTAAAATTAGATATACTTATTTCCACATTGTTTGATTTTTAACATCTTCCGAATACTATGAATGGTGAAGCTGTCCTAGTGTTTTACGTCTAACATGCAAAAACGTCGTTATATTTGGAAACTTGTCAAGATGATAGCGAATAATAGTATTTAATTGTGGATGGTCTTTTTGGAAGCAACAACTTGGGTTTGAGCAAACAGAATTATTATCTTTTCAGAGTATAATATCAACATTGATTTGTGATCAATTTCACTTTCACTGGCTAGAGGTAATTCTAAAAAAGAAATTTTTAGCAGTATATTGAATTTGTTCATGGTCATCTCCAGTGCCTCTTTTCCAGGCTATCTAAGCTTCTATGTCTGTATAGAACCTGCCGCTATCCCTATCCACTTCCTGAAGCGCTTCCAGTTTTCATTTGATTACCTTAATCTAGTAATAAATGATTGGAGGAGCAAGCATCTTGTTTGGCTAGGGAGCTTCGCATTTCATACCTGCCTTAGCTCCGGGCCTACGTCTACCGCGGAAAGTCTTTATATTTTTGTGGCGTTCCTAATGCCGATTTGTTTCATACTAGATACGTATAGGTGTTTACAATCTCTTGTTATTGTTTTACTACTACAAGTTTTGATAGAACTTGCCAAAATATATCGAATCTAAAATTTTTGGCCAACGGTATATAAGGGTTGTAATGCTCAAACTGTTAGAATTTTTTTTAAATATTGTAAGTTTTAATGCTGTCACCGATAATGTGACAAACCGCACAAATTTAGGGTGTAACTATGTGTCAATTTATATTGTACACGTTATCCTGAAAGATGAGCTTTGCAATATCCGTGAAAGGTCTCCAACAACTCTAGAAGACATGAACGTTCGCATGTTTGAGGCATTCTGTGGTATTACACCATTACACCATTACACCATTTTTAATGCCAAAAGAAACCTGAAAATTGGAATTAGAAAATGCCTTGAAGTACAAGGGCATACTTTCGAACATCTATTATGAAAACCCGAATTTCCATGCAATTTAGGATTTACTAACGAATAGTCTTTACTTTAATGATCACTTCGTTTTCACTTTGATGTTAAGCATCGTATTACTTTTGTTCATTGTTTGTAGTTATTTTATCGTTTAAGTTAATGTTATGTACTTTATTTCTCATTTTCCATGTTCATAGAGGTAGTTTTTTTTTGAGATAGGTTTTATTTAAATTTTAGCACTGCTCTAAATATTCATTGTAGTCTTAAGCACGATTTATTTTAAATTACTTTAATTTAATTACTTTTTAATCTACAAATGTTTTTTGGGCATTACAATCCCTGGCTCACATTTAAAATTTTAAATCCGATAGATTTTGTATCTCTGGAAAACACTCGTTTCTGAAGAATTTGACCTTATACGTTTTACTTCCACATCGTTAATACGTGTGGTAGTATGGCATCGGCGACAAAAATTTTTTCGCTCAAACTTCGTAAAAAGTGTCAAAACATATGTAGCAGTAGCAGTGGTGGGGAGGAGGCTAACGCGAAGCAAGTAGACCACAATGGGCCCTTTTTGCCAACCCCAGCAACCATGCTCTACTCTTCCTCGGTTCCGTCGCCAAACCGCCTCGACCTCGAAATGAAGACCGTGACGGTCTTCAATTGGACGGTACTTACCTGATTCCTCTGCAGCGTCCTCAAGCCGAACAATTCTGCTCGAAGACTCCCAAAAGCCTCGCATTCACACAGGTAGTGGTAAGACGTTTCTTCATCCTCGCCGCATTCCTGGCAAATGGGATCCCTCTCTGCGCCTATCAGTGTGAGGTGTCTTCCAAGGGCGCAGTAGCCTGTCAGTACCTCAAGGATGCGGCGAAGCGTAGGTCAACTCCTACCGAGTAGCCAGACAGCTTTATCACTGTCCGGCCCCTCCACGAAGTCCCTCGCCTGCCTACAGCCACTAAGCGAACCCCAGTGCCTCTCCAGGCTTCTTCAGTCTACCTGTCTAAGGCGACAGAGACCGTGTTCCTACTTATGCCTATCGCAGGCTCCGGGCCACAGAACGGCCCCCGCGAACCAAGCCTTGCGAGATTATACGCTACCTAATTCCCCGCTACGCCACAGTGTCCCGGCACCCACACCAGTTGCACCTCCTTTGTCCTGGCTAGTCCTTTGAGGGCGTCAGCGCACTATTGAACCAGTGTTGACCTGATTCTGGCCGCGCAGACTGCCCGGATGATCACCTGGCTATCCGAGCAAATGCATACACATTTCTCGGGGATCGTCCTCACATCCTGTCTATTGGCCACAGACAGGATAGCGTACACGTCTGTTTCGAATGCCGTGGTATATGCACCAAGAGCATAGCTCTCGCGCACCTCCAGGCCCTCGATGTATATTCCTGCCCCGGATGATTGTTGGTCCTCCAGCCGCGATCCGTCGGTGAAACAGACCAGGCTTGCGGGCTGGAATGCAGCCTCATTTTTCCTCCACTGATCGCTACTGGGGATCCTGAGGGTGTATGGCCTAGTCAACCTAATATCGTCATCGGCATCCCGCACCTTTATGGCGGAAATCGGAATTTCCTTTTCCACCTCCTTGGCGACTCTTGCATGCCCTATTACTGCTCCCTCTCCGCACCAGTTTCCCGAGTCCCGCATTCTAAGATGCGATGCCATAGCCTCCCTTCTGATACAGATGGGAAGCGGTGGCAGCATCAGCAAGACCTCTCGCGCCTGAGGGTGTCGTCGTCATAGCGCCTGTGATTCCCAGGATTGCCAGCCTTTGGAGTTTGGCCAGCTTCATGGTAGTAGTTTGGTTCACACCACACCACCGGACCAACGCCCCATAGAGGATTCTCGGCTTGACGATCGCAGTGTAAATGTAGTGATGGATCCGAGGATTAAGGTCTCCCTATCACTCGACGCAGCTGCCAGAGGGTTGCTACTCGCTTCCTCACTACTCGTTCTATTTGCGACCACCATGTTAGTTTGGAGTCCAGGACCACCCCCAGATATTTGACCTGCCGCACTAAAGCTAAAGATTTTCCAAACATCACGGGCGCCCTGAACCCATCCACATTTCTCTGCTTGGTGAATAGGATCACCAGGTTTACGGAGAGTCCCAGCTCACCACACCACCTTTGAATTATGCTACAGGCAGCTTGCATGCACTCACAGACGACGCCGAGGAATTTGCCGGTGACTAGGACCAGCCCATCATCAGCGTACGCCTGGGCGGAGAGCCGATCCTAATTTTACTACTTCCACGTCGTCAAAACGTGTGGAAGTCATCGGTGACAAAAATTTCAAACATTTTTTTCGCTTAAACGTCGTAAAAAGGGTCAAAACATATAGAAAACATGATTTGGGAAAGAACATTTTTTTGGTCTGTCGGTCTGTATGAATGTCTGTTTGTAGCTACGATAACTTTAAAAAGAATAGAGCAACCGTCTTTAAATTTGGTATACAGTTAGCACCCGGCAAACGAACGGTTGAAATTGTTTTTGGGTAAAATCGCTCCAGGGAGTAGGGGATGAATGGGGGGTGATTTGGTGAAAATTTTTTCGTTTAAACTCAAGTACTATACTGTTTTAGGGTTTGTTTATTAGAAAACTTTCAATAAATTACAGATTCGTAAACTTTGGTAGTACGTTTTTCTGTATAATGTGGCAACGTCGCGAGAGGCTGCGAAAGGGAATGGACTGGTTCTCTTCATATGTTCAATAAATCAACACAATGCAAATAACAACAAATTCTCACCGCGAACTGGCGGGAAGTGGGTCAAACTGAAAAGTCACACAGACCCAGTTTGCTATATTATGCAAAAACAACAGCGCATACACGGAGCCCATAATGATAATTTCTCTGATGAGTAACAATTATTACAACAAGCGTTTTCATTGTAGCTGTGTAGTTCCTGCTCGCCTGCATGAGTTAATAAATTTATGATCTTGTGTAGTACATTATGTAATCTAAATGGGCAATTGCTGGGTACAAAGGAGGGTTATAACGACATTGATTGTTACCATTGCAGTTGCATAAGTCTTAGGTCTGTCTAGTTTTCTCATGTTTCTCTTGTTCATTATGTAAGGTAGGCCGAAAGAGGTGGGCAAAATTTTATAAATTTACTATTTGGTAATGGTTTGCTTTTGCAATAATATAGTGTGTGATAAAATAAAAAAGAATGAATAACAGGCTGCTGTGTTAGAATTGGACGTTACAATGGGGTCTCCATGTTCAAGCCTTTAGGCTGGCCATTTGAGCGAACTTTAGTTAACGAGAAAAAAACTCGTGACGCAGCAAGTGCGTTATGGTAGTGAATTTTTATTAAATGCTTCAAATTTAAATAACTCAATTTTCTAAAAACTTAGAGAGTTTAATTTTAATACGTAGTAAGGTCTTTCCTAAGGGAAGATATCCACAAAATTTCATTAAAATAACTTTGTAGTTTTCGGAGAAAAAAATTTTTTTCGAAAGAAAATGTAAATTTTGAATAACTCAATTTTCTCTAAACTTAGAAAGTTGAATTTTGGTACGTAGTAAGATCTCTCCTGAGGCAACATATATAGTAAATTTCATGAAAACAGCTTTGTTACTTTCGGAGAAAAAATTTTTTTTTCGAAAGAAAACTCAAAATTTTCCCGGAAAACCCCGTCCGATTTTTCTGACTAACGAACTCATCCAAGTCATTTGTAAAAGAAAGGCCCTTGTCAAGTTTCATCGAAATCGGTTAATTATTTTTTGAGTTATCAGACGGATACATACATACATACATACATACATACATATATATATATATATATATATATATATATATATATATATATATATATATATATATATATATATATATATATATATATATATAAACATATAAAAATTGAAACTGACCCCGGATATGGGTTCTAGGAATCCTAGTTCGCACTCATTTGAAAGAATTTTTGCAAAGTCTCACCATCGATACCTCTTTATTAGTGAGTTTTTTAAAATAAAAATTCACTAATTATGCATATTGTGCTTTCTCAATATTCTGTGTATTGCCCAGATAGATAAACCCAAATCTTGAGACCTACTTCTTAACGAACTTCGCAGACATGCTTCAAAATATGCGAGAACTATAATTTCATTCATTTCATTGTCTTCAATTTTGAAACGTTTAACAACGCGTCGTGTCAGTATTATTCCATGATTTGACGACTTACTTTTAATTCTGCTGAATTTTGTTCTATTCATTGGAGCCAAATAAAGGCATCTGTTGTTAAGTGTTCGAACTGTTGTCTCAACTATTCTGTTACATTCACCATATATTGAAAACAAATTGAAAACATTATCTGCAGAATAACAAACTAGCATGTACAACATTAGTTGCCACTGCCTATCCTCTCATGTGATCCTGATACTAGAGATGTGAAAATCGTCTCGTCGTTTCCACGATTTCTGTGGTAAAAACTTCATGTTAAATATTAAATGCTTCAAATCTGAATAACTCAATTTTCTATAAACTTAAAGAGTTTAATTTTGGTGTGTAGTAAGGTCTCTCCTAACGCAAGATATCTACCAAATTTCATTAACATAACTTTGTAATTTTCGGAGAAAAAAAATTTTCGAAAGAAAATTTAAAATTTGAATAACTCAATTTTTTATAAACTTAGAAAGTTGAATTTCAGTACGTAGTAAGACCTCTCCCAAGGCAACATATATAGTAAATTTCATTAAAACAGCTTTGTTACTTTCGGAGAAAAATTTTTTTTCGAAAGAAAACTCAAAATTTTCCCGGAAGACCCCGTCTGATTTTTCTGGCCAGCCAACTCATCCAAGTCATTAATAAAAGAAAGCCACTTGCCAAGTTTAATCGAAATCGGTTAATTATTTTTTGAGTTACCAGACGGATATATATATATATATATATATATATATATATATATATATATATATATATATATATATATATATATATATATATATATATATATATATATATAACAAATAACAAATAAAAATTGAAACTGACCCCGGATATGGGTTCTAGGGGTCCTAGTTCGCGCTCATTTGCAAAAATTTTTTCAAAGTCTCACCATCGATACCTCTCTATTAGTGAATTTTTTTAAATAAAAATTCACTAATAGCGACTTTAGTGTATTAGTTTTTTCGGGACAATTTGGAATTTGATCGGATAATTTAAAGTTTGATCAGAAAATGTTTGTATCTTCGAAAATAGCAAAGAAATTTTTTACAAAATCGGTTTCGCAAGTTGCTCATATGCAGGTGCGTCAGAAGTAGGTGTAAAACATTAAACTCAAGATTCTTCTCGCTAAAACAAAGTTTATATGCAAATAAATTGTTGTTCTAACGTACCTCTGTACAATGATACAGGGTGTTGAAATTTAGGATAAAAATTATATTTTTTCATATCTCCCAAAGGGATCGTTTTAAAATTTGGTGTTGAATGTCACTATTAATTGCTATTGCCCAGTGTAGAGCCAGCAAAATAGGAAAAGCCAGTGACTTGGAATCATAACTGTGGTTAACCCTTTTCAAACAGACTATGAAGCGCCACTGACTAATATTAAAACTAATTTTACTTCCACATCGTCACAACGTGTGGAAGTATCGCACCAAAATTAAAAAAATTTTTTTTTCGCTTAAACGTCGTAAAAAGGGTCAAAACATAGAAAACATCATTTGGGAACGACATTTTTTTTTGGCTGTCGGTCTGTGTGTCTGTCTGTTTGTAGCCACGATAACTTTAGAACGAATTGAGATATCGTCTTCAAATTTGGTATACAGTTAGCACCCGACAAACTAACGGTTCGGATTGTTTTTGGGTAAAATCGCTTTAGGAGGTAAGGGATGAATTGGGGGTGATTTGGTGAAAAGTTACATTTTTTCGTCAAAACTCGAGTAATATAACGTTTTTGGGTTTATTTATTATAAAACTTTTAATTTCACCAAACATCTGATATTCTGTGCTGAAATTAAATTGGGGGTTGAATGTGTGGGGGGTGGAATATTTTTGACAAAAAGTTCTTTAGCTAAAACGGCGTAAAAAGTCTCAAAACACAGAAAACTTGATTCTGGAACGAAAATGTTTTTGTCTGTCGGTCGGTCTGTCAGCATGTACGTCTGTCTTGTTAATAGGCGCAATAACTTTCGAACGAATTGAGATATCATCTTCAAATTTGGTATCCAGTTAGCACCCGACAAAGGAACGCTTCGAATTGTTTTTGGGTAAAATCGCTTCAGGGGGCAGGGCATAAATAAGGGGTAAATTGGTGAAACTTGACCTTTTTTTCAATAAAACTCAAGTAATATAAAGTTTCAAAAGTTTATGGTTACAGGAATACAAATATTTTCTTTGTGGTCAAGTCATGGGCCCTAAATTCATTCCATGAGAATGTATTCCTGCAGCGAATAAATTATCACAGCTTTGTGGAAATTATGATTAAATTTGCAACACTATTTTAGATTAAGCCATCACTATAGGGCAACAAAGTATTCATATGTCATTTCAGTAAATAGCACCCTTTTGAAGTAAATTAACTTTTTACGATAAAAGTATGTATGTGTAAAACATTCAACGGAATTTTTTTGCCAAAACAAATTTAACAACCAAATAAATCTTGGTCCCGAAACGATCCTACATTTAAAAAGCAATACAGGAAATAACGTATTATTAAATAACTATAGCAAATGTTTGAAGTGCTCACCTTCAGCGGCAATACAAGCCTGACACCGTCCTCTAAGCGATGTATACACATGGCGCATGTTTAAGTTACCATGCATTTCATTTCAGCAATTCTAATTCGTTCTTGCATATCTGTCTTGCATATATGTCATTCGTTCTTGCATATCTGTCATTCTAACGTCGTAATTATTAACAAAAGATTGCATAGGTGTTAGGGATTTTAGTGCGCGAGATTTCTCGATCGCTAGTACGGGTAGTATGTTTCGCACGTGTTTATATTGTTCGATTGTTGTTGCATTATGATTTTTGCTTGTAGTATGTATCAATCTACGCATGGCAGCTGACTACCCTGCATTTGTCAGGCATTGAACTTTAATCACTTAACTCATTTCAATTCATGTCTTTCAGATTTTATTTTTAATTTGGGAAAAACTTCAAATTTTGTGAACCGAATTACTTAGAAGATTTCATAGATTTATTTACACCATTTCCAGCTACATGTAAAGTGTAATTCCAGTTACTTTAATACTTTCATAAATATAGCGTTTTCAAAAATATTTTGTATATTTTTGGAAAATTATAGCTGATTTACCAACTCACCGCAATTAATGAAAAATCATTAATAGGCTGAGGGAAAATATAACAGGAATGGCTGTTACATTGCATAACGTACGCAGATGACATAGCACTAGGAAAAAGGGAAAAAGAACTACAAATGATGTTTAGTGTGCTGGATGGTGTTTAAAGAAGAATTGAACCTAAGATATCAATATGACGAAAATAAACAATTTTGAGTCTAAATGGCGTCCGGGCTGTTTGCCGTTGTCGAGCTCATTTAGTGCGTTACTACACGTTACGCCAAACATAGCTGCTGGCTTCTTTACTATCTGGACTGTAACTTTCCGGCAACTACTAGAAAAGCCATTGAGGACTCAGCAGCTATGTCTGGCAACTAACTAATGGGCTTGGCCACGGAAAGATAGCCCGGAAGCATGCTGTAAAAAATTAAAATCTTCAGGTATAAAAAACTTAACTGGTAACATCTTCAACAGATGGAAATGTTCACATATCTTGGAAATCTTATTACGGGTGATGGTTGATGTAGCAAATAATTAGGGAGGATAGCGATGATAACGCAAGCATTTGATAGGCAAGATACTCTTCTTACTAATAATTATTTAACTTGGACCCGATGAAGAGGTACATCAAGGCAAACTTATGAATTGTTGTAATGTATCTACCGCATAGCTGCACTTCGAAGAAGCAGGCCATGAAGAGGACAAAAGCTTTAGAAATATGGACATGAAGAAAAACGACAAAGACAAGGTACACCGATAGAAAGACGAATAAAAGTCTGCTACAAGAGGTGACTGAAGAAAGAATCTTACCGAAAGACATTGAGACAAGGAACACAACATTTGTTGGACATATACTGGGGCGTAATAATTTTCTCACGCCTATTTTTAAAAGACACATTTTGGTATTCTTGGAAGAATGGGAAGAGGTAGACCAAGAAGAAAACTTCTGGAAAACCTAACTCAATTGACGAAGTGGGAAAACCTAGTCACGGTTGCGCCAACAAGGCGATATCACTCTAGCCTAGAACGATGACTAAACACGCGCAGACCGTTAACACAAATGTTCTTTTGTTTGTGTCAAAATATAATTTAAAATTAAACAAAACTTCTGTAATGGCGTGGAACAATAGCTATTGTTTTTTTCCTTAACGTCGGTATATTTCCGCGACTATGGCCAATCACCGACATCAGAGAGCAGTTCACCACACTATGCTGGACATTTTGCCGAACCCCTACCTCTCTGTAAATATGGTAGGGATATTTAACGTGCCCAACATCGCATGGACACGGGACCGACGGCTTTACGCCCCCTGCGAAGTGCGAAACGTGCAGACATTTAACTTGCTCAATTTTTTTTATAATTTCAACAACACACCACGAGGGTTTACAGCCTAAATAGTATCGTACCGTGGGTGTCGACAAGGAGGAAAGAGGCAACTTGTTAATTCTGGACTTGAAGGTTTGGAGGTTCGGAGGAAAAGGAAAAACATGCGCCGGCAAGGAATTCCACAACTTGGAAGTCCTCGGGACAAAAGAGCGGGCATAACAAGATGTTCTATGTCTGGTGACCTGGACAGTAAAAGGGTGCATTCGCTCTGTTCCCCTGGTAGATCTGTTGGGGGCAGCAGGTGGAGGAACTATGGAAGAAAGCTCCTCTGAGCACTGCCCGTGCAGACATCTATAAAAAATAGAGAGGTCACCAACGGCACGTCGGTGGGCAAGGGATGGCAGTCTTTGGGTGAGGGTAGGGTCACCAATGAGACGTATAGCTCTCTTCTGAATGGAGTCCAGGATAGCGAGTGTAGAAGCGGCAGCAGCACCCCAGATGTGGAAGCAGTATTCGAGGTTTGGCCTTATTTGTGAAGTATATAAGGTATAGAGATTAGTTGGTGAAAAGTATTTGCGAGCCCGGAAAAGGAAACCTAATTTCTTAGCAGCCGCTTCTGCAATTGATGTGACATGTTGGTGCCAATTGAGATTTCGATCCACAGAAAGGCCAACAAGTGAAAAGGACTCATTACTTTGAATAACTTGGTTGTTCATTGTGATGGTTCTAGGGCTGGTGTATCTTTTATGGGAAAGAAAGCAAGACTGAGATTTGGTGGGGTTGAATTGTACAAGATTTCTACTTCCCCAGTCTAATATTTTTTGGAGATATACGGAGACAGAACCCTCCATGCGCCTGCGATCCTCATCTAGTTGGACCAAAGAGACAGGCTTAGAATATTGTATATTTGAGTGGAGGGTGCTGTCGTCTGCGCAACTGTGATGCCACAACCTCGGTTGATGTTATTTGTACAGTATGTACTGAAAAAGTGAAAGGGACACCCTGGGAATCCCACCCGGTACCCGTCGGTTCAGAGGTACACGTTCTTACCACTGAATCACCGAGGCTCTAGCTATTATTGTTAGAAACTGACTTATACTTAACTGTCTAAGTGCAGTTAAACTCTAAGCTTGTAGACCTTAACATTAATTATTTATTATAGTATTTTTGACGATTAAATCTTACAAAAGCACAAGTGCCGTAGGCACAACATGCAACATTTATACATGATTCCGTGTCTATACGTCGTAATATGTTATGAGGAAGTGTTAAATTAGTGTGGTATGAAATTTGTATCGTAAAAAACTGCCAGTAAAAGTGAAAAAGAAATATACCGGTAAACTATATGGGTTCTTTATTCTACCTGTTCTCGGCTAGATATATTTTGTTTGTCTTAATTCCTTTAGGATTTATCCAGCATAAACATTTTTTTTTCAGTTATCCCATCTAATTGACTGGCTCAACCTAATTATGTGGAAGATTCATCATCGTTGATTCATCATCCTTATCACATCCTAAGCCAATGTCTGCTTATCGAAGTACAATTTGGAGAACCCAATTCATCAAAATACAGTTTTTTAGACCTGACGATCTTTTCACTAACAATGTTACCACCATCAAAGGGATGAATAAACCAAGCTAATAAAAACTATAACTACTATTGATATGTTACTTGTCAAGCAGTTGCGAACAACGTCCTCTACGAAGGTATACAGACCCCCACTGTTGAGTCGTAAATCCCTGTAATTAAAATTTCATACCTGCTTTTGTAAAACTGTGTGTCGTTATAAAATTTTCGTTCTGAGGACACACTGATCATTACAGTTCGAACAATGGGCTACACAGAACCGGACCTCTCTATTCATCGAAACATTTTTATTCAAATTTATGACGATATATATATATATATATATATATATATATATATATATATATATATATATATATATATATATATATATATATATATATAGAGAGAGAGAGAGAGAGAGAGAGAGAGAAAGAGAGCGGAAATTAAGACTTTCAGAAAAGATAAAACAGACAAAACCGTTGTCTGCTTACCATTTGAACCACGAATCACGAGAGATTCAAATAGCATTTTTAAGAAATCCAATTTACAGCTAACATTTTATAAAAAAAAATACTAGGTAAATTGCTACGTAACTCATAGGATAACGCTAAAACCACAAAAGTGTCTGGAATCTACGAAATAGGTTGTTTTTTTTTTGTTCCCTCAGGGCTCGTCCGCGGCCTTGCCGCCCCGATAGCACCGCAACCCTTGGTTGATTGTGCATACCCTTAGTCTTACTCCACCCATTCCAAAATCACTGTGCCTTGAACTAGTCTGCACAGCGATTGGTAGGGTGAAGTTTTATATTGCTCTGTCTCCGGTCTAGAGTGACCGTAGATCAGTTGTCTTTTCCGGTCCAGAGCTATACACTCACATAAGATGTGCTGGGCTGATTCCTCCCCCTCGCCGCAGAGTCTGCATGCGAGGTCCCCTTCGAACCGCCCCATTTTATGCAGGTGTTTCTTGACGGCCATGTGTCCCGTCAAGAGACCTGTTGTGTTTCTGAGCTGTCCTCTGCTAAGGTTTAGCAGCTCCATAGCTCTCTTTGAACTGGGTCCGTCAATTATTGACTTCCCATGTCTGAGCCCTGGACAGTCCGCCCAGTACACCTTGTGTTGGTTTCTGACCCAGGACTTAATGGCTCCCCTGGCAGTGCTCTTTGACACGCCCAGAGCCGGTCCTGGTCCCATAAATGGTTCTGCTGACCCTCTCTTCGCGAGACTGTCAGCTTCTTCATTGCCTTTGACCCCCGAGTGACCCGGCACCCAGATGAGGGTCACCTCATTCTGCCCAGCCAGGTCGCTCGTCTCGTCTCGGCACTCACTCACCAGCCAGGAATTTACCCGTGGGCTACTTAGTGCCTTAAGGGCTGCCTGGCTGTCTGTGGCTATGAGGATCCGCTTGTTGGTGTAGCCCCTCCTCTTGTTCTCCCGCACACAGTGCAGGATGGCGTACATCTCGGCCTGAAACACCGTTGCATGGGCTCCGAGGGAAATACTATGACTTACCCTCGGTCCTTCCGAGTAAACACCTGCCCCCGTCCCACGCTCCCCGCCAGATCCGTCCGTGAACCAGACGAGCGCGTCCCGTGGTATGCCCGGCGTCTCCTCCCGCCATGCCTCGCGATCAGGGATTTCCACTGTAAAGTTGTTTTCCCTGCACATTCGCGGGCTCGCGAAGTCTGACCTCATTTCAAGCATGGGCTCCTTCACGATCTCCTGAATTTTGCAGTGGCCCCTGAAGCCTGGGTTGATCTTCAGTCTACCATTGCAGGCTAGTCTGTATAGTCCTAGCCTGGCCTCTCCCATAATAACTAAGTGTAGGGGGGGTAGATCCAGCAATGCCTCCATGGCGGCTGTTGGGGTTGAAGACATGGCCCCTGTGATGCCTAGGCAAGCCATCCTTTGGATCTTGCCTAGTTTTTGTTTGGCACTGGATTGTGTCACCTTAGGCCACCAGACCAGTGCCGCATATGTTAACGATGGTCTGACCACCCTTGTGTACAGCCAGTGGGCCATACTAGATCTTAGTCCCCACGTTTTTACATATAGCCGCCTAGTGACGGCTAAGGTCATGACTGCCTTACCATTCCAGGTTAGCTTAGAGTCCAATACGACCCCAAGATATTTTACCTCCCTGGCCATTGGGACGCTCCTACCGTATAGAGTGAGAGTTCTGTGGCTTTCACACTTCCTCCTCCTCGTAAACGGCACGACGGTTGCTTTCTCGGGGCTCACCCCGAGCCCTTGATCAACCGTCCACCCTTCCACCACTTTCAGTGCAGTCTGCATACGCTCCCACACTGCCTGTGTGACCTTTCCTCGGACTATGATGACAATGTCGTCCGCATAGCCCTGTACCTCATACCCCCCTCCCGAGAGCCTTCCCAGCAGGCCGTCCACGACTAGACACCAGAGCAAGGGAGACAGAACGCTCCCCTGCGGACACCCCGCCGCGACCCCCGCCAGCAGAGTCCCTCCCGCGAGTGAGGTGAACACCGCCCTGTCCCTGAGCATGGAACCGATCCACCTGCAGCAGGTCTCCTCTATTCCACGCTCCCGGGCAGCTGCCAGAACCGATCCGAACGAGGTGTTGCTAAAGGCCCCCTCTATGTCTAGGAAGGCCCCCAGCGCCACCTCCTTGTTCTCCAGCGTATTCTCCAGTTTCAGCACCAGTTGGTGCAGTGCTGTTTCTGTTGAGAATCCTTCTCTGTATGCATATTGTCCGCAGTGTAGAGGATATGCTTCCAGTACACCGCCCCTAATGTGCCGGTCGAGCAGTTTTTCCACTGTTTTCAGCAAGAAGGACATGAGACTTATTGGCCTCAGGGACTTTGCCTTGTCTGTTGGACGCCCAGGTTTAGGAATAAATACAACCCTGGCCAGTCTCCATGCCCTCGGAATGTACCCCAGAGCCAGGCTGGCCCTCATAATGAGGGTAAGCACCGGCGCCAGTACACCTATCCCCTGTTGGAGCATGATGGGCATTATTCCATCAAATCCCGGCGATTTGTATGGCTTAAAGCTGTTAATGGCCCATCTGATTTTGCTCCAGGTAACCACCTCTTTAGCGACTGTCCAGTCTACTCTAGATGCCCGCCTATAAGGCGCCTCTATTTCTGAGTGTTCCCAGTCTATATAGGTTGTACAGACTGCGAATTTAAATATGTAGAGCAAACTAAAAGAACTATATATACTTTCATAAGCATCTAACTGTCGCGACTGCCTGACACTTTTAATTAACTTGAGATTTTCTTTATCTACATGATGATTATTATCCCAGATATGCTGAGCAATACATGATTTATCAGTAGTGCCATATGTCAGTTGCGCTAAATGCTGTTTAAATGTAGTTTCAATAGTTCTTTTAGTTTGCCCTACATATTTAAATTCATAGTCTCTACAACCTATTTCGTAGATTCCAGACACTTCTATGGTTTTAGCTTTATCCTATGGGTTACCTAGCAATTTACCTAGTATTTTTTTAATAAAATGTTAGCTGCAAAGTGGATTTCTTAAAAATGCTATTTGAATCTCTCGTGATTCGCGGTTCAAATGGTAAGCAGACAACGGTTTTGTCTGTTTTACCTTTTCTGAAAGTCTCAGATTCCGCTCTCTCTCTCTCTCTCTTTCTATATATACATATATATATATATATATATATATATATATATATATATATATATATATATATATATATATATATATATATATACCGTCAGGTTAAGAGAGAGATAATGCATTGAAATGTATTGTATTTCATCCAAGCTTGATGACATTCTCCATCCATTGGACTAATTAGATGCCAAACCGTAGTTGATAATTGCTAACTCAAACAAATTTATTATTATTTGTCAACAGAATGCAAATTTATTTAATTAGAATCGTAGATAAAAGCTATTAGCAAATAATGGTTGTTTCTTTCACAACATTATTGAATAAGAAGAGAACAAATTTTTAAATATGATTTCAAATCCTAATATTTTTGTTTTCAATTTACCATGTTTCATATATTATATATATATATATGATATATGGTTAAGTGTATTTGATAAAGAATGTGTAGCAAACGCACAACATAAATCAGCTTAATTTATTTAATCTTATTTCTGCCTCAGACATTTCTTTACTCGGGAAATGTGTAGTAAAGGAGATTTAAGTGGACTTGAGACAAGATGAAAGACTTTGTGAAATAAATTCCAGGATAATCCTTACAATTTCTCCACGTTCACTTAAGTAGTTAAGCTTCTGCTACACAAGAAAATTATGAAATAAACTGTTCTATGATTGAGCACTGTTCAAGGAAATGACTGTTTTTGTATTATCATTGGAGTGAAGCCTTCGTAATTTAATTTATTTGGAAGAAACAAATTCTAATAAAGGCGACTCGAATATATATTTACAAAATTAATAATTGAGTGTAGATTGGAACCTGTATTGTTGCGTACAGCTCTCCCATTTTGCTTGCAATCCTGAATATCTCGGTTATTAGTAAACATTTAACCTTGCGGTTTTCGCGTACCTGAGCCACTTTTTTGTGACACGAAAGATACCGCAAACAAATTTGTCGTAGCCCTATTAGTTTCCGAGGTACATGGTGATGTTGAAAATATTGTGTTTTAAGGTACCCCTTGTATTCCAGTTATCTAAAAACTTGTCAAAAAGGTAAAAACGCATCCTTTTAGAACCTTTTAGAAGAATCTAGTGGCATAGTTAGTTTTTTTTTAATTTTACTGTTTTTGAAATATTGGCCAATGTTTGGTTGTTTAAATGGGACACTCTGTATATTTGTTAAGAATTTAATTTGCATTTTCACAAGCATCTCAAAAATATATAACATTGTAGGTCTATTTTAATAAAAAAACTCTGGACGCAGCAAGTGCGTTATGGAAGGAAATTTTCATAAAAATGTTTTTAATTACAAATATATCGCTCTAATGCGAGCAGGCATCAATTTGGTTACCGGTATAGCCTATATAGTAGGAACAATGTACCATATTTTATCAAAATAATTATTTGAAAATGTACCAAAATGTTCAGAAAATAAACTTTAAATGTTTCCGAGAAAACTGGTCTCATAGCCAATGAACCTTAGGTTAATAGCAAACTGAGTTATTGCAATTTGAAACATTTAATGAAAATTCGCAAACAAAACGCCCTTGCCGCGTTCATACAAAAATTTTCCGAAAATAAAGTTAAATGTTGGTTTCCTAACCAACAAAACTTACGTTAATAGCAAATTCAGTTATTGAAATTTAAAGGATTTAATGGAAATTTGCTACTAAAACGCACTTACTGCGTCCAGATTTTTTTCTTACAAACATGCATCATATTTCGATAAAAAATACTAAAATGTAGTAACGAATTTTTTCTACGAAAATTAGCTAAAAATTATAGACCGTTAACCCATAAATTTCACTAAACCTACAGCGAAAGCATTAACTTAACTAAACCGACAGCCAAAGCATCGGAGAAAGGTCTACTCGAAATGAATTTTCTGTAAATATTTTAATAAAATGAAGGTCATTGATGGTTGAATCTGAAACTTAAGGGTTCGCAGAACACTCTTCTTGCATCATTTTCTTTTCACAATCCGTATTTGTTTCACGTTCTTTGCGTAAACATTGGCAATTTTGACGTTTTAAAATGCGAGTTTGACCTTTTGAGGAAAACTCCAAAATTTGTTCCTTTAGCTGCCCGTAACTTTTTTGTCCTTAAACTTAGAGACCTAAATTTTGGTACTTGGTTCGCTCTTTATAATACAAATACGCGTACCAAACTTGGTTGCTGTCACTTAGTTATTTCCGGAGATATGAATTTTTTTCAGAAAGAAAACACAAAATTTTCCGGGAAAACCTTGTCCGATTTTCCTGGCTAATGAACATATCCAAGCCACTTGCAAAAGGAAAGTACTCACCAAATTTTATCAAAATCGGTCTATTATTTTTTGAGGTATCGGTACATATATATATATATATATATATATATATATATATATATATATATATATATATATATATATATATATATATATATATATATATATATATATAACACGGATCTCCCCATTAGTGAATTTTTTAAAGAAAATTCGCTAAAAAAGAAAATTTGAATCACCAACGACTTATGGGCCACGCTGTAATTGTAGAAATATTTTTTGTAGACATATGTTTTTAAGATGTAGCTGAAGACACCCTATAATTAATGTATACATTTTTTTTCCGTATCTTGCATAATAACGGATATATTGGGCTTTAAAGATTTTTTACGAAAATTCTACAGAAATGATATACCATTAACCGATAAACTCTATAGCCAACACTACTGCCAAAGTATCAGAGAAAGGGTGTATTTGAAATTAATTTTCTGGGAATATTTTAGTAAAATCAAGGACAATGACGATTGAAACTAAGACTTCAGGCTTTGTAAAACATTCTTCTTGAGACATTTTCCTTCCATAGCTCATATTAGTTTCAGGTTCATTGCCTAAATATTACCAATTTTGACGTTTAAAATCGCGACTTTGACGTTTTGAGGAAAATCCAAATTTATTTTTCTTTAAATGCCTGTAACTTTTTTGTCCTTTAACCTAGAGAGCTAAATTTTGGTAGGTAACTTACCTATAATGATGTTAACGCGCGTATGAAATTTGGTTGCCCTTATTTTGTTAATTCCGGAGATATAATTTTGTTTTGATTTTTTTCTAAAGAAAACACAAAATTTTTCGGGAAAACCTCGGCGGATTTTCCTGATCAACGAACTTATCAAAGCCACTCGCGAAAGGAAGGCACTCACCTAATTTTATCAAAATCGGTCCATTATTTTTTAGTTATAGTTGTGACACATAAATATATAAACATACCTATATATATATATATATATATATATATATATATATATATATATATATATATATATATATATATATATATATATATATATATATATATATATATATATATATATATATATATATATATATATATATATATATATATATGTATATATATATTTAAACATATAAAGTCTGAAACCGACCTCGGATTTTTCGGTTCCAGGGGTCCTAAATAGCGCTCATTTGAAGAATTTTTTTTTAAATTCAAAAGTCGGGATCTCCTCATTAGTGATTTTTTTTTAAAGAAAATTCACTAATAACGGAAAAAATCCTAATTGTCATAATTTGCAATCAAAATTTTGCAATATGCTATGCAAAAAATGCTGAATTACTTGAAAGAAAATGACCGTTCCCTTGAAAGAAAATGACCGTTCCCAAAATTCGTTCTATGCCGTGTCACTGCTTGTCTTAACTATATAAATTTTATATTGTATTTTCAGGCTGTTTTTTTTTGTATTTATTTATTGTGTGAACGTATATATGTGACTATAGCAATAAACCAAACTTTCGAACATTTTGAGAAATACGATATGTATGCTTGTTTTATATTCCATAATGAAATTGTTGAAGCGACATCTGGAATGTATTTTAACAAGTAAAGAGTTAAAACCGCAAGGTTCTATCATTACTAATAACCGGATACCCAGCAATTGCAACCAAAATGGGACATCCTGTACAACACTAATATTAAATGCCAAATAAACATGTCAACATTTGTAGTGCAAATTTTATATCCACTTTTTATGGTGTTTGAAATATATACAGAAATGTTGGTCAACGTCATGGGTCTGTTTTTATGCAGTTAAGAGTTGAAACGAAATTGAAGTGAACTTTCTACATAGCTGTGATAATTTATTCTCTCCAGAGAGACAATCTCATGAAATGAATTCATGGCCCATGACTTGACCACAAAGAAAATATTTGTATTCCTGCACCCATAAACTTTTCAAACGTTATGTTACCCGAGTTTTATTGAAAAATTGTGAATTTTCACCAAAACACCCCTTATTTATCCCCTACCTCCTGAAGTGATTCTCCCCAAAACAATTCGAAGCCTTCCCTTGTCGGGTGCTAATTGGATACCATATTTGAAGATGACATCTCAATTCGCTCGGAAGTTATTGCGCGTATTAAGAGACAGACGTGCATGCCGACAGACCGATATACCGACCGACCGACAAACAAAAAAGTCTTCTTTCCGGAATCAAGTTTTCTATCTGTTTTGAGACTTCTTACGCCGTTTTAGCAAAAAAAAATCGAAATTTTTGTTAACAATATTCTACCCCTACACATTTAATTTAATTTCTGCACAGAATATCAGATGTTTGATGAAATTAAATGTTTTCTAGTAAATAAACCCTAAAACGTTGTATTACTCGAGTTCTAACGAAAAAATGTCAATTTTCGCCAAATCACTCCCCATTCATCCTTTACCCCCTAAAGCGATTTTACCCAAAAACAACCCGAACCGTTCGTTTGTCGAGTGCTAACTGAATATCAAATTTGAAGACAATATCAATTCGTTTAAAAGTTATCGTAGCTACAAAGAGACAGACGTACAGACCGACAGACAAAAAAATTCGTTTACAAATCATGTTTTATACATGTTTTGAAACTTTTTAAGACGTTTAAGCGAAAAAAATTGGAAATTTTTGTCGCCGATGCGATACTTCCACACGTTTGACGATGTGGAAGTAATATTAATATATGTTCCGTCGTTATTCTCGACACCTTTTTTGCCACACGCACTTGCCGACTATGGACACCATCATACAGTTGGTCACCCTGGATACGTCAAGCAATGATGGTCAACCAGAAGATATCACCCTGGAGATTTACCTTTTCTAACAGCGGTCTGATTGGCTAGAGAGGCCGCCTACCCCTTCTCGACCCCGAGAGCCGAGAAGACTTCAGAATCAAGAACTCTGCAAGAGTCCCATTTCATCGATGATCGTTCTATAGTTCACACTCATCAGTTCGAGTCATTCGTTGTCCCCTGGGCATTGGGCGCAGACAGGCCCGTAGCAGCCACGTGACCTTCTGAAAAGTGTTGGAAACCGCGTGGACCATATGGCGAGGCGTTCCCATTTAAGTGCTACAAACTGCGAGTACCAGAGAAGGAAGCTGCTCCTTATTCTCCATCTGTGCAACAAGTTATTTACTCTGTGAAGAAGGGAGGTTCCCAAAACACATCGAGCTGCCCATCAACGACGTTCCAGGCAAGAAAAGATATTTTGTTTGTATTACACCGCTTTTGTTTATTATTGTCTGTGTAACTCTGCCCATTGCGCAATAAATTCATTTAATTAACCTGCGTTAATGTTTTTTTACCATCTAACCCCTGATGTACATGCAACCGTTCAATTACACGGAATCAATTAGAGCTATCGAAGAACGTAACGAATTAACGCTACAATTATTATATATTGATTGAACTAGATTATACAATATGCCGTTACAGTAAGCTAAAATAACATAGAAACCACCCAGAAACTACAGCGCTCACTACCCGTAACACGTAAATAATGAATGCAAACAAACACAGTTTCGACAATTCATGGCGGATCTTGTACCACGTGACTTGCAAACCAATAGAAAATGATACCACCAAATGGCCACACTGTCTCTATCAAGTCACTGCAATGGAGAAAAGCGTAAAGCTCCATCTCTCGTGTTGTGACGATCCTGAGCTTCCACAACAGCTTCCACATACACATAGTACAACAAGAAGGAAGCTGTAGGAAGAAAACTAGCGAGCGAAAACAACTACTGCTCTGGCTAATACCACGACAGACGACGTACAATATCCCCGTAGTAAGGGTCTGCTATGCACGATTTACGATCTACAGGGTCAATATAATCACAGTATAAAGCGTACGTTGTCTTGTCGCAACCATAACTCTTTGCCTCCAGCAGGTCTTTTAATTTCATTGTAGCTTCTGTAGTTCATTAATTGTGCCAGACTTCAGAAGATTTCCTCTTGACCTACATATTCCCTTTTGCCCAAGCATATCTCTCAAATAAGATTGCCAGAAACTTATTCTCAGATTATGTCCAACAAATTAAATTGTTTTTAGCAGTGGCATTGTGATGAAGCACCTAATAATATGACCTAATAAAATTGTGCAGAATTCGCTTGATAAGAATTTATTTTAGGGTCGTTCTCGTCCAGGAATTTATGGCTTGATATATGCAAACACATTTTTAACCTGCTCCACATAATTTCTTGCAGACGTGAGGCACCTTTTTAATGTTTTCAGGAAAATCTTAGCTTCCATTTTATTTGAATTTGAATCCCATAATTTATTACTCTTCCATATCGGGTGCCTTAAAAGTGAGAAATGAAAATATCTCCAGAATACCAAACTATTATTCATTAATCAGGAGACATTCTTGGACAAGCAAGCTAGCTACAGATGCATTAATCACCTCGCATATATCTATCATCCAGCTGGATAAAGTGGCACTTCGTTACCTTGACTCTTGCTTGCGTTTCCCCTTAGGCCAATAACATAACTCTACATCCCGCGATAGAGAAAACCACCAGATGAATGAAGATAGACATTGAAAGCGGTTAATAATGCCGAGATGTGGCCCGGAGGGTTTTGCTGAGCACACAAACACACTTTCTCAGTTGATGGTGCCTACAAAATATAACAGAGACGGGTTGAGGAGTGATTTTTGGATCAGAAAATTCTTGCCTTAATTTTAACATTAAAAATCTAAGAACCAGTAATACTAAACTACTCAACACTTAAAGCTGCGCTCGCGAAAATCTTGCCCTTTTTAAATTTGATGCAACATTCGATTGCCGCTATCAAATTGAACGCCGTTGAAAGCGTTTTCAAGCACGATCCTTTTCTAAACCGTCAAAAGCACCCGTTAGAAAAAAGTTTTCTTTCCTGAATTGCAACTAAAAACATGTTAAGATATGAATAAGGCTACAAGATGGTGTATATATATATATATATATATATATATATATATATATATATATATATATATATATATATATATATATATATATGGGTGTGTGTGTATGTATGTATGTATCACACCGATAACTCAAAAAATAATAGCCCGATTTAGATCAACTTTTCTGGGTACCTTCCGTCGCAAGTGGCTTGAATAAGTTCGTTAGCCAGGAAAATCGCCCTGGTTTCCCCGTAAAATTTGGTTTTTTCTTTTGGAAACAATTTATATCTCCGAAAATAACAAAGTAAGGGCAACCAAATTTGGTACGCGTTTTTGTATTAGAAAGAGTGAACTATGTACCAAATTTAGGTCTGTAAGTTTAAAGACAAAGAAGTTATGGGCATTTAAAGAAAAAAAAGGGGGGTTTCCGCAAATCGACAAAGTCGCGATTTGAAACGTGAAAATTGGCCACATTTAGGCAAATAACAAATATGGGTTATGTAAAGAAAATGTCGCAAGAAGAGTGTTCTGCAAACCCTTGAGTTTCAGCTTCAACCGTCATTGTCCTTTATTTTACTAAAATGTTTCCAGAAATGTCATTTAAATAGACCCTTTCTCTGATGCTTCGGCAGTAGTTTTAGTTAAGTTTATGGTTTAACGGTCTATAATTTTTAGCTAATTTTCGTAGAAAAAATTCGTTAGAATCCATATCCGGGTTTAGTTTCATATATACAGTGTGACGCATTTCTACGGTAAAGCTAAACATAATTGTTAGTATACAAGATACGAGAAAAAATTATATACGTTAATTATAGGGTGTCTTGAACTGCATCTTATAAAGTTATTTTGACAATCATAGGCGACCCATAAGTCGTTGGTGATAGCTACAATATTTTTTCGAACATCCCTTATATTCTGGCATTTTTGCATTTTTGTGCGTTTCCGTGCTTCAAATTTCAATAACTCAATTTGCAATTGTCCCTGGCTACGAAACCAGTTTTCTCGGAAACATTTCAAGTTTATTTTCGGAAAAGTTTTGTAGAGTTTCAAACAGTAAGTTATTTTGATAAAATATGGTGCATTGTTTCTACTATATAAGTTAGGTTGCTATTAAAAACATTTTAATGAAAATTCACTTCCATAACGCACTTTCTGCGTCCATGCCTTTTTTTTATAATTTGAGTCATAAAAAATGATCAGTCAACAGATGTTCCAACTTTATGTGTTTTGAACATACTATTGTCATTCCATAGCAATATATATATATATATATATATATATATATATATATATATATATATATATATATATATATATATATATATAGTCTGTGGCTAATGGAACCTGCTTTCCGAGCCCCACACCCCCCCCCAACCATAGCGCGCGCGCGTATGGGTTTGAGCGCGCGTGCGTGTGCGCGTGTGTGTGTCACATCAATAACTCAAAAAATAATTTTGATCAAATTTAGTGAGTACCTCCCTTTTGCAAGTGTCTTGGATAAGTTCGTGCCAGGAAAATCGGCTCAGTTTGCATGCTTGTAGGAAAAAATAATAATATCGTTTATCGCTCTCGAGTTATTTCAATTGTTTTGCAACTTTTCACATTTTTGACACATCAAAAATTATGATACGGCGTTTTCACCAATAGATAGCACAGTTCTATGAAAGCGACGCATTCAAAGATGTTTTCGTTTATATTGTTCGTCAAAAAAATAATCGAGATGCCGTATACAGTGCGCTCTCAAATAGTGACTGATTTGGAAAAATCAGATTGTGATTATTTAGTGAATTTTCGAAGAAAAATATTAAAATATTTAAATTGTGTTTGATACAAAATGGTAAGAAATAATCAATTTGATAGAATTATCCACGTTTACATTTTTCCACTTTATTTTTCTTTCCACTGGTTCAAATTTAGACTTTTTTTGTGTTTCCGTAGTGTTGGAAGGATGACTACCATAGCCGTATTACTTTATAGGTTTATTTTTGCTGCAATTAGTATGCCGTACTGACGAGCTCTAATGAAAGCGAAACCGGTCTACGGTTCTAATTGTGGTGAGAATGCATCTAGCCTTACATACTTTGTCTCTATATTAGGGTAGAAATGGGCCAGGGTTGACAATTTACTAAATTGTTAGTTGGTTGTATACAGTGTCTTAACATTTAACAATAGTGTTATTTGGAGCTGCCGTGACAACATACTACTTGGTTCCGCAACAAGGTGGCGGCACGTGCTTTGTGTCTTATATCTCACTTAGTGTTGGAAGGCTGGCTACCATAGCCGTATTACTTTATAGGTGTATTTTCGCTGCAATTTGTATGCCGTATTGACGAGCTCTAATGAGACCAAAACCGGTCTACGGTTCTAATTTGGGCGATGTAACATATATCCGTCCTTTAATATAACCCCATAAGAAAAAATAAAATGGGGTAAGGTCGGATGACTATGCACAATCAACCAAGGCTTGCGGTGCTATCGGGGCGGCAAGGCCGCGGACGAGCCCTGAGGGAACAAAAAAAAAAGGTCGGATGACCTTGGGGGCAAATGAGCAAAATATCCAGGCCCAATCCATTTTTGAGGATAATTTTATTTTAAAAGTTTGCGAACCTCGCGATGGTAGTGTGGAGGGGCACCGTTCTGTTGCAGCCATATAGTCTGACGTTCATCATCACTCAGCTGTTAAAGGAGGCCAGGCAAAACTTCTGTAAGGAATCGAAGATAATTACGATCAGTGAGGGAATTATTGAAATAATAATTTTGTTGTAAAGAATGCCACACCAAACATTTATAGACCAGTAACTTTGATTCTGCATTTGACAGATCTAAAATGGATTTTTAAATGTGTATTGGGGTACGTTATGACGATTTATAGCACCATTACTTCTAAAAGTAGCCTCGTCATAAAATATAACATTTTTGGATTAATCTCAAGTTGGGCATCCATCCATTGGCAAAAGTTTACACGCCTTTCGAAGTTATCGTTATGTAACTCTTGATTATAAATATAAGGATGATACTTATATTTTCTAGTGGTTCGATTGGCAGTTAATTCTGACGTTCACATGATATTGCTACTGCATTGAGTTCAATATGAAGCAGAATCTCAAGTTCATTTACTTGATTAGTGACATTTCTATTTACCACTTTGCGTTTTGCATAGGCAACACTCCCAAGAGGTTCGAATCTTATCATATAATTTAAAAAGTGAGCCGAGTAGTTGGGCGTCAATGAGGATATAATCTTTGGACAAGAACACAATTTTTTCAGCATCTAATACATAAACCATATCAATTAATCCATTTTTAAAGTAATCCATTATTTAGTTAATAAACATATAAAACTTCTTAACAAACTTTAGTAGGTAACGAAATGCAACAATAGTTATATTGGCAGTTCATACATTTTTGAGGTGGACAATTGTTTTCCTGGCTACTAAGATTAAATATAATAATAATAATAAGAGGTATTTATTAGGGCGAAGTTAATTTTACAAATTTCTTCCATTTAACCCTTAAAAGATAACTTAAAATGTAGGAATTACAAAATAAACAAATTATAAATGCCTTAGTATCCAAAAAAACAAAACAATGTAACAACAAAACATTGACAATTGTGCGCCTTAAATTTAGCTGAAAGAAAGGAATTCTTAAATATGAATATGATTTATTATAACTACACTACGCAAACTGACTATTTTTATAAAAATCTGTAACATATCTCCGAAACCCTGACAGAGAACATAAAGTATGTTTAAAAGGTATTTTATTATACAGATGTGGTGCAACATAGGAAAAAGAGCCCCGATATTGGCTCGTATAATATTTAGGTATGGCAAACAAGTGATCGAGTCTTGTATTGAGCGAATGTATTTGTATCCGAAAACAGAGGTTCTGATGTAGGTAATCAGGCCCCGCCCCGAGGACAATCTTGTGAGTTAAGCAAAGAAGATGTACTTTCCAGCGATTCTTCATATTCAGCCAATCTAATTCTTTTAACTTTAAAAAACACGATATGTTCTTTTTAGATTAAAGATGAACCGTAAACATGACTTCTGAACCTTTTCTATTCTTTGCCGATCCCAACTGTCAAGGGCAGGTCCATACACAACATCAGCATGGTTAAAGCGCGAGAGAATCATCGAGTTTACCTAGAGAGCTTTTACTTTCACTGGAAGGCAATTTCGGTGGCTATAAAAAGATTTCAATAGGCTAGCTCTACGAAGATTAGTGACGTGATCAGAACATTTTAAATTGTTATCTATTATGAGACCAAGATTCTTTGCAGATTGTTTTGCTTCCAAGCGACTCCTATCTATCAAAATATCAATATTTTGAGAACAAACCCTATTCCTACTGACCTTGCTGCCAAAATAAAGTACGCAACACTTATTGACATTTATCGCAAGATCATGCTTCTTTGCTATCGTGACTAACCTATCAAGGTCTGCATTTAAACTTGCTATATCGTCTAAGGCATTTTCGACAGGAAAGGATTTGTAACGCTGCGTATCATCGGCATAGAAGTGTACTTTGCTCGAGATTATTTGTTCTTGAAAATCAAACGTATAAATATTGAATAAAAGGAGGCCCAAGATAAAGCCCTCAAAGAATCCAATACATCCGACCCGCAGACAACCCTCTGTGCCCTATCTGAAAAGTAACTCTCTATAAACTGAACGGCGTCATGATTGAAACCAATATATTGTAACTTTGAGCACAATAGTTTATGACTGATCGTATCAAAAGCTTTACTGTAGTCTAGCAATACCAAAGCTGTAACTTGATTTTTATCGTTAGCTGTGAGGATATCATCATTAATATTTGCTAATGCTGTTGTGGTGGACCTGCCCCTAACAAATCCGGACTGTACATTTGGCAAGAGGTTGTTGTCCCCAAGGTAAGCAGTTATCTGCTCGGACATCACTTTCTCCAATAACTTTGAAAGAACTGGGAAAATGCTTATAGGTCTTAAATGATTAAACTCAGTTGGATTATTTCCTTTTGGAAACATGAAAACCTTTGCAACTTTCCAAACTTTGGGAAAGCACTTTGTCTCAATACAAAAGTTTACAAAATGAAGCAGCTAAGGGAGAATTTCTGGGAGACATAGGTAGATCATGTCGATACTCACACCATCAAAACCTTTAGCTTTTGTTTTTATTGAAGCTATATGCCTCATACCATCTGTCTCATTGACAAGCTTAAAATGGAAGTTATTTGCATCTTTGTAAATATTACTATTGTAATATGTTTTTTAATCCTCTAATATCAGCCTTACTACTGTTAATAGACGTGAGGTATGGATTTATTTTGTTTGCGTCACTCAAATGTGATGGTAACATATTGTCTTTTTTTGTAATAATGCCAAATCTATTAGCCAAAGACCAGGCCGTCCCATTATTTTATCACGCTGTTTCATAATATTCTTGATATTATCCGTTAGCCATGGAGCCGGCTTTTTTGTTATTCGTACCGTAACGATGGGGGCATGCGTATCGAAAAGTTTATTCAAAACATTAGTAAGTGATGCTGCTTTATCTTCAGCGCTGTTTAATCTATAATAATGCATCCAGTCTACTGCAGACAAATCACTTTTGAATTGATTAATATTAAAAATTTTGTAACTTCTAAAGGTATGATACTGTCTTTTTAATGATTCTGCTTTATCCAAAGACAATATGCAATATAAAGACAATGATCAGAGATATCATGAGTATCGACTGTATCAGATTCTGATACACTTAGCGATTTATCAACTATAACTATGTCAAGAACAGACTGGGAATTTTGCGTGAGTCTAGTCGGCTTCGATATGAGTTGTAACAGATCGTACGAGTGAAGAATTTCATAAAATTTCAGAACAGCTGTGTTGATTTTTAGTAGGTCAATATTAAAATCTGATAATAAAACAATATGATCATATGCAGGCACTATTAAAGAAAGAAGCTCATCAAAACCATCCAGCGCACTAAGCAGATTCCGATCTGGAGGTTTGTACAAACAGCAGATCAAAAAGCTTTCATCATGAATTTTAATTGACAGAGTGAGATATTCAAAGGCATCAGAATTCACGCTAGTTGAAACTATAAGAAAGTTTAATTTGTTACTTACGTAGCACAAGACTCCACCACCGCGGCCACTTAACCTATCTTTTCTGGCAATATTGTAGCCTTTTATTTGTATAGCCTCATCCGTAACATTAGAAGTTAGCCAGGTCTCGGACACAGCCACAATATCAAAATTATTTTCTTCAATTAAAATCCTAAAAGCTGCAAAATCAGAGAGTAAAGATCTTACATTTATATGCGCAAAACTATATTTATTAAATTCTTTTTTATTCATATTTTAAAATATTATATAGACAGTAAAGGTAATAAAGATTAGTTAGATATAAATACAATAACTAAAAGCGATAAAAAGGCAAGCAAGAGTTTTATTTTACTTGTAAAAAGGAAACGATAAAGTGAGATAAGATATCAAAAATAAAAAGAAATTCGAGTGCAGCCCGCGACAGCAACCTGCACAATATATAAAACACAACCAAACTTTTGTTCGACAAAGGAAACTAGATATAACATAGATATATTTGAAAATTGCAACTATCAAACTTCTTAACTTTAAATATTTGGATTAGGTAGATCATCCAGTGATGCAATACGGAGCTTCTGTTTATTATCAGTATTACGTTGCCGTTCCAACTCCAGGCCTTGTTTCTGACATATACTTCCTTAGCCTTGCTTAGAAGATTAAGATTGCTGTAAGTCAAGTCCTCCGCCACGAAAATTCCCCTGTCTTTTAATATAGCTGTGTTTCTTATTATTCGATGTTTATATTCAATGTCTGTGAAAGATACAAAAATCTGAGGTTTCTGATTATTCCGGCTTTTTAAACGGTAGCAGGTGCGAATGTTGTTTTCAGATATGTTTACATTCATATCTTTGTTTAAAAATTCTACCACTTTATTTTAAATGTTTTCATTGATTTCAGCTGGTATATTGAAAATTATTATATTTTTTCTCTTATTGAGTTGTTCCAATACATCAAGTCTTTTTATCAATTTTTTTTGTTTTCTTCAGATATACATTTTTAACTGAGTTTCTTGCTTTTTTAATTTTTCCTCCATCTCAAGTAAAGCTTCCTTCACGGCAGAAGACGTGATTTCTTTCATGAGCGTGTAGTTGTCTTTTAGAGTTTTCGACACACAATTCTCAATCAATTCATTAATTTGTTCTAATTGACGTTTCTTAAAGGCCATTCTCGTAGGTAACACCACCAGTAGATACTACTTTACTTCTAGAACACTTGTGCACAATACACTTCAATACTAGACACTTTATTGAGTTTATTTTTGCAAAAATTGCATGAGCGATCGCAACACGTGCACACTCTAGCCTTTCATTCGTACGTAGTTCACATAAGCTCACGTAGTTCATATAAGAAATATCATTAAGATATTGAATGAAATAGAAAAATCTAATTAACTAAAAAACAATAAGATATATGTATAGGACATACTTAAAAAAAGTAGAACCTCGGTGGTTCAGGGGTAAGAACGTGTGCCTCTGAACCGAAGGGTACTGGGTTCGATCCCAGGGTACGCCTTTCACTTTTTCAGTACAAACTGTAACATTAACATCAACCGAGGTTCTGGCATTGTATTTGAGCAAGTTGAATGTCTGCACGTTCCGCCCTTCGGAGGGGGCGTAAAGCCGTCGGTCCCGTGTCCATGCAATGTTGGGTACGTTAAAGATCCCTACCCTCCTCACAGAAAGACAGGGGTTCGGCAACATTTCCAGGATAGTGAGGTGAAACTGTTCCCTGGCGTCGGTGATTGGCCATAGTCGCGGAAATAGGCCGACGTTAAAGAAACAAAAAACACACACACACACACACTTAAGAAAAGTTGTGGGGTGCTTGATGCCATAAAAAATACCACCTTTGTACTGCCCTACTTTTTTGACACACTCTACAGTCCAAAATAATTTTTAAATGCTCAGACTTAGCAAGCATACAATACATATATACGTTTTATTTATAAAGTTTACCCATCAACGGCAAACCAACTTTATCTAAACATTGTAACTCACTGCTGAACAGTCAGTAGGCAGTAGGTTCAAATCGTTTAGTTCTGATAGTCTCACAAATTCTAGGTGATACGTACCTGCACATCTGTAAAACATTTGCGACAGTGACAATACCTGTTGATTTATTTTCATTATGTTTTATTATTTCTTGTAAATACTAAGTCATCTGTGAAACAAGTGAATGTATATCGTAGAAATCACACGATAGATTACACTATCAGCGATTTCTAATCAATTGTAAGAATCACAAACACATAAAGACAGGTTTCTTGTTTTGCAAGTGTGTTGTGTGTATATATCTTTGCGTGTGTGGGTAGTGTATTGACAGAACAAGGTGGATTTGTAGATGCTGTTGCCCCAGATGCTGGCCGGTTTTACGTTGAAAGCAAAATGAAAATGACACATGCCTGAAGAAGATATATATGATCATATCCACTTTTCATGTACAAAAGAAATCGATTTCTATCTATTAAGGATTTATCTTCTGATATATTATTTTCTTCTTGTTTTGTACTTTCAGCTCAACGTTGATTATAATGTGTAAGCGACAATAGACAGAAAAAGTAATAGCAGCGTATCACTTTTCTCAATATATAATACCTAGTTTCGAACCGACATTGCGACTGTCGTAGAGCTTACAATGCCTAGTTACTTTGGATGTGTTTTGATTGTCATTGCTGGAGCAATTTTGCATTATATTTACGATGTTGCATTATATTTACGCTTAATTCTTGTTGCATGCGGTGATAAAAACCAGAACAAGGCAAGATGGGTGCAATTTGTTTAATGCGAAATATCCAGATAGACGTATCACCCAATCCACTGTGAGTAAAATCTAGAAGAAATTCAGAGAAACTGGACATATGTATAATTCGAATTAATAATATATAATAATAATAATTATAAACACATGCAAAGGAATGGCTAGGATCTTCGAAAACCGATCCACAAGGGAGAGCAGAGGCGGCCTTTGCAGTCAGCAATTCTCTACCCAATATGGTTCAACAACCTACTTACTTTCCTCGCATCCCAACACACAGCTCAAATCCCTTTGATCTCCTTCTTACTACAAAACCTGAATGCTATAAGATATCAATCACCGCCCCCCTTGGTCGCTCAGACCACGGCGTGGTAACTACTTCCTGCGCAGTGCAACCCGAGGTCACACAATCATTACACCCACGTATCGTTTGGCACTACAACTCCGCGAACTGGGAAGAAAAGCGGGATTACTTTTCCCCATTTCCATGAACGTCTGGCTGCTTCTCTCATCCTGACCTCTCTGATATCTCACAAAACGTCACCGAAATTATCCAAGCTGGCATGACATTATTTATTCCACGTACACAGAAAACCTCTTCAGCCACTCAAAAGCCCTGGTTGTCTAAATCCTGTGACAAGGCCAGACTTGAAAAGGTCAAAGCTCACAAACCGCTTCTACACAATTCCAGTCAAGAAAACTGTCAGGCATTTAACGACGCAAGAAACCACATTTTTTCTGAGGCAAAAAAACTCGTTTAATAACCACATCGAAAACAAAGTCCTCTCAAGCTCCAACCGCAGCAAACCCTTCTGCACTCTTGCTAAATCTATTGGGAATAATTTCTACAAGAGCACGTTCACACCTCTTGTTTCAGGGGATAAAATTGTTTCCACCGCCCTGGGCAAGGCTGAAGTTTTGTCCCATTGTTCGCCGGCAATTCTACTCTCAATCCACCTCCAAATGTTCAACCACCAACAGTCCCCAATGTGGCGCATAAAATGATGGATATTATTTTCAAAACTAAAAAGGTACGAAAGATGCCCTCTTCTCTTAATACCAGGAAAGCCTCTGGCTTTGACGAGATCCCAGCAATTGTGCTCAAAAAATGCGCACCTGAACTTGCTTCTGTCCTGACTCGTCTGTTTCAGACATCTTACAATAAAGGCATATTCCCTTGTAACTGGAAAACTGCTCGAATACAACCCGTCCTCAAGAAAGGATCCAAAGCGCTTCCTATCAACTACAGGCCTATTTCTCTCCTTTCAGTCGTCTCTAAATTGATAGAAAAGTATATAAACACCGAATTACTAAAATTTCTTGAAAAACACACTCTAATTCACGACAGGCAGTATGGATTCCGTCAGCGCAGATCAACTGCCGATCTCCTTTCCTTTGTCACCCATTCTTGGAACAAGTGTATGGAACTAAACGGTAAATCCCAGATTGTCGCTCTAGACATATCCAAAGCATTCGACCAGGTCTGGCACGCAGCGCTGTTTAATAAACTTCCGCCCTATGGCCTACCACCAAAACTCTGTACCTGGACATCAAATTTCCTCTCCAACCGGAGCATTTCTGTTGTCGTGGATGGCCATTCCTTTAAACTGTATCCAATTAATGCAGGAGTCCCTCAAGATTCAGCTTTAGTCCCTACTTTGTTTCTTCTCCACATCAATGACCTCCTGTCTAGCACATCCAACCCAATTGACAGTTACGCGGACGACAGCACCTTCCACTCAAATATTCAATATTCTAAGCCTGCCTCTTTATCCCAATTAGATGAGGGTCGCAGACTCATGGAGGGTTCTGTCTCTGTGGATCTCCAAAAAAATATTGGACTGGGGAAGTAGAAATCTTGTTCAATTCAACTCCAACAAATCTCAGTCTTGCCTTCTATCTCATAAGAGATACACCAACCCTAGACCCATCACAATGAACAACCAAGTAATGATTCCTTTTCACTTGTTGGCATCGCTGTGGACCGAAATCTCAATTGGCACCAACATGTCACATCAATTGCAGAAGCGGCTGCTAAGAAATTAGGTTTCCTCTTCCGGGCTCGCAAATACATTTCACCAGCTAATCTTTATACCTTATACACTTTACAAATAAGGCCAAACCTCGAATACTGCTCCCACATCTGGAGTGCCGCTGCCGCTTCTACGCTCGCTATCCTGGACTCCATTCAGAAGAGAGCTATACGTCTCATCGGTGACCCTACTCTCACACAAATGCTGCCATCCCTTGCCCACCGACGTGTTGTTGGTGACCCCCCCCCCTCTCTCTCTCTCCCTCTCTTTTACAGATATCTGCACGGGCACTGCTCGAAGGAGCTTTCTTCCATATTTCCTCCACCTGCCGTCCCCAACAGATCTACCAGGGGAACATAGCGAATGCACTCTTTTACTGTCCAGGTCACCAGACCTAGAACATCTTTTTATGCCCGCTCTTTTGTCCCGAGGATTCCAAGTTCTGGAATTCCTTGCTGGCACATGTTTTTCCTTCTCCTCCGAACCTCCAAACCTTCAAGTCCAGAATTAACAAGTTGCCTCTTTCCTCCTCGTCGACACCCGCGGTAAGATAGTATTTAGGCTGTAAGCCCTTGTGGTGTGTTGTTGAAATAAAATAAAAAATAAAAAAGTGCGTCCTAAGAAGACTGATGAAGGCAGAAAATTTGATATTTTATTAATTGTGGGTGAGAATCCTCATGTTGCATCTCGATGAATTGCAGCAGACTATGAAATTTCTCAGCAGTCAGTATTACGTGCATTAAAATTAGAAAATTACCATCCTTACAAAATACATCTGCAACACGAAGTTCGTGTAGATGACCCTGTCTGACGAATGCATTTTTGTGAAATAATTCAAGATTTTTGCAACCGCAATCCAAGCTTTATTCGCTAAATTATTTTTTCAGACGAAGCATCGTTTTGCTAAATGGAACAGAGAATAAAAACACAGGTATTGGAGTAGAGAGAATCCTCACTGGATGGCTGAAGCACATACACAATCCTCTCGTAATGTTAACGTGTGGACAGGAATAGTCCACGATAGAATCGTTTTTTTCTTCGATGAAACTCTCACCGAGCAGCGAGATCATAATTTTCTAAGGAATGAGCTTATTCCTGCTTTTGCTGCAAGTTTTTCAAATGTAGATGATCCTGATTTACCAAATGGTGATATTTGGTTTCAGCACCTCGGCACTTTGCACGTCCTGTTCGCGAGTTTTTAAATGACTGCTTTTCTGGCAATTGGATCGGTAGGCGAGGGTCAATAGACTGGCCCCCCCAGGACCCCAGATCTTAGGCCTCTAAAATCTAAGTTAACAAACCAAATAACCTGGAAGATTTAAAAAATCGAATTAAATATGAAATGAGTCGAGTTATCTCCGACGTCATTCGCAAAGTATAAGAAGAATGTGTCAACAGATTTGCTTATTGTCAAGAAGTCTGTAGATTGCATGTCGAACATTATATTTAAAAGAAACAGTATTTTAATTTGTTGAATAAGAGCGTTAATGTTTTGGTTGTTTTTATGAATAGCGTTTCCACTCTTTAAATGACTTTCGTTCGACAATTTAACAATGTGAGGTATCCAAATTTTGATGGTACCGTATAGACAATTATGATCTTTTAAAATTATCTATTAAAATAAAAAATAAAGCACGAGTGGGAGAAACTTAAGTTTTAAGCAAAAATGTGTTTTCGTTTAAACTAGACTTGACGTGTCTGAGCATTTCCCCAAAACACAAATCGTTCAAATTTTAACGAATTTATTCCAAAATTTTGCCGCTCACTGTACATATATCTAGTCCTCATACAGTAAATGGTCTTGAGGAGCACTGTCTCTGGACATAATAATCTATGTCCTGTGAAGTTTTACCAAGTGGTTTTGTTATTTTGAACGTAAATTTTAAGACGGATTCTCACGAAACAGATACTTAATAAATTTTGTACAATCACTTGATTATTAATAGTTTGTTTTTATCTTGTCTCTATCTAACAGCATATTGGCAATGAATATATGATAGATTTCCAAATGCAAATGTCATTAACAACATGTTAAACACCCGCCGGTCAAGGTTAGTGTTTTATTTTCTACTAAGCCAACTGCGGTTAGACACCGATTGAATTAGAATGTAAGCTTTGATCTTTGAATTAGCGAAACAAATTGGAATAGCGCTTTTTCCTTCTTGTTTTCGGCCTTCTCTCAGTATTGTTTCACCATTTATAATCGTTGTGTCATTGTTTCTTATAATTGCTATTAGAACAACACGAAACTCTTGTTTTTATCAAGCACGAAATCTACGAATTTGTATGTGATATTGTTCTGTAATTTAAAGTGGTTATTACTAAGCTTGGATGTGAGTTAATTTCCACATCAATGTATAACAGTCGTAGTAAAATATGTAGTAGCCCCTTTGTGATTATTTAATTTGTTGTATTTGATGCTTTTAGTGAATTTTCTTTAAAAAAATCATTAATGAGGTCCAGAATTTTCAGTTTTGAAAAAATATCCTCAAATGAGCACTAATTAGGCCCCCTAGAACACATAAACGGGGTCAGTTTCAATTTTTATATGTTTATATATATATATATATATATATATATATATATATATATATATATATATATATATATATATATATATGCATCACACCGATGGGTCGAGGGAATGATGGACCCGTCAAATGGCCTTCGCCATCACCTCACACCCATAGACTGCTTTTTATGGGGGGTCACCTAAAAATATTGTTTATTCGAACCCTATTGAGTGTGGAAATGCTTCATCAAGGAATTTTTTAGCTGCTGAGGAAGTAAAGAACGGCTTAAACATTTTTGCAAGGGTACCACAGAATTTTAATCGTAGAATTAGACTATGTTTATAAGAAAATGGAAACGACTTTGAAAATATACTTCATGATATCTTTTTTATTGTTAGTTCATTGTTCTTATAGATTGGGTATTTATTGTTTTATGTGGCTCTTGGTTTTTTCAGTTTTGTTGTTTTGTTCAAATAGTTGCTGTTACACCGACAATAAATATGTATTTTGCAACATTTTTTTTTGTTATCGCAAAACAGATTTCTTTAGTGTATAGTACATATATCTTCATACGTAAGAAAATGCATTTTTACCTAGTTACGGAAATTATCCAGTTTAAACAAGTGTATACTAGATCGCTTTGCTATTAAGTCGCCACAGCAGTATGATTTTAATAGGTTTTTTAGTGCAAAAAAATAAACTTTTTTTTTCAGGAAATATAAGGCTTAATGAAAACTTTTGGTCACATGTAGAAACATAATTTTAAAACACGGATACGCTATGAAGCAATGAGTTTTGAATTTCTTAACTAGAAAGTCCGTTTTGGACGTTAATATTCCTGAAGGTATAAATCCGAAATACGAATTTATAAAATCAAAAATATCTCCCGAGCGTTTGACTTAACCCATTTTTAATAAGTATACCTTTTTGGTTCGAAAAAGTCCAGTATTTCATATTTTGTTACTAAAAGATGCATACGAGGGCTGAGAAAAAAGTTAATGTAAATTTAATTCATAACATTGCCTGTAGAGAGCGCTCCGTACGCGACGGCCAAAATGATTATTATATTATTTTTACAAACCTGAAAAAATGTTCGCTATAAAATTTGAAACATGTCTGATTAAAACATTAGAAATTATTAAGCAAGAACCATTTTTAGTGAATTTTCATTAAGACCAAACAAAATAAATAACAGGCATAAAACATACTGTCCGAACCAACAATCGTGAAATCACGGCCACAAATATCTCAAATGACAGACGACATGAAATCAAAAATTTTCCAATTGACTGGGGGATTGAATCAATGTTTAAAATACACTATATTTGTAGCTCGATGAACGGCCCCAAATACAGTTTTAGACTGAAAGTGTTGGATAATATAGTGGAAATGTAAACAAAATCAAGTCACGTCTCTATAAAAAGGATTTTAAAACAGTTTGTTGTTTTATCTTTTATCTTTAAACTTAAACATAATACTTCATCTAAGATGTAAACAGCCGTTGAATGTGTTTCAAGTGACAATTCTATTAATTCTGTAATTAAGTGTTACGTTTGCTTTTACTATAATATAAAATATCCCGAGGCATGAAGCCGGCGTCAAGTGTCATGTAAACAAAGCGTTAGTTAAGGTACCTTAGAGCCTCGGTGGTTCAGTGGTAAGAACGTGTGCCTCTGAACCGAAGGGTACCGGGTTAGATCCCAGGGTTCTCCTTTCAATTTTTCAGTACATACTGTAACATTAACATCAACCGAGGTTCTGGCATTGTATTTGAACAAGTTGAATGTCTGTACGTTCTGCCCTTCGGAGAAGGCGCAAAGTCGTCGGTCTCGTGTCCATGTGATGCTGTGCACGTTAAAGATCCCCACCCTCCTTACAGAAAGTCAGGGGCCCGGCAAAATTTTCAGGATAGTGAGGTTAAACTGCTCCCTGGCATTGGTGATAGACCTTAGTCGCGAAAATAGACCGACCTAAAAACAAGCGTATCTTAGACGGTTCAGTGGTAGGGTGCTTGTCTTCTATGCAGAAGGTTCCGAGATCGATTCCCACTCGATGAATGCATCGTTTTTTTTTTTTACTTTGAAATTTGGAGAAACAATAGTGGACAGATTTCATACGTTTTGAACAAGATCTCATTTTTGAAACGCCTGAATAACTTTGTCAGCTTTGAGTCTAAAATTATAATTTTCAGCAGACATTTTGTTATTGTTGATACTGGAAAAACTGGTTTGATTAGGTTAACTAAAACAAAATCATTCAAGAGATTAATAAAGAGCAATAACTGATACGTTTATAATTTGGCCTATACTTTACTTTTCTAAATATGAATTAAGTTTTTTTCTGGAAAGCTTTTGTAACTTTAATGAAATTTGTAATAAAATGTTCTTTTAAACGGACTTACACGATCTATACACACAGCAGAATTAATGCTTCGTAGAAAATTGAGTTTTGGGCATTTTTCTCAAAACGTAGGATTTTTTTTTTGATAGTAGAGAGATATCGATGGTAACACTTTCGAAAGAATTCTTCAAAAGTGTGCGTACTAGAACCTCTAAAATCGATCTTTAACGTCTGTGTAAGTTTAAAGTATTAATTTGAGTAATACCTTTGCCGTATAATAATAGTGTACAATTCTTAAGAAATGTCACTACCATAACGCAGTTGCTGCGTCCCGAAATTTTTTATTTGTCGCTTTGACTTGACACTCTGTATCTCTTTTATTACCAGACTTGAGATATGGGTATGTTAGGTTAAATTAACCTATTTTCACCAAAGGAATCTGTGGTCTCATTTGTGCCCCTTCATTCAAATTAATCCTGTATATGACGGGCCTTCAATTTGAATATGTAGGTATTCAGGTACGGAATATGATAATTCTAATAATCAATCAAAAGTCCTTAACATTGACGCTATAATAAAACGTTAAGTACCAGTGACTCCCCGAAAATGCATTAATTTGTCTTATGTCATACTCCGACAAAAGAAACCATTTATTACCGACCTAACATTGTAGAATGAAATGAGTGTTGTATTTTTAATGAAATTACTGTTATTATTATTATTTAAATGTAAGTTGAACGCCTTACGTACCAAACTCGGTGTCTATAAATAGCCGGTAAATTGCCCAGCATTTGTCAAATGTCGTCTAAAATCTAATATTCCATTTAATAGCTTATGGTGGGTTTATAAGAATTCGTTTATGTTTTTATGATTATGCCGCGTTTAGCTTTGCCCATAATAACATAGACAAGTTTCCTTTTCCATTGTTTTTGTCTTACTAGACAGACAGGTGAATGGACTTATGGTATCTCTTTCAGAGTTTCGGAGAAAAATGCACGTATTTCTCATTATTATCTTTATTACCTAATTACAATTCAAATAGAGGTATAATGTTTGTAACTAGTTTGGCCTAGTTTTTTCATAAACGTACTTTTTTAACTGCTACACAAGTGAGAAGAGCAAGTAACTAGAACAAGTGCAATAAAATGATAGTAAGTTTGTGGTTTCTCTTATTATTTGTTGAATTATTTATATAAAAGTAAGAATGTAGCTCTTATAAATAGATACCTACGTACATAATTTGGTAGATTTTTATTGTTGGAAATCCTAGAAAGGAGTAGGTATTTTTAATTACAAGTGTATTGCGCCAATTAAAACTTTCTTCTACTGACTATAAGAATTATGGATCACAACTACAAATTCAATTCTTTAGTTTATTAATTTAATTAATTACATACTATATATTGCTAGTTTATTGATATTAAGTTGAGAGTGCATCATTTAACAAAGAAGTTTTAAACTTGTGCTTGTCCAGGATACAACTTTCATAGGTTGTGTCCAAACGGTATTAGCAAAACTTCCGGGATATTGACAAATTAAATTTTGACCTGGTAAAAACCTTGATTTTTATTCCACCATTTACTCACTCCATCTTCAATTTTAACCATTACTATTACTTCCAGAAAAACACACACCTAACCAACCGTTATTCGCTTAAACTTTGATTTTTTTACAATATTTGTTAAAATAAACCAAAATAGTTCTGCAAATTGAATCATAACTTCCACATAGCTGTGATAATATACTCTTCTCAGAAAGACACTCTCACGGAATGAATTTAGAGTTCATGACTTGATCACAGAGAAAATATTTGTATTCCTGTACCCATAAACTTCTGAAACGTTATATTACTCAAGTTTTAACGAAAAGATGTCAATTTTAACTAAACCACCCCTCATTTATCGCCTACCCCCTGAAGCGATCTTACCCAAAAACAATTCGAAGCGTTCCTTTGTCGGGTGCTAACTTTGAAGATGATGTCTCAATTCGTTCGATATTTATTGCGCCTACTAGCAGACGGACGTGCATACCGACTGACATTTTTTTTATTATACGCAAAAACAATCGAGGCCGTTTGTTTGTCGGATGTATACCAAATTTGAAGACGATATCTCAATTCGTTCTAAAGTTATCGTGGCTACAGGCAGGCAAGAAAAATGTTTGTTCCCAAATCATGTTTTCTATGTGTTGACACTTTTTATGACGTTTAAGCGAAAAAAAATTAAAATTTTTGTCGCCCATGCCATGATTCCACACGATCTGGAAGTAAAATACATACTGATAATTTGAAACAAGTAAATACAAATTTTAAATAAATCAGCTATAAATGTTATCACAATATTGAAATAAAAAGTAACCTATAGTGAGATTAACTTTGTAGTAAATTTTTATTAAAAAAATTCTACTAATAGAGAGGTACCGATGGTGAGACTTTGCAAAATTCTAACCGATAACTCAAAAAGTAATTAACCGATTTTGATGAAACTCGGCAAGTGCCTCTCTTTTATTAATTTATTTAATTTATTAATAGCGAAAAAAATTTGTTTCTCCCAAAATTACAAAGCTATTTCGATGAAATTTGATGGACATATTGCTTTGGGAAAGACCTAACTATGTACCAAAATTCAGCTTTCTAGGTTTACAGAAAATTGAGCTATTCAAATTTAAAACATTTATATTTAATATCACCGCTTTTATTTAACAATGGTAAAACTGGTTTATAGCTATATGAGATCTAGTATGTCCGAGTCGTTACCTAGTAAAGTACATTTCATATCTTTGCGTAGGTCAGTTAGACGCTGTAACTGACGTTTATCGTATATTATTAGCTCGTTTTCAATTTCACTTGACACATTATTTGTGTTATTTGGGAATTTTAATATACAAGTGCAAATTATTCCTTTACGATTTTATTAATGTTAGTGAGTGGACTAAACAGTGTTTGTGATGTTTGTCCACAGATATAAAAGATCGAAGTTTTACAAAAAGGGCTGATAGTCAACAGGTTAGTTATTTTCTCTCTGATGCTTTGGCGGTAGTTTTAGTTGTTTATGGTTTAACGGTCCATAGTTTTTAGCTAATTTTCGTATCAAAAACTCGTCAATGAGGACACCACGACTTTAGAATTTCAAAAAGATTTCTTCAAATGAGCGCAATCTAGGCCCCCTAGAATCCATATCCGGGTTTACGTTCAGTTTTTATCTGTTTACATATATACAGGCTGACGCATTTCTACGGTACAGCGTAATATAATTATTATTATACAAGAGACGAGAAAAAATTGTATAAGTTAATTATAGGGTGTCTTGAGCTGCATCTCATAAAATTATTTTGACATCACAGGCTGGCCCATTAGTCGTTGGTGATCCCTACAAATTTTTTTTCGAACATCATTATATTATTGCATTTTTTATCGAAATATGTTTGTAAGAAGAACATCAAGACGCAGTAAGTTTTGGTAGCAAATTTTTATTAAATACTTCAAATTTCAATAACTCAATTTGCTATTAATCGAAGGTTTGTGTGCTAGGAAACCAATATTTAAAGTTTATTGTCGCATACTTTTTTACATTTTCAAACAATAAGTTATTTTGATAAAATATGATTGTTTCTACTATATAGGTTATACCGGTAACCAAATTGATTACTGCTTGCATTAAAAAGACATATTTGCTATTCAAAGCATTTTTATAAAAATTCACTTCCATAACGCACTTGCTGCGTCCAGACTTTTTTTTGTACTTTAAGCCTATCTATTTCCTCGGCTATAGCCAAACACCCACGCCAGGGAGTAGTTTCACATCACTATCTTGGAAATTCAATCAATTGACCTAATGTGTGGATAAGAACGTAATCTTTAATAGTCAATCTAGGTAATCGAGCACTATATTAATTCTGGACGTAACGTACACGTCGTGATCACCATGCAAAATGTGACGAATTTTGACGTTTGAGCAAATACTTTTTAAACCCTCTGTCAAAATTCCACTGACATGATTTGTTCAAAGTAGACTAATTTCACGCAAAACCAGTTGCTCATCAGAAAGTTCTTCAAGTTTAATGTTTAATAAAAAATGTCCCGTCGACTCTAAAAGAATAAAAACCGGCCACTCGATGTAAAATTTTCTGGAGATTCCGTTCTTGGTAATGGCGCGTTTCGCAGTGCCGTGTATTTTGATTTGGTCGAAAATTCAGTTTTTTGCTCTTGTTTCGCCAATTTTGTTCACTCTAACATCGCCAAAAAATTTTGCCTCGATAAAATTCGCCCCTTTACGTTCCGGACGGGCCGTTTTCACCTGCAGCTTTCAGTTCGCTCCCGGCGACGTTCTAAAAAAAAAAACGGCTTCTTCGGGCCCTCGTGTCGCTGCTCCCTGCTCGATAGCCCCAGTTCAACCCTCATTGCCTGTGCCCATCACGTCTGCCTTGCCCACTTTTTAAATAATCGAAATCTAACAATTTTCAACGACATTATTCACATTCATCCGTTTATTACTGTCAAAATGTGAAGCTTTTTGGTGAATTTTCTTTAAAAATTCACTAATGATGAGATCTCGACTTTCGAATTTTGAAAAAAATTCTTTAAATGAGCGCTAATTAGGCCCCCTGGAACACATATCCGGGGTCAGTTCGATTTTTAGGGATTTTTTTTTTGAATTCGCTAATGAGGAGATTGTGTTTAGATATATATATATATATATATATATATATATATATATATATATATATATATATATATATATATATATATATATATATATATATATATATATATATATATATATATATATATATCCGACCGATAACTCAAAAAATAATGGACCGATCTTGATTAAATTTGTTGAGTACCTTCCTTTTGCAAGTGGCTTGGATAAGTTCGTTATCCAGGAAAATGGGACCAGGTTTTCCCGAAAAATTGAGTGTTTTCTCTCTAAAAAAAACTCAGATCTCCGTAAAAACAAAGTAAGGGCAACCAAATTCCCAGGTCACGTAACTTCCTCGCGTTTTTTTCGGGAACACCTTAAGTTTACTTTCGGAAATTTTTGTACGTTTTCAAACAATAAAGTTATTTTGTTGAAACATGGCACATTGTTTTTACTATATAGGTTATACTGGTAACCAAGTTTGATGCCTGCTTTCTTAAAAAAACAACATATTTGCTATTAAAAGCATTTTAATGAAAATTCACTACCGCACTTGCTGCGTCCAGAATTTTTGCTTGCTGCATTAGTTGTATAGACTATGGATGTTTTGATTGCAATTTGTATAGCACACCTTTAATAAGAGGGAAACTGGTATGATGGTCAAAATGCATTTAGTCTTACATATTAAATCAAGAAATATTTTAATAAATTCTGCACTTGTAGGATAATTGTAGTATAAATAATCAGTGTCTCTTGCTTAAGGAATACTGACACGCTGTCTTTTCAATAGCTGCGAGGGGAATGTTTATTACATAAACATCCAGTAAAACGGTGAATTTTTTGTATGTTTTCCTGAAAGGTGCAGTTCGCGATTGCTTGTCAGCTAATATATGATAACTGTTTATAGTTTTTATTCACTTAGATTATTCATCCATTGGACGACGCTAACGTTGTGAGCGAAGCGATCATCAGGTCTTAAAATGGGAAATAATGAACTGGGTTCTTCAAGATGTATTTATAAGTCCTCATCGCATGTTCCGATCTCCATTTAGTAAATAAATAGCTTAACAATATATACTGTATCCCTTTTAATTTGAAGTTTAAATATTGTTCTACTGTTTGTTTCCCATGGTTTATTTCTGTTACATGTACAACACGAAAGTATTTATGATGGGCAGTATCATCATGTTAAAACGTCAGGTTATTGTCGTCAGATCGCTGTTTTTGGTGGAGGATGATGGAGTGTCGTTTTTAGCGACCCGATGCTATTGTTATTTATTTTAAGCCGCGTCTCGTGACTTTTATTACTAGTCATAACGTCGCTCGTTCTACTTTTGGTCTTTTTCTGTGTTTTTGTTGGTATTTCTGTCGTGATCGCCATTCAGACTTTCATCTGTATGCTTATGACGTCGGTTTTCCCCTGGGAGATTTTCCTTTCTGTCTGTCTGGAATAGGTCACTTTACGATGGGTTTTATCATTATGTCTCTTGAGGATTTTCGCATGATCAGCTCTTCACTGTTTATGATGTACTTAAAGGAGCGAAATTCTTTATTTAACGGGATGTGTGTGTTGATTTTACAAATTTGTTTTGGATCATAAAACAATTCAATATTTAGGGCGAAGGGATATTCAAAACCTCTTTATTTTTATAGGTATATAAGAGTGTTATGTTCAAAGGTAGTTTTGCGACATTAAGAATATTAAAGGATTTAAGTTTTTGTTAATGTAAAAGTATACACAGTAGGCTAAGTAAGCGAGATTTGTATTCTAACGTTTGTATTTGAATAGATAATAGTCGTAACATTTTGTAGAGATAAGTTTAAGCACTCACTACCTAGCTTCTAGGTACCGACAAATCAGTCTTTTAGTGAATTTTGTAGCTTTTATAAAACGACTTTCAGATTTTAAAAATCTTCAAGTAAGCGCGAATCTAGGCTTCATTTTCAAGATCAGTTAAGATGTTTTGTTAGTGAGTTTTCGTTAAAAAAAATCACTAATGTGGAGATTCCGACTTTTGAATCTAGAAAAAATTTCTTCAAATGAGCGCGTTCTAGGTTCTATCACATCGATAACTCAAAAAATAACGGGCCGATTTTGATACAATTTGGCAGGTACCTTCGTTTTGTAAGTTAGATAGGAAAATCTATCCTGGTTTTCCGGGAAACTTTTGAGTTTTCTTTCGAAATAAATTATATCTCCGAGGATAAAAACGCTATGGCAACCAAATTGAGTAAGTAGGATAACGATATAAAAGGTAAACTATGTACTAAAATTTAGATCTCTATCTTACAAGCAAAACAAGTTATAGGCATTTAATAAAAAATATGTTTGGGGCCAGATAATTTCTATGAAAATTCGCTACCTTAGCACACTTGCTCCCCTTAGCCTCTTTTTTTTTGTTTATATGAGAGGTAATTTGGTGTGATGTGCCAAACGGGGTAAGATGGACAACTACTAAAATTGCTGTACTGCCCGCTTAATACAGAACACTACGGGGCAATTCGGCAGACTGACAAAGTTTATAGAAGTAATAAAATAGCCTTACCATGCTAGTTTTAGTGAATTTTCATTAATAAAATCCACTAATAGAAAGATAACGATGGTAAGACTATGGGACGACATTTTTTCCCCAAAAATATACAATTTTTTTTTATTGAAAACGATATATCTTTGTGAGTATTAGAGTAACTGGAATGAGACTACTCGGGAAATCAGTCAATTTTTAAAATACAGTATGTCTGTAGCTCGATGAAGGGCCCCAGATACAATTTTAGATGAAAGTGTAGTATAATATAGTGGAAATGTAAACAAAATCAAGTCAAGTCTCTATAAAAATGATTCTGGAACAGTTTGTTCTTTTATCTTTTATCTTTAAACTTAAGGCGTCATCTAAGATCGACACAGTCGTTGAATGTGTTTCAAGTGACAATTCTAATAATTCTGTAATCAATTGTTATGTTTACTTTTAATATAATATAACATATCCCAGGCCATAAAGCCGGCGTCAAGTATCATGTAAACAGAGATAGCTGGCGTGCTTGTCTTCTACGCAAAAGGTTCCGAGATCGAATCCTGGTAGATGAATGTATGTTTTCTTTATTTCACTTTGACATTTGGAGAAACGATTGTAATATACACTTTATACGTTTTGAACACGATCTCATTTTTGTTTAAAACGCCTGAATAACTTTTTCACTTTTGAGTCTGAAATTATAATTTTCAGCAGGCATTTTGCTATTGTTGATATTAAAAAACCGGTTTGATTAGGTTGACTAAAACGAAATCATTCAGGCTATTAATAAGGAAAAATAACTGCAACGTTTATAATTTGGCAGATACTTTACTTTTCTATGTAGGAATTAAGGTTCCTTCTGGAAAGCTTTTGTAACTTTATTGAAATGGGTCATACAAGTTTCTTTTAAAGAGACTTACACTATCTATAGATATAGCAAAATTTAATTTTCTAGCTTCATAGAAAATTGAGTTTTGGAAATTTTTCTCATAAGGAGTTAAAGCACAAGAGTTTTTTGATAATAGAGAGATGTCGATGATCACACTTTCGAAAGAATTATTCAAATGTGCGCGTACTAGGACCTCTAAAATTGGTCTTCAAGGTCTGTGTAAGTTTAAAGTATTAATTTTAGTAATGTGCCGTATAAAAATAGTGTACAATTCTTATGAAAATTCACTACTATAACCTCCAAACCTTCAAGTCCATAATTAACAAGTTGCCTCTTTCCTCCTTGTCGACACCCACGGTACGATATAGTATTTAGGCTGTAAGCCCTCGTGGTGTGTTGTTGAAATATAAAAAAACCCAAAGGATTGCCTGTGTTAGAAAAGTTTACACTAAGATTACCTACACAAGTTATCTTATGAAAGGTGGCGAGAACAGCTGTAAGAATATTATGAAAATCGTTGATAAGATGACTTATATAATTTTTTGGTGGTCTGTCAAAAGAGGGACTAAGCGTAGCATTAAAATCCGAGGTTGCCACATGTGACTCTTCGTCCATGTCTTTAAATGGCGCCAAGTTTATATAACTTTTTATAACTGTACGCAGTGACACAGAGTCAAATTCGTTAATTTCTTCATAACTTGCAAATTGGTTGGTGAGGTGGGTTAAGTTAAAAGGAATTGAACTTCATTTGGTTGAATTAAATCGCAATTCTCGTCAGATTTATCAATTTCTTCATAAATTGCAAAGGGGTTTGTGGTGTGACTATTCATGCATGTGAGTCCCGAAAGGCGCCAAGTTTGAATTACTCTTCATAATTGTCATAATACGGACTGTAAAAAGAAAATGTTGCAAGAAAAGTGTTCCGCGAACCTTAAGTTTCGGCTTCAACCGTCATTGCCCTTTATTTTACCAAAAGATTTACAGAAAATTCATTTCAAATAGACCCTTTCTCTAATGCTTTGGCCGTCGGTTTAGTTAAGTTGATGCTGTCGCTGTAGGTTTAGTTAAGTTTATGGTTTAACGGTCTATAATTTTTGGCTAATTTTCGCAGAACAAATTCGTTAATGCATTTTTGCATTTTTTTATCGAAATATGATGCATATTTGCAAGAAAAAATCTGGACGCAGTAAGTGCGTTTTGGTAGCGAATTTTGATAAAATGTTTCAAATTTAATAACTTAATTTGCGATTAACATAAGGTTTGTTGGCTAGGAAACCAACATTTAAGTTTATTTTCGGAAAATTTTTATACATTTTCAAACAATAAGTAATTTTGATAAAATATGGTACATTGTTTCTACTACATAGGCTCTACCGGTAATCATTTGATGCCAGCTCGTATTTGCTATTAAAAACATTTTTATGAAAATTCACTTCCATAACGCACTTGCTGCGTCCAGACTTTTATTTACTTATGCTCTTACTTTCCATAGAAGAAAATTGACATTCATCTTGCTCCACCAGGAAATTCTGCTCATTTTAATTTTAAAAAATTCACTAATAGAGAGGTATCGATAGTGAGTTTTGCAAAAAAGTCCCAAATAACCGTGAATTAGGACCCCTAGAACCCATATCTGGAGTCAGTTAAAAATTTTATACGGTTATATATATATATATATATATATATATATATATATATATATATATATATATATATATATATATATATATATATATATATATATATATATATGAATGTATATATGTACCCATAAGTTAACTCAAAAAGTTATTAACCGATTTTGATGAAACTCTGCAAGAATGTTTATTTTATTAATAGCTTGGATGAGTTCCTTACCCTGGAAAAGCGGACAAGGTTTTCCGGGAAATTTTTTAGTTTCCTTTTCGAAAAAAATGTTTTATCTCCGAAAATTACACAGCTATTTTGATTAAATTTGGGGAATATGTTGCCTTAGACTTTACAACATACCAAAATTCAACTCTCTAGATTTATATAAAACTGAGTTATTCAAATTTGAAGCATTTAATGAAAATTCGCTACTATAACGAACTTTTTATTTTTAAATGTGGGTACTAAATCAGCATATGTTATGCGAATTAATATTACACTACTCTAAGCATTTGAACGACTTCACATTTATACGATATAAATATCGTAAGCAATCACCTCGGAGCTTAATGCATGATGTTCTTTAAGGTGACCATTGAGATTTCTTTGACTGGAATAATTTTAGTACAATTATGTTCACATTAAACATAAAACGGGCATTTTCTTCCTTTTTGTCTTACCAAAAACAGATAGGTTAATCTACGGTCTGCCCGTGCATGCAGACTACAATACAAACAAAATGCAAAATGTATTCTTAAATTAAACGAGTTGAAAAGATATAATAGAGTATGTATAGATTAATTAAATTTTACGTTAAAATGGCATGCCATGACAACTGGCAACGTCGGATTTTAATGCTACGTTTAGTCGCTCCTGTAAAAAGAGCCAATCGCAATAGTTCTACGTTGTAATTTAAGTCTTGAGAATAGAAATTCAATATATTTATTAACGGCGAAGTTGAAATTAATAATAATACATTTAAATTTTAATTTTTCTATTCATACATGTTCCTCTAGTTGAACTAGTGGGTGCAGGAGTAATGTAAAATAAGTTTTACTAAGAGTGTTTTTGTGATGTTAAAGCGATTGTTTACAATTTGATTTAAAATAACTTTTCTTGAAAATATTTGTTCACGTATTTTTTTGTCATAATTACCTAGATATATTTTTATCTTGTCAAATTTCCCAAAGCGGTTATTTTAATTGATGCCGCCTAAACCAGTTCACTAGTTTTAAGTGCAAATTCTAAGTAATTACGAAAAATTCCAACGTTATCTGTTTAGATTTGATAACACGAGTGATAGCTATCTTTAAAATGAAGCGCGTGAGTTGGAATGTTGTTTCCATCATGAATCACATCTAGAAAGAAATAGATAAGTTTTTATTATGTAAACAAACGTTCATTTGAAGGTGCAGCATTTTTATTTGTATCCTTGGTGAATATAATTTTTATAAGAGTCCTTTACGGTAGCTAATATTAAAAAGTTAGAAAATTGTGCCTAGATTTGATTATTTCAATTCAAACGAACATAACCAGCCCTACAGGTAAGGAGAATTCGCCAAATGTAGACCTGTAGATCAAACGCGTATGGCTCTAAAAGTATGTCTAGACTTGAGCCTTCGGTTCGAACTAAGAACCTCTCAAAATGTAGACATTGGAGAAAGTTAAGGAAAACCGCCATTCTGAGAAATTCCAGTTTGTGACATTAAGAGACGTATATATTTGGTATTGATCAAAATTGTTTTATTTATAAGGCACAGTGTATAATTATCAATTTTAAAAGTTTGGATGCAGCAAGTGTGTTATGGTAGCGAATTTTCAAAAAAAAGATCTACACTTTTTTACGAAAAGTGGATATACATGTGTATATATATATATATATATATATATATATATATATATATATATATATATATATATATATATATATATATATATATATGTAAACATTTAAACTGACCGCGGTATTCCTACAGTTTAGCTCTCCTTACCGACCAGCTTCTTGTGCGCACAAATTTCTATGTTCGAGTTTACGCGGTGTTTCCACTTCATTACCGTTTATCGAATCAGGAAGGTGTTATAACAGGTATTATGATTAAATGGCAGTGAACTAGTTATATACAATTCCCTGTTTAATGGTTACTGCATTGCTCTCCTCCATAAAAAACATTGACACAGCAAGTGCGTTGTGATAACATAAAGTCTGTAGAATAAAGAAAATAAGGTAGCACTTATATCAATGTTATGGTAAAAATGTACACACGTTAATATATATATATATATATATATATATATATATATATATATATATATATATATATATATATATATATATATATATATATATATATATATATATATATATATATATATATATATATATATATATACAGGGTGGCTCATTAGTGCGAGGAAGTACGATATCTCCTTTAATATTCAGAATTTTGAAAAATGTTCTATACAAAAGTTGTTGGGAATGACGAGGGGCATATTTTAAAAATATTTGTAACTATACAGGGTGTTACCTAAAAGTAGGCCAACATGTAAGTTTTTTATTTTAAATGACACCATATGTTTTTTTGTTTTTTATCGGATTTGCCATAAAGTTCTCTATATGGTACAGTTATTTGTTTTCCAAAAATTTGCGATGTTGCCAAGTAAATAATTATTTATTGAAAATTTTAACAAAAACATCATAGTAGAAATGCGGCTGCTCATCCCCTAATATTGAAAATAATTAAAAGGTTTTCGCCATCTTCAAAGCTGAACCTTTAGTAAAGTCACCGAAATTAACAAAACTCATTTAATTTGTACAGGGTTTGTTTAAAAAAAAATCGAAATTTCTAAATTTTACTATGAAAAAACTTGATTTTTTTAAATGGAACACCCTGTATTTTATTAACCGATCTTGTAGCCTACTTCCATACCTTCAAATTTTGTTATGAGGATGATTCTCAAAAAATGCATAGTTTTTGACATAAATCCATTTTTATGAAAAATGGCTTAACCCCGTCTTGCCTATAGAGGAACAAGAATAATTGGTAGGTAGGCTAGAACATAATAACTCAATCACTCAAATGAAACTACTACTACCTACTTTGTAAATGAAATTAACGTTGTTAAATGGATTGATTTTTAACAGCAAGAGGTTTCCGAGGATGATTCTAATTTAAAAAAATTTTTAATACTCACTTATATTTTTTATTCAAAGCATTTATAAACTAATAATAATCATTATCAACAATAAATAAAACATTAGGTATACTACAGTAAATGCTCAATATGGCCACCATTATTATTTACACAAATTTCAATTCGTCTTTCAAAAGATTGACTTACGTTAGTTAGGACATTGTTATCAATATTTCTGAAAACTTCTCTAATTCGCTGTTTCATGTCATCTTTTGTAGTGGGCGGAATTTGGTAAACATGATTTTTGACGTATCCCCACAAAAAAAAATCCATTTTGGTGATATCGGGTGAACGAGGGGGCCATCTCACTGGGCCACCTCTTCCTATCCATCTATCAGGAAAAGCGTTTTGAAGGTGTTCATGGATTGCTGCCGTATGATGCACTGGAGCACCATCGTGTAAATACCACATTCTCTTTCTAATATAGTTTGGTAACTGATGAAGCAATCTTGGCAATTCATTTTGGAGAAACTCGAGGTAAACTTGCCCTGTTAAACGCTCTTCGAAAAAGTAAGGCCCAATAACATAATGTCCTATTATACCACCCCATACATTCAATGACCACCTTGCCTGGCTATGTGTTCTTATAAACTGGGGATTAGAAGTCGCATAGTAGTGAAAATTGTGGCGATTTGCATTTCCATTTTTGTGGAAAGTGGCTTCATCAACAAATAAAACATAATCAAAAAAGCGCCCGTCTTGCTGAATTTTCTGCTGCGCCCACTGACAAAAAATCATTCTGGCTTCATAATCTTGGTTATTTAACTCTTGCAAGAGTTGTATGTGATATGGGTGTAGTTTATTACTACGAAGAACCCTTTGAACAGTGCGTCTAGATAAATCAGTTTCATTCGCAATGGCTCTTTGTGAAATATGCGGATTTTCAGTTATTTTCAGTAGAACAGATAACTGATTTTCTTCTGAATTGGCGGGCTTGGTTCGCTCACCTTTTTCGTAATTCACTTTTCCAGTACGAGAAAAGCGGTCTAATAATTTCTCAAATGCTTCCTTTCTTGGTAGTGGTCTTTGCGGAAAAGTCTGATGATATAATCTAACGGCTAATAAACAATTTTTACCACTAGCCCCTAATGTGAATATCATATCGACAAGTTCTTCTTTGGAAAAATTCATTTTTTTTAAACTTTACAATTTCTTCATCAACTATGCAAATTCACTTCGGAAATTACTTGACAGTTTGCTTAAAATAAATTAGTATGACAGTTGTTTGAAATTGGAAGTCATAGTCTACTAATAATTATTATTGTTCCGTATAGGGGAGACCATTTATCATAAAAATGGATTTATCTCAAAAACTATGCATTTTTTTAGAATCATCCTCATAACAAAATTTGAAGGTATGGAAGCAGGCTACAAGATAGGCTAATAAAATACAGGGTGTTCCATTAAAAAAAATCAAGTTTTTTCATAGTAAAATTTTGAAATTTCGATTTTTTTTAAACACACCCTGTACAAATTAAATGAGTTTTGTTAAGTTCGCTGACTTTATTAAAGGTTCAACTTTGAAGATGGCGAAAACCTTTAAATTATTTTCAATATTAGGGGATGAGCAGCCGCATTTCTACTATGATGTTTTTGTTAAAATTTTCAATAAATAATTATTTACTTGGCAACATCGCAAATTTTTGGAAAACAAATAACTGTACCATATAGAGACTTTTATGGCAAATCCGATAAAAAACAAAAAAACATATGGTGTCATTTAAAATAAAAAACTTACATGTTGCCCTACTTTTAGGTAACACCCTGTATAGTTACAAATATTTTTAAAATATGCCCCTCGTCATTCCCAACAACTTTTGTATAGAACATTTTTCAAAATTCTGAATATTAAAGGAGATATCGTACTTCCTCGCACTAATGAGCCAGCCTGTATATATATATATATATATATATATATATATATATATATATATATATATATATATATATATATATATATATATATATATATAGATATGTATACATCCAGTTTGCTTAGTGGAAAAATTAATTAATAGACACAGAACAAAGAAAATGTTAGGGGAATCCACGACATTCAGAAAAGATAAAGTAAAAAAAAAAAGGTTTTCTGCTTACCATTCGAAACGAGAATCACAAGGGGTCTCGAGAGCATTTTTAAGGCATGTTCGGGATGCAGCAAGCGCATTAATTATTTTCCTAAATGGCCCCCGTGTGCTAATCTGCAAATTTACCGAAAATTTAATTTTTATTTACATAAGGAATGTACCTGCCAAATTACAAACGTGCCAGGTATTTTTCCTTATTAGTCGCTTGGATGATCCGTTTTAGTCAACTCAATAGAACCAGTTTCTGCAAACAAAAAACAAAAATGGTTTACTAAAACAAATTTGTCGTTTCCTGCGAAGCTCATTATGTTATTTTTTAAATTTAGTACCCACGCTGCTTTTATATAGATTTTAGTATGTATCAAAACTGAAGATTCTAGTTTAATGGGAAATTGAATTATCACCATTTGAAATATTTTGACGAAAATTCGCTACTATAACGCACTTGCTGCACCTAAACTCTTTTCAACACTTATTTACTGATTTTGAAATTAAAATTTTAATAATTTACCCTGAACATCTGTATAATTTAAAATAAAATAGGTATAATTGAAACTACGGTATGATATTATGTAGTTTCTCTTACCCTAAATTCTCCAAACCCTACATGAAGAGTAAATAAAAACTAAAAGTAAACAATAAGTACCTTATTCTAAGATTCTAAGGGATTAGAGGAGTCGATTTAGACGTTATCTTCTTCTTCTTTGTATTTGACGTCTGTAAACAAAGAGAAGAAAAAGATAACCTCGAATTTCACTTCCCCCTGCTCTCAGTTGGCAAAATAACAAATCACAAATAGCTAACAGTTGTCAGATTAAACAAGGATAGGGAGATGGCTTTTAAATACCGTGAAGAATGGGAGGCTTAACATTTATACATAATAAAACGTAGTTATAGATTGCCTTTATATATATATATATATATATATATATATATATATATATATATATATATATATATATATATATATATATATATATATATATATATATAAACTTTTCAAGTGACCTTGGATTTGGGATCTAGGTGCCCTAATTCGCGCTCATTTGAAGAAATTTTCCAAAAATCTTATCATCGATACCTCCCTATTAGTGAATTTTTTTATTTTCTTAATGAATATTCGCTAAAAGCTAATTTTCAGTAACTAAAATAATTAAAAAAAATTGTTAGGTAATACAAAAGATAAGGATAAAGCTACTGAAATATCAGGTCTGTGAGATAAGTTCTAAAGATTGTAATCTTAAATACGTTGGACAGGCTAGAAGAACCATTGAAACCAGATTTAAGGAGTAACTGGCACAGTTGAGATATAGACAAGCGTGGCTCAACATATTTGGGATAATAATCACCACATAGATAAAGAAAATCTGAAGCTTATCAAAAATGTTAGACAACCGGTGAAATTAAACGCTTATGAGAGTATTTATATCTCTAAAGCCATAAACAGCAAAATTTGCCTAACCCGTGCCAGGCGACTGATTAATAGTCCGCTGTTCACACTGCCCTCTTTAATGTAAAAGATATTCCGAAACTCGGTAGGTACAATTATGGCGGGATTTTAAAAATGACTTCTGGCAATTAAAATATAGACCCAAAAGTTTGCCTGTAATTCCCCCCTTCCTAGGTTATCTGTCTTTTACCTAAAACGTAGTATAAATATAATGTGAAGTAGGTTATCATTTTTCATCCTCTGATGACGCTATCTTTGCTAGTGAAACGATTGGCAGGTCTTTAAAAGATATCTTGTGATGATTTGGGTTCGCAAGGTGTATTGATCAGTGCTCATCATAGGCTCTAATCTTTACTTAGGATACCTTGAGAAATTTGTATAATATTTATTTCCATGAGCCCTACTGGTTTTGATAGGTTCGCAAAATGTTATTAAATGCGATCAGACATGATTATTACTTCCACATCGTCAATACGTGTGGAAGCATGCTGACAGAAATTTAGAATTTTTTTTTCTTAAACGTAAAAAGTGTCAGAACATATAAAAAAGTCTGGATGCAGCAAGTACGTTATGGTAGTGAATTTTCATTAAAATGTTTTCTATAGCAAATATGTGTTTTTTTTAAGGAAGCAGCCATAAAATTTGGTTACCAGTATAACCTATATAGTAAAAACAATGTGCCACGTTTCATCAAAACAACTTTATTGTTTGAAAATGTACAAAAATTTTCGAAAGTAAACTTAAAGTGTTCCCGAAAAAACTCGTTTCTTGGTCAACCTTATAAGTTAATATGCAAATTGAGCTATTCAAATATGAAGCATTTGATCAAAATTCACTACCATAACGCACTTGCTGCGTCCAGAATTTCTTTTCTTACAAACATGCATTATATTTCGATAGAAAATGTAAAAATGCAATAACGTGTTCGACAAAAAGAAAAAGAAAATTTGTATCGCCAACGACTTATGGGCCAGCCTGTGATTGTAGAAATATTTTTTAAGATGTAGCTCAAGACATCCTATAATTAATGTATACAATTTTTTTCATATCTTGTATAATAACGGATATATTCAGCTTTATTGATTTTTTACGAAAATTCGACAAAAATTATATACCATTAAACGACTACTGCCAAGCATCAGAGAAAGGGTCTATTTGAAATGAATGTGTACCAAATGTGGTTATCCTTACTTTGTTATTTTCGGAGATATAATTTTTTTTCGAAAGAAAACACAAAATTTGCCGAGAAAACCTGGGCCGATTTTCCTGGCTAACGAACTTATTCAAGCCACTTGCAAAAGGAAGGTATTCACCAAATTTAATCAAAATCGGCCCATTATTTTTTGAGTTATCGGTGTGATATATATATAAACATATAAAAATCGAAATTGACCCCGGATATGTGTTCTAGGGGGCCTAATTAGCGCTCATTTGAAGAAAAATTTTCAAAATTCAAAAGTCGGGATCTCCTCATTAGTGAATTTTCTTTAAGAAAATTAACTAAAACATGAAATGTCTGCCTGTCAGTAGCCACGATAACTTTAGAACGAATTGAGATATCGTCTTCAAATTTGGTATACAGTGAGCACCCGATAAACCAACGGTTCGGAATGTTTTCGGGTAAAATCGCTCCAGGGGGTAAGGGATGAATGGGGCGTGATTTGGTGAAAATTTTCTCGTTAAAACTCTAGTAATATAACGTTTTAGGGTTTGTTTATTTGAAAACTTTCAATTTCATAAAACATCCGGTATTATGTGCTGAAATTATATTAGGGGTATAATGTGTGGGATGGAATATTGGTGACAGAAATTGGATTTTTTTGCTAAAAGGGCGTAAAAAGTATCAAAACATATAGAAAACTTGATTCTGAAACGAATTTTTTTTGTGTTAGCCGGTCGGTTTGTCTACCTGTACGTCTATCTGTTATATGCAATAACATTCGAACGAACTGAGCTATCACTTTGAGTACAGGAATACAAATATTTTCTTTGTGGTCAAGTCATGGACCCTAAATTCATTTCATGAGAATGTCTCTGAGGAGAATAAATTTTCACAGCTATGTGGAAGTAATGAGTCAATTTGCAGCAGTATTTTTACTGTTTCTTTAGTTTAACACCTATAGGTATTATGATACTTTTTTTGTTTCAGTTTAACATTGGGGTATCTTCAGATATTTCATATCGCGTAGTCTTTCATTGGTAAGTATCCAAGTAGTTTTTACCTAATGTACACACCTTACTTCTACCGTTTCAAGTGCCTATTATATTTGTAACTAGGATATCATTAAATGTATGATTACTTACACAGAAAAAGAAGTTGTTTCTATATCTAATTAGTTCAACCTAGTTAAAATAAAAAAACCGATTCCTAAATTTGCTTCACGAGAAGAAATAGTTTTCGTACAATGCTGATTAATATAAACTTTCATTTTAATTGAGTACACGTTTTACGGGTGTTTATTTTTTAATCAGGTTTATCGTAGACTAATATATGAAATTAGTTCCACAATTTCGATCATACTTTAAAAACTGTAACCATAAATGACAGGTGCAGTTTACAATATTTCCAATTAATTTTTTTTTCGTAAAGTGCTTAGTGGTCGCCAGAAAATAATTCATACTCCTGAATTTGTTAGTCAATCTTATACGATGTCTCTATAAAGTATTGTTTAAAATAATTGTTTTGGAAACAATAAATATTCACAAATAATCCTTGAAGATGTCGGTTATTATTCAAAATCGTTTGCGTTTTCTTGTTCATTCCTGACTGTAATGCGCCCAAGGCTATGATATTATCCACTCTTTTCTTAATGGAACAGCCTTTTTACATACAGTGTGTACAAAAAACAAACGTAACCCCTTAATATTTCTCTTCCTGGCAATTATACAAAAAGGTTTGGACGCAGCAAGTGCTCTATGGTCGTGAATTTTCATAGAAATGACCTGGCACCAAATATTTTTTATAACTTTTTTTCTTGTAACATAGAAATATAAATTTTGGTGTATAGTTTGCTTTTTTGTATCATAAACCTACCTACCAAATTCGGTTACCATAGCTTTTACAATAAACAACCAAGTTATTCAAAGTAATGAGTCCTTTTCACTTGTTGGCATCTCTGTGGATTGAAATCTCAATTGGCACCAACATGTCACATCAATTGCAGAAGCGGCTGCTAAGAAATTAGGTTTCCTCTTCCAGGCTCGCAAATACTTTTCACCAGCTAATCTCTATACTTTATATACTTCACAAATAAGACCAAACCTCGAATACTGCTCCCACATCTGGGGTGCTGCTGCCGCTTCTACACTCGCTATCCTGGACTCCATTCAGAAGAGAGCTATACGTCTCATCGGTGACCCTACCCTCACCCAAAGGCTGCCATCCCTTGCCCACCGACGCGCCGTTGGTGACCTCTCTCTCTTTTATAGATATCTGCACGGGCACTGCTCAGAGGAGCTTTCTTCCATAGTTCCCCCACCTGCTGCCCCCAACAGATCTACCAGGGGAACAGAGCGAATGCACCCTTTTACTGTCCAGGTCACCAGACATAGAACATCTTGTTATGCCTGCTCTTTTGTCCCGAGGACTTCCAAGTTGTGGAGTTCGTTGCCGGCACATGTTTTTCCTTCTCCCCCGAACCTCCAAACCTTCAAGTCCAGAATTAACAAGTTGCCTCTTTCCTCCTTGTCGACACCCACGGTACGATAGTATTTAGGCTGTAAGCCCTCGTGGTGTGTTGTTGAAATAATAATTAATTTTTAATGTTTTGAGATTAAAAAAAAATTCGAAAGAAAACTTAAAAACTTTCCCGGACAACTTGGTCAGATTTTCCTGGCTAACGAACTTATCCAATCCAGTTACAAAGGGAAGGTAAGTGCCAAATTTTATCAAATCGCTCCATTATTTTTTGAATTATCAGTGTGATACATATGGTGGTGGTGGTGGTGATGTTGGGTTTGGAGGTATTTATGACCTTGGAACAGTAATTCCATCAGCCACAGACTTTTGCTATTAGTGAATTTTTATTTTAAAAAATTCACTAATAGAGAGATATCGATGGTGAGACTTTGCAAAATTTTTTTCAAATGAGCGCGTACTAGGACCCCTAGAACCCATATCCGGGGTCAGTTTGAATTTTTAAATGTTTATATATATATATATATATATATATATATATATATATATATATATATATGTATGTATCCGTCTGATAACTCAAAAAATAATTAACCGATTTCGAAGAAACTCGGCAAGTGCCTTTCCTTTATTAATGGCTTGGATAAGTTCGTTAGTCAGGAAAATCGGACGGGGTTTTCCGGGAAAATTTTGAGTTTTCTTTCAAAAAAATTTTTTTTTCCGAAAATTACAAAGCGGTTCTAATGAAATTTAACGGATATATTGCCTTAGGAGTGACCTTACTACGTCCCAAAATTCAGCTTTCTAAGTTTATAGAAAATTGAGTTATTCAAATTTTGAATTTTCTTTCGGAAAAAGTTTTTTCTCCGAAAATTACAAAGTTATTTCAATGAAATTGGGTGGATATCTTGCCTTAGGAAATGCCTCACTACATACCAAAATTAAACTTTCTAAGTAGAAAAAGTTTCGGGACGCAGCAAGTGCGTTATGGTAGTGAATTTTCATAGAAATGATCTGGCACAAAATATTTTATTATAACTTTTTTTTCTTGTAACATAGAAATCTAAATTTTGGTGTATAGTTTACTTTTTATATCGTAAACCTACCTACCAAATTTGGTTATCATAGATTTTATATTTTTTAAGATAAAAAAATTTTTCAAATGAAAACTCAAAATTTTTCCGGAAAACCTCGTCCAATTTTTCTAAAAAACGAACTTGTCAAAGCCATTTACAAAAGGAAGGTACATGCCAAATTTTATTGAAATCGGCTTATTACTTTTTGAGATATGAATTTTTTTCAAATGAAAACTCAAAATTTTTCCGGAAAACCTCGTCCGATTTTCTTGACTAACAAACATGTCAAAGCCATTTACAAAAGTAAGGTATATGCCAAATTTTATTAAAATCGGCTTATTACTTTTTGAGATATGAATTTTTTTCAAATGAAAACTTAAAATTTTCCCGGAAAACCTCGTTCGATTTTCCTGACTAACAAACATGTCAAAGCCATTTACAAAAGGAAGGTATGTGCCAAATTTTATTAAAATCGGCTTATTACTTTTTGAGATATGAATTTTTTTCGAATGAAAACTCAAAATTTTCCCGGAAAACCTCGTCCGATTTTCCTGACTAACGAACTTATCCAAGCTATTAACAAAAGAAAGGTACATGCCAAATTTTATCAAAATCGGCCCATTATTTTTTGAGTTATCGGTGTGATACATACATATATATATATATATATATATATATATATATATATATATATATATATATATATATATATATATATATATATATATAATAAATATATATATATATATAAATAAATAAATATATATATATATATATATATATATATATATATATATATATATATATATATATATATATATATATATATATATAAACATATAAAAATTGAAACTGACCCTGGATATGGGTTCTAGGGGTCCTAGTTCGCGCTCATTTGCAAAAATTTTTTCAAAATTCAAAAGTCGGGATCTCCCCATTAGTGAATTTTTTCTACGAAAATTCACTAAAATTGAGTTATTGAAATTTGAAGCATTTAATAAAAATTCACTACCATAACGCACTTGCTGCGTCCCGTTAGTTTTTTATATATACAAATATATACAAATACCTACACATTATTTTGTCAATAATCTAGAAGACAGAATTATGTTACCTATATACAAATATACAGTATTTAAACTTATTTATACATATTATTATTTTCGCTTTCTTTTTCTTCTTTTTTTTTAATGAATCTTGTATTTTTAGTGTGATACATACATACATACATACATATATATATATATATATATATATATATATATATATATATATATATATATATATATATATATATATATATATATATATATATATATATATATACAGGATGGCTTATTGAAAACGAGCTATTATTATTGTGTTTTTATGTTTGACATTTGGTCTATTCGTTTAGAAGATACGGATTTTTGAAATATCACTAATGCATTTCCCGAGAAATGCTTAATGCTTGAGTTGTGTCTCACCAGAGTTCATTACAAGGTAAAGATGTTGTTAAAGGTTTGTGTAGGTAATAAAAAGTCATTTGGATTAAGGTGTTCCAAAAAAATGTTAGGCAAAATTTTGAACAAAATTTATACAATTGTATAGAAGTTGGTTTTGCAAGAATGCGTTATCACAGGACATATTGATACCGCCTTGGGTTGAACGCTGGCGGGTGTCGTGTATTCAGACAACCCGGAGGGTGTTGAGATCTCTGATGAGTGATATACACCCGGAGTTTGAGTCCCCCACTGTGCGTTCGAAACGGACGCACGGCCTCGCATTGAGTCTAGCACTGGTGGGTGACTGGTCCAGACGAACCCGGATGAGAGCTAAGCTCTCTAGTGGTGGATTGCAACTGGAGATTGAGGCCACTTCTGTGAGGTTCGAAACGGGCAAACTGCCTCACTTGGATGTTGCTCGGGTGCGGGACTTCATGATACCCCCTCGAGTTAAACACTGACGGATGACTGGTCCAGACGAACTCAGAGAGAGGTTATCTCTCTTTGAGCTTCGAAACGGACAGCCAACTTTCACACTCAGAAACATCGTCTCCTGCGGGGAGCCTCGATTTGTTGGGTAAAATTTAAGGAAACACTGGCGGGTATCGGGTCTAGATGAACCCGGAAGAGGGCTGAGATTTTTAGGGGTGGATTACACCTGGAGATTGAGGCCTACTCTAGCTTCGAAACGGGCTACAGACCCCGCTTGGATGCTGCTAGAGGGCGGCACTTCATGATACCGCCTCGAGTCAATCAAACACTGGCGGGGGTATGGTCCAGGTAAGCCTGGAGGCAGGCGGATATCTCTGGGGAGTAATATGCACCTGCATTTTGACGCCTCCACTGTGGGCTTAGAAATGGACAATTGGACTTGCTTGGTTGTTACTCGGAACGGGGTTTCAGATGACACTGCTCTGGGTTGAGCGCTTGCGGGGGTCGTGTGTCCAGAAGACCCGGAGGGGTTGAGATCTCTGATGAGTGGTATACACCGGGAATTTGAGGCCCTCACTATGTGCTTCGAAACGGATAGACGGCCTCGCTGGGGTGATGCTCGGGAGCGGGAGTCGATGGGATCCAGCTTTGCGTCTAGCACTGGTGGGTGTCGGGTTTAGACGAACCCGGAGGAGAGCTGAGATCTCTAGGGGTGGATTACAACTGGAGATTGAGGCTTCTTCTGTGAGCTTCGCAGCGGGCAAACGATCTCACTTGGATGCTGCGCGACTTCATGATACCGCCTCGAGTCAAACACTGACGGATATCGGGTACAGACAAACTCGGAGAGAGGCTATCTCTCTTTGAGCTTCGAAAAGGGCAAGCGACTTTAGTCAGATGGCAGTAAACCTGCCAAGTATACTTTCACCCCCCAGTAAAGATAGACTCCCGCAGGGCATTGGAATTGATGGGTGAAATTCAAGCAATTAGACGTGAGCCACAATAGATATAAGGTCGCGGTGGAGAGACTGGAATATCCTACTCACAATGAATCGAATATATAATCTAAGATTTCGGCAAAATCCTTGCATTTGTGCCAAAGTAATGCCCAGTTTCACAAAGCTTGATTATACGTGTAACGGGCGGTGAGCTAATCAAGGCTTAATACGACCAATCACAGCTTCAAAATATTTGGTTGTCATGGCAACAACTTGAATCGTAGTCTGTGATTGGTCGTCTGAACCTTTGATTATAACTAACCGTCCGTTAAACATTTAATCGATCTTTGTGAAACTGGGCATAAGAAGATCTTTGGGCCGACGATTGAGGGTTTATAATAAAGCTGCAGGTAGTCATTTGCAACATTTTCTGTGAATGCATTGGGGTAGTTTTAACCAGTCAATAGTTCAAATTAAGGACCACAAAAATGTAAAAAATGCAATACACTACATAACACAACATAATTGCATTTATCACATAAAATATATCGAAATCGACAAAATATTAATCGGGAACTTTTAGCAGGCACAAAACGACGTACACAACTATGCTAACAAAAGAAAAAAAGTCTGTGGTGCACAGTTTTTTTTTTTAGAAAATTATTGCACTGATAGCACATACGCACGGCCCTGGTGAAGCTGTTCACACTTTTTTAGCAGTAAAATATGTACTACTTTACATAACCTTCACCCTCCAAATTTCATTCGAACCTTCACCCTCCAAATTTCATTCGGATTGCTACAGTCGTTTTGGAGAAACTTGGAATTATATAAAAAATCTTAACACCGTGTAGCTACGAAACAAAGCAAAATCGGACCTATCTTGATATGTAAAAAGTCTTATTTTTACGGGAGGAATCTAACCGCGAGTGATGGCACGTCTTTTTTGAAACATCTGTATACGGAGTTCCGTGATAAAAGATTTTTACAATTTTGTTAAACATACTCTTTCCAACTTTATTCTGTCCAAATGATTTTAATGAATGTCACTTTTTAATTTCGCTTCTTCTGCTATCGACACTTCCACCAACGCTTCTGCAGTAATCATAAAGATTAATATTCCCTTCTATTTAAACATTAATTTTAACCAAATCTCTTCAAAAACTACAAAATTCTCCAGCACAAAAATTTTGACATTTCTACCTATATATATATATATATATATATATATATATATATATATATATATATATATATATATATATATATATATATATATTATATATATATATATATATATATATATATATATATATATATATATATATATATATATTCAGACTGCCATTCACTTACAAATTACATATTACATAAACTGCTGCTAATGCAAAATTTCTCCCCACATTTACTACGTAGTAACTTCAGTTAGCGAAATTTTTCAATAAACTTTTTATAAGGGTTGATAATTGCAAGGAATTTGTTACATTCTTTTACAATCTGTGTATTATGCTTTCAATTTGAGGCACCTGTCTACTTTTAAATTTTACGGAATCTCTTTTCATAGATTTTTCCGATAGTCGGTAGCTTATTCGTTCAATTGCCCCTTCGTCGGGCCCTGTGTGTTTCAATTACAAAGTCGTCGAGCTCGACCGTTGTTTGTTCGAAGAGGTCGCCTTAGATACGGTTTTATGGCACGCAAAGCTACTAGCCTAGCCACCTCGCCACTTCCCAGAAGTATTCCGTGGCTTACGTGATAAATGATAACAGGTACCGTTTACGTTTATCTTTTCGTATCTCCCCTACCTGCGTGTTTTATTTTTTAAGGCAACAACGTTCGCTTCGATAAGCAACGAGGCAGTTTACTGAAATATTGATAAATGCGAGCTATGAAGAAGAAACACGATTTAATGTCGGTATATTTGTGCCTCACAAGTTTCCTAATTACTGAATTTTCTAAGAAAAAATTCACAATTGGGGAGATCCCGACTTTTGAAACAATTTCTACAAATAAGCGCGAACTAGGACCCCTAGAACCCACATCCGGGGTCAGTTTTATTTTTTATATGTCTATATATATATATATATATATATATATATATATATATATATATATATATATATATATATATATATATATATATATATATATATATATATATCACAACAAACGATTAAGTCGTAAACTGTAAATACTGTTTATAAATTTAGTAAGGAAAAGTTAAATATATTATAATTAAAATCAGAATACCCTGAAATGTACACTGCATGTTCTATGATTTTGAAATAAATGGTAACATCAAAATAAAACCTTAAAAAAAAAGAAAAAAATAACATTACTATCAAAACTCTACATGACACATAAAGATATACAAATATATCTACAGCAAAATATAAAAGCAATTTTGTCAACTATAATATATATATATATATATATATATATATATATATATATATATATATATATATATATATATATATATATATATATATAGATAAAGTCGACGAAATCGATATCAAGCATAAAATAGTTGTAAGTAAAGAAGCTGTAACAAAACCATGACTGTACTTGGTGCAAAATGCGAGTACAAATAAGCGTTCAAGACAATCAATTACTATCAAAACTCTACATGTCACATAAAGATATATATATATATATATATATATATATATATATATATATATATATATATATATATATATATATATAGATAGATAGATAAAGTCGACGAAATCGATATCAAGCATAAAATAGTTGTAAGTAAAGAAGCTGTAACAAAACCATGACTGTACTTGGTGCAAAATGCGAGTACAAATAAGCGTTCAAGACAATCAATTACTATCAAAACTCTACATGTCACATAAAGATATACAAATATATATATATATATATATATATATATATATATATATATATATATATATATATATATATATAGATAGATAGATAGATAGATAGATAGATAGATAGATAGATAGATAAAGTAGACGAAATCGATATCAAGCATAAAATAGTTGTAAGTAAAGAAGATGTAACAAAACCATGACTGTACTTGGTGCAAAATGCGAGTACAAATAAGCGTTCAAGACAATCAATTACTATCAAAACTCTACATGTCACATAAAGATATACAAATATATATATATATATATATATATATATATATATATATATATATATATATATATATATATATATATATATATATAGATAAAGTCGACGAAATCGATATCAAGCATAAAATAGTTGTAAGTAAAGAAGATGTAACAAAACCATGACTGTACTTTGTGCAAAATGCGAGTACAAATTCAAATTGTAATAATCTAATTATATTGGCTAATAATAAAAAAATTGAAAAACATCCGTTAAAAAATCGAGACTTGTTGAACACCGAAAGCAAGCGCATGAAGAAGTAAAATGAGTGATTAAAAAACGGGATAGTAAGTGATAAAAGGCATAAGTCAAACCCAGGTAACCTAAAAAAGTGAAATATAACGCTTACCTAACAATAATATGTGTAATAAAACTGATTAAAGTCCAAAGCACAAGTTATGAGAAGAAATATAGTGTCTATAGTGACCGACGCCAGATGAGCTAAGGTACTTATTAGCATAAATTCGTACATTTCAGTGAAATTTCACAAAAATTTATGGTCCGTCAACCTTGCAAGTAAATAAGAAACAGGAATGGAGGCAATATACCGAACAAAAAGCAGCTAATATTATCGAATTAGCAGAATTTGTGGAGAAAACACAGTCAAAATAAATACCACCAGAGGGAGTTCAAACTAACTTACAAGATATTATTTAAGATGTGTCTCTTGACGTTAGGAGACATATTACAAAATGATGCTTGGCCTGCCCATTATAGTGTCCAGGCACTATGATTTTTAAATAAACATTTTCCTGGGTATAAATGAATCGATAGCATGGCCAGCTAGGATCCAGACCCTACTTCACGTTTAGGGCGGCATGAAAGACCTCGTTTCTGAAGAAGAAAAAAATGATAGAAAGGATTAAATTTAAAAAAACGTCTTACTCTTTGAGAAGCCCGAGATAAAGAATGGAACAGTAGATTAATGAAATACTTACAGCACAAACAGCAATTAAATCCATATGAACGCATGCTTATTTACCACAACTGAAAATTCATTGTTAAAGAGCAAAAAGCACAAAAGCGTCATAGTCGCACTAAAGACAATTGAACTTGAATTTAATAACCATAACATACATATACTCGGCTCCTATTGTCTGCTGAACAGGTAGCATTTACTACTACTGATTGGGTATGTTGTTGAAACCGTGTTCCAATTAATAACCGAAGATTACAATACAAAGCATCGTAATTAATTTTATCGCAGTACCGTAGGTAAAACAAAAGACAAAGGAACTCGGAGATGTGACACGCTTGACATGATCGGATTTTCCGTAACAACACATATAATCGCCATAAAATATGTAGTGGATAAAATTATGGCCCATTATAACGCTAGAGTTGGCCAAGAAAGCTCTTTTTTGAAACCAAGTGAACGGTAAATGCGCCGTGACGCTAGAGGAATTTGCATATTTCTGTTTTATAATATCAAGACACACTATGTATTTCATTGCTGTCATAGGTGATCATGATTATGGAGAGTAAATTGCAGCGGTTTATGCCATTCAACGGTGAAGATTTGTTTCCGCGTTCATGAAGCATATTGTTTTTTTTTCATGGGAATTTGTTTTTTAATGCCGGTCATGAAAAAAATTGACTAACTACATTTCCTTATATATTTTTATTCTTTTACAAAGTACCTTTTAAACAATTCATTGTGTATGAGTGAAATAAAGTTTTCTGTTTTAACGGCAAAATGACTATTCATAATGCTCAATAACTTCAAAGGTAAGTACAATTTGGAGAACCCAGTTCATCACAATACAGTTTTCAGACCTGACGATTGTTTCGCTAACAAAGTTAGCATCATCACAATACAGTTTTCAGACCTGTCGATCGTTTCGCTAACCAAGTTAACGTCATCAGAGGGATCAATAAATGTTTATTTAAGTTAAAGTTGTTTCATAATAAATGTGTCTTATGCATTTGATAACTCTTTGTGGCATGCTTGAAATTAAACAATTTATGGTCTCCGGAGGAATAGCTTCCTGAATTCGGTGACGAAGGTCAGCTAGGTTATTTGATGGTTGAGGTAAATTACCTAGTCGATTGCCAATTATATCCCATACATGTTCGACTGGTGATAAGTCTGGGGAGCGAGAAGGCTATGGAAGCATGGTCACGTTATTTTCTTGTAAAAACCTTGTAGTAACGCTTGCTGTAGGAGGACGAGCGTTGTCTTGTTGAAAAATGGGTTGAATTAACCCTCGTAGATATTTTCTGCAGTACGTTTCATATTTAATCATTTGCACTCGAATTTCTGTCAATAAAAACAGAGGTGACCTGCTACCGTATGTTATCGCACCCCATACCATCACCTCTCGTGTAAACGCCATATGCCGTTCCACAGCAAATTTTGCATTTGTGCGTTCTCCAGGTAATCGTCTTACTCTACTGCGACCATCGTGGGCCTAAAGACAGAATCGGGGCTCGTCAGACAACACAACAGGGTTCCATTCACCATCCCAATTTGATCTGTCGTTACACCACTCAAGCCGAGCAGCACGATGTCGAGGTGTCAGTGAGACATCAAAATGATTGATACGAACGAAGCCTAAAATCGCGTATTTTGCGATATATCGTTGCCATAGACACTTGGTTGTAAAACTCCCAACCAAGCATTTACAACCGACCGTGTTGAGGAAACTGTCTTGTAAAGCCGCAATTCTCAAATGACGATCTTCCCGTGCTGCAGTTGCTCGAGGTCCTCCGGATCCATGACAACGGTTATAGATTCCTTCTTCAGGCCACCTGGATCAACACTGTAACACTGTTGACACACCGCTATGGAGACGAAAATTTGTCTCATTGAAAAACCGGCTTCCCGCCTATCAACAAAGCGCCCTCTTTCGAATTCACTTTAATGATAATATTTGCTTCCCTAAACGGCGCCTAGGCATACTGACTTAATAACATAATAAATTGAGGACAGATCGCTACGAAATATTGCTCTAAACTAAAGAAAATTTTCGATTTCCACTATTTAGTACCACATTTTTTAATACTTTATTGTTCAACTATGTTTTTACTATCTGACGTAAAATTTGATGCTCACGTTTTGAATAAGTTGTTATTCGTTACAAGGGTATGACACTGTTTTGTTTGTGCATCGAAACTGTTAAAAACTAAGTAGATATGAATACACTTTCATCTATTTAAGATTCTCCAGTTTTTTCCTTTCACGTCAGTCTATTTCCGCGAATATGGCCAATCACCGACGCCAGGAAGCACCTCACTATCCTGAAAATTTGGACATCCTGAAAATTTGGACGAATCTCTTCCTTTCTGTAAAAAGGGTATGGATATTTAACGTGCCCAACATAGCATGGTACACGGGACCTATGACTTAACGCCCCCTCCGAAGTGCGAAATGTGCAGACATTTAACTTGCTCAAACACAATGCCACAGCCTCGGTTGATGTTGATCCATAGTATGCACTGAAAAATAAATTTGAGATTTCTACTAGCAATTGAACCCGGGACCCTTGGGTCCAGAGGTACACGTTCTTACCCCGGACCATCGAGGCTGCAATTGTCCAGCTTGAATAGACATTAGTTGGAATATTAATTTTATTTATTCTTTGCGCTTGTATATCATTTCGCGTAATTTATTTTCAATACTTTTTTGTCAATCAAATCACGAAGAAAACACAAATAGTAAACATTTTGGGACGCAGCAAGTGCGTTATGGTGGCGAATTTTCATTAAATGCTTCAAATTGTATAACTAAATTTTCTACAAACCTAAAATGTTGAATTTTGGTATGCAGTAAGGTATTGACGAGGGCAACATATCAACTTGAATAAAAATTCGAACGAACCTTGCTTCCGTGTTCTAAGGGCACAAATTCGTGCTTATTTGAAAAAATGTCTGCAAAGTCTCACCATCGATACCTCTCTGTTAGCGATTTAAAAAAATAAAAATTCGCTAAAATGAATCCGAGTATCGCTTTCGGTATTAGCCATATTTTTTTCTAAAAATTGTTTATTAAAATATGAAACACAGATGGAACGGTTTCACCAAGTAAAGGCAGCGACAATAATTAATGCATTAAAATATATTTTATTTTTTATTTTCCTATATTTTTAAAAACAACACGTGATATTTTCACATGACCCCATACTGATTTCAACTTTCTTCTATGGTTCTTGGTATAGGAATATTATTTGATATATTCTTCTATTCTCTTAAAGTGTAGCATCTTTCAGAATCGCATGCACGAACAAATATTCTGTAGTCGCATCCCTTGATACCAATTCTTTCGTTATTTTTTCAAGCGACCTATTTTCCAGAAAGTTATTTGCTGATACAGAAAAACTCAAGTTATTACAAAACTGACCTAAATAATTCAGTCCCTTAAATGGAGCGTATTTTCCAGCAGATATTCGGAAATCTGTCACTAACAAGACCTACCAAAGTTCTAGAGGTTTAACAAGCGATATCAGAAACAAATTTCGTTCCTCGTTTTGAGACCATGATGCTAATTTCCTGCTGTTCAGTTCGTTTGGAAATTTAGTTATAAATTTAATATTGAGGGTGCCCCTGGGAAAATAACCATAATATATAAAGTTAGGGGGAAACAGTCAGTAGCGTAGAAAGAATATGAGGATTGCAGACGTCATATGTTTAACCTCATCAAAGCAACGAAGACTTCTATTGATTTGATTCTTTTATTTACCTCTGCGGTAGTATCTCTATACAGGGTATTTGCAATTCAACCTGTTGTATAGTTAAACAGCATCGACGTCAGCTAAAACTGAAGCATTCATGTATTTGAGTTCTGATATATTTGCTGATGTGGAATAGAAATTGAAAATTGAACTGACTTGTTTTTAAAGTTTAAAAAATGTTGTACACAGCACGGAGGCGTTCTTTCGTAAGAATGGGTTTTCTTAAAAAATTGTTAGTTAAATAATTAATAAAAGTGGTGAAAAATAATAATACAAAGTTTGTGTCATATAATGTCTATAGACAGGCTTTCCGGAACCATTCTATTAAAAAGTCTAGTTATCCTCTATACAACCGTGTATTTTGGGCATCTAGTTTTCTAGAAAGTGTTTATTGAATTATAACATTAGAAAAAAGAAAATTATAATAAAAAAACTTTACATTAATGAAGGTATTTAAGGCTAGATGCATCTTAACCATCACACATACCGGGTTCACTCTCATTAGAGCTTGCCAGTCTAATGGCAATCGAAATCGGCAATAGGTAGCCTTACAGAACATTATGAGCTGTACGGCAGAGTTGCCATCTCGGTGCGTAACTGGGTAATATTCTTGTCAAACAAAATGTTATACATATAAACTGTGGACAACGAGCCAACTATTTCGCAGGTCAACCCTGTTACCTTATAGTGAATTTTCTTAAAAACAATTCACTAAGTAGGAGATATCGACTTTTGAATTTTGAAAACATTTTTTCAAGTGAGCGCGAACTAGGCCCCCTAGAACCCATATCCAGGGTCAGTTTATATATATACAGGGTGCGAGATTTCGCTGGTAAAGCTAGACTGTGCTTACACTAATGGCATTATCAAAGACTTCACTTCAGAAAATCACTAAGTAGCATATACTTCAGAACCTAAAATTATTGCCGAATACACAGGGTGTTTCATTTGAGCTGGCCACTCACCAACTTTGTTATTTTAAATCGAACATCCTATATATTTTTACATTTTCGGATTTCCCGAGTGATTCTACGTCGAAAATATATACAGTAGTATGAGAGAAAATCCATCCATTTTTGAGTTATTTCTTCTTTTTCAAAAATAATGGCCTTTGCAGTCTTTATTTTACAAGCCTCTATCTTGGTAAGTGATAGAGAGAGGACCATCATTTTAGCCAAGCAGGTGTGCAAAACTATTGTGACTATCATAATGTACACTAAAGCGTGACTAGATATACAGTGCGTTCACAAAACGGCAACCACTTCTGACAACTTCAACAATCAAAAACTATTTTCTTTCAAATGGAACACCCTGTATATTATTATATCGTTAAACTTGAAATTTCAGTACCTTTTATTCTATGTATGCATACCTATACAAAAACTTAAAACATTTTGAGATATATGATGAAACAACAAATTTAGAATGAATTATACGGCTGTTCGTGTGTGGGAGCTAAGAGAGACCCAGTATAAGCTAATTTGTTGGACTTCGAATAATTTATTTAATTGATTTCCTCATAAGCCTTTCATATTTTGGAAATTATGAAATCAGAGACACACCTAATATTCATTATATTTTTTTACGAATTTTATGCAAAGTCTATGCAGTTAAAAGTATACATTTATCATTCTTGAAGAAATACCAAAAGATTTAATGAATATTCAACCTTTCACTTGGTTGTAGCCCTTTATTGGAAACAACATTGTACATCAACATTTCACCCTTTTATGATGTAGACAGCTTTGCTTTACTTTTCGTCGACAGGCTTTACATATTATCTGCTCTTGTTTACAAAGTGTGCTTTGCTAAGAAATTTAAAAGTTGACTAACTCACTCGCCACTCGTCAAAAAGTATTCTGTTAATTGTAGTTTAAAAAATCTACCGAAAATAAAAAAATGAATTATTCTAAAGCCGAATTACGAGATATGCTCTTAGCTTTGGGCGAATGTGATAGTAATACATTATTAGCATCCATAATTTATCACCAACGTTTTTCTGACAGACGATTGCCAACCAGAACGTCATTTAAAAAGGCTAAACACCCGTTTTTTCACTACAAGCAGTGTAAAATATTTCAAGAATGCCAGGGGTCCGTACAAAAACAATGGGCTAACGCAATTAGGTATAATTTTATCTGTGATTGAGAATCCACAAACCAGTACAAGAAGAATATCAAGACAACTTAACATAAGCGATTGGTCAGTGAGAAAGGCTTTGAAAAGAAACCATTACCATGCCTACCATGTTTCAAGGCAGCACGCTTTACAAGAAGCAGACTACAGGAACAGGGTGCAATTTTGTGAGTGGGCAGTAGAAATAATGGACAATGATCCCAATTTCTTTGAATATGTACTTTTCAGTGATGAATGTTCATTTAGTAGTACCAGTAAGCCAAATCAACACAATATTCACTACTATGCAGATAGTAATCCCCTTTTTAGGCATACTGTGGACAACCAACGTCGATGGACTGTAAACGTATGGGCAGGATGTTTTGGAAACTACATCATTGGGCCATATTTTTATTAAGGTACTCTGACAGGCCAAAGGTATTTTAATTTTTTAGAAAATATTTTGCCTGAATTTTTAGATAACGTGCCATTAGAAACGCTGCGACGAATGTGGTTCCAACAGGATGGTGCACCACCTCACACAACGTTACGTGTCCGAGATTGGCTCAATAATAATTTTCCTAATCGCTGGATTGGTCGCGGGGGGACCAGTTCCCTGGCCAGCTCGGTCTCCGGACCTCACATCTTGTGATTTTTTTGTGTGGGGGTATATTAAAGATCTTGTTTATGCTGTGCAACCAACCACTCCAGAGGACATGATTCTTAGAATTAGGGAAGCATTCGACTCGATAACACCAGCAATATTGCAAAATGTTACAAATTCTTTTAGACGAAGAGTGCATTTATGTCTGCAGGAAACTGGACGTAACTTCGAACATCTTCTTTAGTTTAGTTTCATTAATATTTGTTATCTCATTGTTTGTTATAGTCGTTCCAATCGTTTCTAAAGTTTTTAAGTTAATTTTTTTATTGTTATCAAATAGGTACTATGCAAAACCTTTATTTAACGTATTATCTTTAATCTTTATGATATTATTATATATTAAACCGCTTAATAATGTTTCAGGGGTTTTATTTGGAATTGTAAGGTATTCAAAGCCCAACTAATTAGCTTATACTGGGTCTTTCTTAGCTCCTACACACGAACAGCCGTAAATTCATTCTAAATTTGTTGTTTCATCATATATCTCAAAATGTTTTAAGTTTTTGTATAGGTATGCATACATAGGATAAAAGGTAATGAAATTTCAAGTTTAACGATATAATAATATACAGGGTGTTCCATTTGAAAGAAAATAGTTTTTGATTGTTGAAGTTGTCAGAAGTGGTTGCCGTTTTGTGAACGCACTGTATATCTAGTCACGCTTTAGTGTACATTATGATAGTCACAATAGTTTTGCGCACCTGCTTTGCTAAAATTATGGTCCTTTCTCTATCACTTACCAAGATAGAGACTTGTAAAATAAAGACTGCAAAGGCCATTATTTTTGAAAAAGAAGAAATAACTCAAAAATGGATGGGTTTCCGCTCATAATACTGTATACATTTTCGACGTAGAATCACTCGGGGAATCCGAAAATGTGAAAATATATAGGGTATTCCATTTAAAATAACGAAGTTGGTGAGTGGCCAGCTCAAATGGAACATCCTGTGTATTCGGCAATAATTTTAGGTTATGAAGTATATGCTGCCTAGTGATTTTTTGAAGTAAAATCTCTGATAATGCCATTAGTGTAAGCACAGTGTAGCTTTACCAGCGAAATCTCGCACTCTGTATATATATATATATATATATATATATATATATATATATATATATATATATATATATATATATATATATATATATATATATATATATATATAAACATACATATAAAAATTGAAACTAACCCCAGATATGGGTTCTAGGGGTCCTAGTTCACGCTCATTTGAAATTTTTTTTTCAAAATTCATAAGTCGAGATCTCCCTCATTAATGAATTTTTCCTAAGAAAATTCAATAATATATATATATATATATATATATATATATATATATATATATATATATATATATATATATATATATATATATATGTGTGTGTGTGTGTGTGTGTATATAAGAGAGGTTCGTTAGCCAGGAAAATCAGTTTTTCCCGGAAAATGTTGCGTTTTCTTTCGGAAAATTTTATTGAATTTTCTGAGAAAAAATAACTAATGGCGAGATCCCGACTTTTGAATTAAAACAATTTTTTTCAAATGAGGGCGAACTAGGACCCCTAGAACCCATATCCGGAGTCAGTTTTAATTTTTATTATTATTTTTTGTGTTATGGGTGTGATACATACATATATATATATATATATATATATATATATATATATATATATATATATATATATATATATATATATATATATATATATATATATATATATATATATATATATATATATATATATATATATATATATATATATATATATATATATATATATATATATATATGTATGTATCACACCCATAACTCAAAAAATAATAATAAAAATTAAAACTGACTCCGGATATGGGTTCTAGGGGTCCTAGTTCGCCCTCATTTGAAAAAAAATTGTTTTAATTCAAAAGTCGGGATCTCGCCATTAGTTATTTTTTCTCAGAAAATTCAATAAAATTTTCCGAAAGAAAACGCAACATTTTCCGGGAAAAACTGATTTTCCTGGCTAACGAACCTCTCTTTGAGTTATGGGTGTGATACATACATATATATATATATATATATATATATATATATATATATATATATATATATATATATATATATATATATATATATATATATATATATATATATATATATATATATATATATATATATATATATATATATATATATATATATATATATATATATATGTATGTATCACACCCATAACTCAAAAAATAATGGGCCAATTTTGAAAAATTGGGCACGTAGCTTCCTTTCGTAAGTGGCTTGGATAAGTTTGTTAGCCAGGAAAATCTAGCCTGGTTTTCCGAGAAAATTCTGGGTTTCCTTTCGGAAATTTTTTCTCCAAAAACGAAAAAGCTATGGTAATCAAATTTGGTGCACAAGTCTACGACATTAAAAGGAAACTATATACCAAAATCTAGGTTTCTATGTTACAGGAAAAAAGTTATAAAAAAATATTTCGTGTCAAATCATTTTTATGAAAATTCAATACCATAACGCACTTGCTCGGTCTAGACTTTTTATATCTCCGGAAATAACAAAGTTAGTGCAACCAAATTTGGCACGCGGGTTTATATCATAAGAAGTAAACTATCTAGCAAAATTTAGATCTGTAAGTTTAAACACAAAAAGGTTATAGGCATTTGAACACATAAAACGTCAAGGTCGCGATTTGAAACGTCAAAATGGCAAAATTTTTACAAAGAACTTGAAACGAATACGGGTTATGTAGAGAAAACTTCGTAAAAGAATGTTTTACAAACCCTTAAGTTTCAGTATCAACCGTCATTGCCCTTAATTTCACTAAAATATTTCGAGAACATTCATTTCAAAGAGACCATTTCTCTGATGATTTTGCAGTAGTTATAGAGTTTATGGTTTAATAGTCTATAATTTATAGTGAATTTTCGTAGAAAAATGCGCTCTAGTTGAGACTGCGATTGAGTTCTTCAAATGGCCGTGAACTAGGCCCCATAGCCGAGGTTAATTTCAGTTTTATCTATACATACATGCATACATACATACATACATACATACATACATACATATATATATATATATATATATATATATATATATATATATATATATATATATATATATAGGGTGATGAATTTCTACGGTAAAGCTCAATATATCCGTTATTGTACAAACAATTTGTATACGTTCATTATAGGGTGTCTTGACCTGCATCTTAGAAAATTATTTTAACATTCAGAAGGTGGCCCATAAGTTGGTGATACATATTTTCTTTTTTTTTTTTGAACAGTCCTTATATTATTGAAATTTAGCATTTTTTAAAATTCAAATTTCAATGTATGTTTATGGGCAAAAAATTAATTAATATATATATATATATATATATATATATATATATATATATATATATATATATATATATATATATCGTTAAAAGCAGCGCATATTGCTTTCGGGCGCGCTACGACGGACGCTGGATCGTTTCAATTATGATGAAAATGCTGTGTGAGCTACCGAAATTAATTACGTGAGCTACCCGTAGCTAGTCATCCATGGGTTGGCGACCGCGGGTTTGGGCACTGTGTTTTTTTTTTGAATAATTCCCTTGTTAATGTTTTTGCTATGAAAACTTGCAATCAGATATTTGCTAGGTGTTCAAAAAATTTAATGCTCCGCCACTGGAGGGACTAATAAATATTTCCAACAAACACGTCAGTTAGAGTCGGAACACTTGACACATGACGAGGGTGCATGTTGAAATATCTGATACACATCAGGGGTCTGTGAGATGTGAGAGTCTGGGAGTAGCTTCTAAATTGAGATTATAATATAGCGAGCTGCTGAATAACAAGCTGGCACTATGAAATATTCAAGGAAAACAAAAATCATAAGCGAAAAAGAGTTTTCTGCATGTTCTTCTGAATTCTATAAAGATGAGGTTTCCGTTGCGTTCAGACAGACATGGAAAATAATAAGGGGATAAAGGGAAACAAATTGTGTCTTTTCGCTGTTAAATGGAAACGTTTATTTTTTTCTTTGTGTCTGGTCCTTGTGTTTTCTAGAAATGTCTTTCAGTTGTTATGCTTTGCAAGCGGCATAGTAGCAGCAGAACTTTGTTTATGTAAAGTAAACAAACTTTGTAGCTTTGTTTTGTTGAGTGTCGAGTTCTATTTATTATTTTCTTACTGCTAAATTGATATTTTGTTGTTACACGAACTCTCCTTGGGAATAACAACTAATCGGACACAAGTATTAGTCTCAAAATATTGCTGTTGATATCCAGCTTGCCGCAGCCGTAGACAAATTGTTGATGGCTATAAGGCACAGATGTTAAAGCCAATACTTACCTTTTTTCATAACTAAGAAAATTTTAATGTGTGCTATTCGATCAGTAAATCTTAAAGATACTGTTGCATATACAGATAACCCAAAGGTAATGGTACACAGAGCAGCAGTAGATTCTTGGCATCAAAATAAAAATATTAGTTTAAGAAACTTACCGCACCCTAGGAGTCAAAATTGGAAGGGATACAGGGTGTTAAAGTAGGAAATTTAATTATGACTGTCTTTGATATCCAGAAAAGTATTTGACCTATTGTCTTGAAAATTGGCACGGATGGGTTTTCATAGCAATAAAAAACAATTCATTCCCAATTTAGCTGTACGGGATAGAGGGCGCTACTTGCGCTATCCTCCAAGTTTAAAAAATGCTCACACTGTTTTGTGAGCGTCGCTGGGAAACGTGTGATTATAAAGTAGTATTATCTTGTATTTTCATAACAAAAAAGGTGTACTTATTAAGTTACCCTAAAGACATGCCCACACAGAAGCGACAAGTAGCTAAATTTGTCATTAGTAAAAAAAATTAATGCGGAACACTGACAAGAGGTGAGCTCTTTTCACGAGACAACGCCCCCGCTCACAAGTCGTTGGTTTCACTGCAAACAATTGTAAAATTTGTTTTAAATTGGTTGACCACCCATAGTTTCTCCTGATTTAGCACCATTAGACTATTATTTATTCCCAAAGCTAAAAAAAAACCATTTGAAAGGTGAATGATTTTCGACAAACAACTTCATATATGCCTTTGAGAGTAGTTTGAAGACCAAGGTAAATAATTTTTTAAAGGGTTTAGAATTTTGCTTCATGAACGATCTGTTAAATGTGTGAGTGTAACGATTGAATAGAGAATAGAAATAAGAATAGAATATTTTTCCAGGCTAGTCTTTGAAATATTTGGAAAGACGCACGGTGCTGAATCTTGCTGGAAGATTGGTTTGCCAACTGCTTGAACTTTTTTCAGTTCTCTGGACAAACGCATTTCTAACAACTATATATTTCTCACTGTTCATCATGCCTTCGATAGGTATAAGTTGTTCCTGTTCACATGTATGAAAAACAGCCTTTATGACTGGATGTTTCGCTGTCTGGACCAAGTGAGCTGCAGTTAACTTTTCGTCCACACCTTTCCGCACGACTTTTGATCGGTACCACTGCACCAAAACCGTGTCTTATCTGATAACAAGACATTTCTCCAGTATCTTTCTTCCAATGAGTCTTTTTTTTCATCATAGCCTCCGTCATAGCTGTTTTTTGAGGTCTCACAGCTTTTCTTTCTCCCTCCAAAAGGCGTCTGCTAATTGTAGAGTTGTGAATTTTCACTCCAGAGTTTTCTTAATCTTGCTGAAGATCTTAGCTTGCCTTTCTGGGGTTCAGCTTGCTATTTCTCAAATTAAACGATTTTCCTCGGGAAGTTGTCTTCCTTTTTCTCCCACATTTTCGCTTTCGCTGAATTTCACCTGATCCAGTCTCCCATTTTTATTTACTTATCGTATTTACAGCTCCCAAGCTTACGGAACACTCGCTAGTAATGTCTCTTTACGTCATGGATGTGTGCTCACCAAGTCTAATTATGCTTTATCTTTTTTTAGCGTAATGTACATGATGCCACAAACACGGGAACTAATTAAAACCTGCCATTTCTCCAAAAATCACAAATACACGTGTAACTTAGTCACAATAACCGACAAAACAACTGACATAGACAATGACTTAATACAGAATGATAGGTTATGGGACATGTCGAGAAATACCTGTCAAAATTGTCACAGCAGTGTTGCCATGTTGAAATTATACAGAAATTCCCAATGTTCAGATTAATTCACAGAATACTGTATAAATTTATTATACTTCTGATGTCGAATCATATCGATATATGAAATAAAATTATTATTATTATTAGTATTGCTAATAAACAATTTTGGTTGGCTGCTCATTATTACATGTAGAGGGTTGCTGTGCTAATAGGCCAGGCTGAGGTCAAAGTGCCCACTGGTGTCTGTGATTGGTATAGTCGTGGAAAAAGGTCAATGTTAAATAGGAATAGGACAAATAGACTGATTACTCTGGTAACCGTGTGGGTGAATTTATTCTTATTAGGCAACGCATTTTTAGGTAAATAAGTGCACATTGTACCCATTACTTATTTTTTTTTTTTTTTTTTTTTTTATGTCAACAACACACCACGAGGGCTTACAGCCTAAATACTATCGTACCGTGGGTGTTGACAAGGAGGAAAGAGGCAGCTTGTTAATTCTGGACTTGAAGGTTTGGAGGTTCGGAGGAGAAGGAAAAACATGTGCCGGCAAGGAATTCCACAACTTGGAAGTCCTCGGGACAAAAGAGCGGGCATAACAAGATGTTCTATGTCTGGTAACCTGGACGTTAAAAGGGTGCATTCGCTCTGTTCCCCTGGTAGATCTGCTGGGGGCAGCAGGTGGGGGAATTATGGAGGAAAGCTCCTCTGAGCAGTGCCCGTGCAGATATCTATAAAAGAGAGAGAGGTCACCAACGGCACGTCGGTGGGCAAGGGATGGAAGCCTTTGGGTGAGGGTAGGGTCACCGATGAGACGTATAGCTCTCTTTTGAATGGAGTCCAGGATAGCGAGTGTAGAAGCGGCAGCTGCACCCCAGATGTGGGAGCAGTATTCGAGGTTTGGCCTTATTTGTGAAGTGTATAAGGTATAGAGATTAGTTGGTGAAAAGAATTTGCGAGCCCGGAAGAGGAAACCCAATTTCTTAGCAGCCGCTTCTGCAATTGATGTAACATGTTGGTGCCAATTAAGATTTCGATCCACAGTAATGCCAACAAGAGAAAAGGACTCATTACTTTGAATAACTTGGTTGTTCATTGTGATCGGTCTAGGGCTGGTGTATCTCTTGTGAGAAAGAAAGCAAGACTTAGTTTTGGTGGGGTTGAATTGTACAAGATTTCTACTTCCCCAGTCTAATATTTTTTGGAGGTCTACGGAGACAGAACCCTCCATGAGTCTGCGATCCTCATCTAATTGGGCTAAAGAGACAGGCTTAGAATATTGTATGTTTGAGTGGAGGGTGCTGTCGTCCGCGTAACTGTGAACTGGGTTGGATGTGCTAGAGAGGAGGTCATTGATGTGGAGAAGAAACAAAGTAGGGGCTAAAGCTGAACCTTGAGGAACTCCTGCATTAATTGGATACAGTTTAGAGGAATGGCCATCCACAACAACAGATATGCTCCTGTTGGAGAGGAAATTTGCTGTCCAGGTACAAAGTTTTGGTGGTAGGCCATAGGCCGGAAGTTTATTAAGCAGCGCTGCGTGCCAGACCTGGTCGAATGCTTTGGATATGTCTAGAGCAACAATCTGGGATTCACCGTGTTGTTCCATAGACTTGTTCCAAGAATGGGTGACAAAGGAAAGGAGGTCGGCAGTCGATCTGCGCTGACGGAATCCATACTGCCTGTCGTGGATTAGACTGTGTTTTTCAAGGAATTTTAGTAGTTCGGTGTTTATATACTTTTCCATCACTTTAGAGATGACTGAAAGGAGAGAAATAGGCCTGTAGTTGCTAGGAAGCGCTTTGGATCCTTTCTTGGGGATGGGTTGTACTCGAGCAGTTTTCCAGTTATTAGGGAATATGCCTTTATTGTAAGATATCTGAAACAGACGAGTCAGGACAGGAGCAAGTTCTGGTGCGCATTTTTTGAGAACAATTGCTGGGATCTCGTCAAGGCCAGAGGCTTTCCTGGTATTAAGAGAAGAGAGCATCTTTCGTACCTTTTTAGTTTGGAAAATGATATCAGTCATTTTATGCGCGACATTGGGGACTGTTGGTGGTTGAACATTTGGAGGTGGGTTGAGAGTAGAATTTCCGGCGAACAACGAAGCAAAAAGTTCAGCCTTGCCCAGGGCGGTAGAAACAATTTCATCACCTGAGACAAGAGGTGGGAACGTGCTCTTGCAGAAATTATTCCCAATAGACTTAGCAAGAGTCCAGAAGGGTTTGCCGCCGTTGGAGCTTGAGAGGACTTTGTTTTTGATGTGGTTATTAAACGAGTTTTTTGCCTCAGAAAGAATGCGGACATAGCGGTTTCTTGCGTCGTTGAATGCTTGACGATTTTCTTGACTGGGATTGTGTAGAAGCGTTTTATGAGCTTTGACCTTTTCAAGTCTGGCCTTGTCACAGGATTTAGAAAACCAGGGCTTTTGAGTGGCTGAAGAGGTTTTCTGTGTACGTGGAATAAATAATTCCATGCCAGCTTGGATAATTTCGGTGACGTTTTGTGAGATATCAGAGGGGTCAGGATGAGAGAAGCAGACAGACGCCCATGGAAATGAGGAAAAGTAATCCCGCATTTCGTCCCAGTTTGCGGAGTTGTAGTGCCAAACGATACGTGGGTGTGATGACTGTGTGACCTCGGGTTGCATTGCACAGGAAGCAGTGACCATGCCGTGGTCTGAGCGACCAAGGGGGGCGGTGACTGATATCTTATAGCATTCAGGATTTGTAGTAAGAAGGAGATCCAAGGGATTTGAGCTGTGTGTTGGGATACGAGGAAAGTAAGTAGGTTGCTGTACCATATTGGCCAAAGAATTGCTGACTGCAAAGGCCTCCGCTGCTCTCCCTTGTGGATCGGTTTTTGAAGATCCTAGCCATTCCTTATTATGGACATTGAAGTCGCCAAGAATAGTGACCTCGGAGGAAGGATATTCAGAAATCAGATAGTCGGTTTTTTCAGAAAGGTAGTCAAAGAGCTGGACAAAGTTGTTGTCAGAAGGTGACCGGTAAATGCAACAGATGAATTTAGTTGCAGCCCTGAGAGAGAGTTTTATCCATAGTATGTCTTTTCTTCCAGCTTCTAAATTGGGAAGTCTGGTGCAGGGTAGATTGCTACGGACGTATGCGCACACGCCTCCATGCAATCTAAAGGCAGTAAGGAGCTCATACCCCGGGAAATTAAGGTGATTAGTGGCTGTTTTGGCACTGATTTGGGTTTCGGTGAGGAAGAGGAGTTGGGGCCTGTTAGCCTGGAGGAAATGGTGGACGGAGTTCAGGTTAGAATTTAGGCCACATATATTCGAAAAGGATATGTTAAATCTTGATGTTGGCGCCCCCTGTACACCCCTCTCCCGGAGATCCGAATGGAGGGGTATTTTGCCTCCGGAATATTTTATACAAGGAGGAGCCATCATCATTCTTGCTTATAAGGGAAACCGACTCACACACCAGAACCGGAAACGTCCGTTGGGACTTCACCGGCCCCTTGATGTATGGGGTGGTACCTCCTCGGGCGTGAAAAAATCCTTTACTATTACATAAAGGAAAATTCCACTACCACCTGCTATGGATTGGATTGGATCAATGTCTACCCCTTTAAAAATAAGATTAATAAAGGGACTATCAATTGTCCAGTAGTTATGATTTTCGACATAGTTAACTCTGTTAACTTGTATATACTGAACTTGTATATACTGTTAACTTGTATATACTGAACAAATTCAACAAAAGCACACATTACGAAACAATGGGTCTATAAGCTCATATATGGAAAGCTATTTATATGTGGGTACAAAATACCTTTATAATCGAGCGGCGTAGAGTGTTATTAACGTGCACTGCCTGGGGACAGATACTACAGAGTTATGTAATAAGAGAAGTTTCTTGTAGTAAACAACTAATAAAATATAATATTCAATAGATGGGTTACCAGGCCCGAGTAATAAGTTTGCAGTTACCTTGTTTCTTTGTTTAACTTGAGTGAAAGGGAAATTTGAAAAACTGAATTTGTTATCGCCAAGATGGTGTCCTGTTAGCTAATTTTAAAATATCGCTTAGAGAGAGGTCAGTTCCTTGGAATTTTTGAAAAGTTTCTTTAATAGTTCCGAATTAGAGCCTCAGAGCCCATCTTTAGGGTCCTTTACATTTTTTTGTGTATAGGTAAAAAGCAAATACTCTAACTCAACCAGAGTGTGGCTGTTTCCCGAAGAAAATTAATTGGCAAATATATTCGGTGGTTTGCCATTGCCTTACGAGGGCATTCAACAGCACACGGTATTACAGTCTAAATAATATCGTACCGTGGGTGTTGACAAGGAGGAAAGAGGCAACATGTTAATTTTGGACATGAAGGTTTGGAGGTTCGGAGGAGAAGGAAAAACATGTGCCGGCAAGGAATTCCACAACTTGGAAGTCCTCGGGACAAAAGAGCGGGCATAACAAGATGTTCTATGTCTGGTGACCTGGACAGTAAAAGGGTGCATTCGCTCTGTTTCCCTGGTAGATCTGTTGGGGGCAGCAGGTGGGGTAACTATGGAGGAAAGTTCTACTGAGCAGTGCCCGTGCAAATATCTATAAAAGAGAGAGAGAGGTCACCAACGGCACGTCGGTGGGCAAGGGATGACAGCCTTTGGGTGATGGTAGGGTCTCCGATGAGACGTATAGCTCTCTTTTGAATGGAGTCCAGGATAGCGAGTGTAGAAGCGGCAGCTGCACCCCAGATGTGGGAGCAGTATTCGAGGTTTGGCCTTATTTGTGAAGTATATAAGGTATAGAGATTAGCTGGTGAAAAGTATTTGCGAGCCCGGAAGAGGAAACCTAATTTCCTAGCAGCCGCTTCTGCAATTGATGTGACATGTTGGTGCCAATTAAGATTTCGACCCACAGAAATGCCAACAGGAGAAAAGGACTCATTACTTTGAATAACTTGGTTGTTCATTGTGATGGGTCTAGGGCTGGTGTATCTCTTGTGAGAAAGAAAGCAAGACTTAGTTTTGGTGGAGTTGAATTGTACAAGATTTCTACTTCCCCAGTCTAATATTTTTTGGAGATCCACGGAGACAGAACCCTCCATGAGTCTGCGATCCTCATCTAATTGGGCTAAGGAGACAGGCTTAGAATATTGTATATTTGAGTAGAGGGTGCTGTCGTCTGCGTAATTGTGAACTGGGTTGGATGTGCTAGAGAGGAGGTCATTGATGTGGAGAAGAAACAAAGTAGGGGATAAAGCTGAACCTTGAGGAACTCCTGCATTGATTGGATACAGTTTAGAGGAATGTCCATCCACAACAACAGATATGCTCCTGTTGGAGAGGAAATTTGCTGTCCAGGTACAAAGTTTTGGTGGTAGGCCATAGGCCGGAAGCTATGGCGACAAAATGTTTTTGTAGAGCGGCGAGATATGATCTTTGTGCATTTTCAGAAATAACGTCTCTTAACACGGCACTTTAAACTTTAATCGGGTCCCAAAACACAAAAATTGAGAAAAAATCAACTTTCTTAAAAATCAACCCTTTCGGTTGGACATTATTCCATTTCTTATAAAGTTACCCATTGAAAAAATGTGATAGTATTTGTAGCTGTCAATTGCAAACAATGTTTGTTGTCAGTCACATCAGAAACCTGAGAACTTTTACATTTAATAATCATTATTATGGCAGAATTGACGGAAAAGCTAGGATTTGAAATATTAATGATAGTGGGCTAGGGTGACAGGACACGTAGTTATAAATAAATATGCATGCTTTTTTATGTAGTGTATCATATCGGTCACAGATTAATGAAGGGTATGTTTCCAAATGATTGGAAAAATTTAACGAAACTGGTAGTGTCAAAAATAAACTTCAAGCTGGTAATAAGGCATTAGATGTATTGTGGTCTTTTTATAAAAACCTTCATTTGTCTGAAAATTCAATCGCTACCTTACAAAATGTTTAACGAAAGTCTGTGGTAAATTTCCTACTACAAAACTCAAAATTTCACTCGTACGAAATACAGCTGTTACAAGAATTTGTAGATGGCGATTTTGAGACGCGTGTTGAATTTTGTAAGAATATGTTAGACAAATGTAATGAATGACTTTAATAGAAACATTATTTTCTCAGATAAAGCTACACTGCATGGGTTTGTTGATAAACAAAATAATCGTTATTCGTCTCAGCAAAATCCACATTGTTGGATGCTGGAGGCTCAAACCCAGCTACCAAAAGAAAACCTATGCAAGGGCCAGTATACTAGATAACAGTATTATTGGTCCATTCTTAATTGAGGGAAATCTAAGATCTGCAAAATATTTAAATTTATTAACAAATGAAATTATACCCGCTGTGGGTGCAGTGGACCCAGTTAATGAAGTTTAGTTCCTGCAAGATAGAGCTTCCAGACATTTTGGGAGACGCTTGCGGCAATATTTGAATAAAGTTTTCGCAGAGAAGTGGATTGGGTGCGGTGGTACTCTTGAGTGTCTCGCTCTCCTGATTTGACGCCATGTGATGTTCTTTGTGGTCTCCATCTCGGTGCGTAACCAAGTTGTATGTTGTCACGGCGGCTCTAATAAAGAAAAACTGTTATAAATAGAGACCGTGTGCAACCAACCAACAATTTTGTAAATTGTCAGCCCTTAGTTATAAGCTTCATGTATTGAATAGACATTCCATTTTCTACCTTGTAATACTTCAGCCTAAGCTCGCATTTGCTATAAACCCTCTACCAACCAGCTTACCACTTTAACAAAAATTTGTGTTATTTAGTTTCTATTCTCCCCAAATTTTAAAATTTAACATGTAACATAGAATACACAAAACACTTTTTGTTTATATTTTGTTTACCCCTTGTACATTACTAGTACTTCATGCTTATAATTAAAGCCTTGAGTTTTTACCTAATCAAGGTTGACTAATTTTTCACTAAGCGACCGGTCACTGGAAACAAAATGATTGGGCAACATGTCAGATTTAATATTATTGTTGCCGCTTATGAACGTAATTAGATTTCACTATTTCTGACAAATTTGGACTGTATTGTTATTTTAATTTTTACCGAGCATTGTATTCTATGCTCGGTAAAAATATAGATAATAATCTATATTGGTTTTAATTTAAAAGTATTTGGTTTTGATTTGTAACCTTGGGTTTCATAAATCAAATGAGTTGTTTCTAAATATGGTTTAAATTAATTACTTTATGATCATTGTAACTTTAAAAGTGTAGGTTCAAGTTTGGCTACCTTTTTTTGTGTAAATAGGTACAGTATTTTATATTATCGTTTATTTTACTAATTTCAAAAAAGGAGCAGGTTATCAATTTGAACGTGTGTTTGTTTTGTTCTTTGTACGTGCCAATTGTTTGGCAATGTCTGATTGGTTTTGATTTCGTTGTTACGTTCAGTAAAACACTGGGCGGTCTTATTAACGTTTTTTCGTAATCAGTTTATTATTTTTTATAAGGAAGAAGAATAGTATTTAGTAAAAACTCGGGACGCGGCAAGTGCCTTATGGTAGTGAATTTTTATTAAATGCTTCAAATTTAAATAACTTAATTTTCTATAAACTTAGAAAGTTTAATTTTAATAAGTAGTAAAGTCTTTCCTAAAGCAAGATATCCACAAAATTTCATTAAAATAACTTTGTAATTTTCGGAGAAAAAATTTTTTTTCGAAAGAAAACTTAAAATTTGAATAACTCAATTTTCTCTAAACTTAGAAAGTTGAATTTTGGTACGTAGTAAGATCTCTCTGAGGCAACATATGTAGTAAATTTCATTAAAACAGCTTTGTTCCTTTAGGAGAAAAAATATTTTTTTCGAAAGAAAACTCAAAATTTTTCCGGAAAACCCTGTCCGATTTTTCTGGATAACGAACTCATCCAAGCTATTAATAAAAGAAAGGCACTTGCCAAGTTTCATCGAAATCGGTTAATTATTTTTTGAGTTATCAGACGGATATATATATATATATATATATATATATATATATATATATATATATATATATATATATGTGTGTATATATATATATATATATATATATATATATATATATATATATATATATATATATATATATATATATATATATATATATATATATATATAAATTAAACGTATTTACAAATGAACTTTAATAAGATATTATGCTGTGACAATACCTCTGTCAAGCAGTGGCGATTTCTCCTAGTGAGCTAGGTGTGCGCCGTACACCCTAAAATATAATCAAAATGTGCACAGTTATATATGTTTTATTTCTTTTTCCCTTAGTCTTAATACACTACATATTTTATGACAATCGATTTAATTTACTTATTTGATTTCATAAATAGTCGGTTAATAGTGGCTTGGAATGAAGTAGATACGACGTCTTTTAACATACTCAGAGAATATGAGTAGATCAATAGCAACTGGGAATGAATTCGGTCAGTTCCCCACCCACGTGTTTAAAATAGTGAGGAAAATACCATTGATTTTAACACTGCAGTGAGCTATAAAAATTTGATTAACTCAGTTTTCTATAATCTTAGAAAGTTTAATTTTGGTAGGTTGTAAGGTATTTCCTAGGACAAAATATCCACCAAATTTCATTAAAATAACTTTGTAATTTGTGGAGAAAAAAATTGTTTCAAAAGAAAATTTAAAATTTGAATAACTGAATTTTCTATAAACTGAGAAAGTTGAATTTTGGTACTCAGTAAGTCCTCTCCCAAGGCGACATATATAGTAAATTTCATTAAAACAGCTTTGTTATTTTCGGAGAATTTTTTTTTTTTTAAAGAAAATTCAATTTTCCCGGAAAAACCCGTCCGATTTTCCTCCCTAACGAGCTCATCCAAGCCATTAATAAAAGAAAGGCACTTGCCGAGTTTAATTGAAATCGGTTAATTATTTTTCGAGTTATCAGACGGATATATATATATATATATATATATATATATATATATATATATATATATATATATATATATATATATATATATATATATATATATATATATAAACATAAAAATTGAAACTGACCCCGTATATGGGTTCTAGGGGTCCTAAATTGCGCTCATTTGAAAAAATTTTTGCAAAGTCTTACCATCGATACCTCTCTATTAGTGAATTTTTTTTAATAAAAATTAACTAATACAATCGTAAAATTTTGACTGAGAATGGCATTTCTCTTACATTAAATCCATAATGATATATGTTTTATAGAAAAGTAATTCAGGACACACAAACAAGTCATTACAGCAGAGTACCCCGCGACCTGGAAACCCGGGAAAAATCAGTCAATTTAAGATACTCCCTAAAATGTCAGGGAAATTTGTGATTTTACTCGAATGTCATGGAAATCGTTCAGTAAACCTGGAAGTTATATATCTGTACACTTCCGTCATTAGCAGACTTATTTCTATTTGTATTTCATATATATTATATTAATTTTTGTATGTAATAATTTTTCTCCTGCGGCTGCCGTTTGGTATATTAATTGAATTCGCCAATGAACGCAGCGACTGCCACATCATCGGCCGATATAAATATAGCGTCTTCTTTGTCTATCTCAAACATGTCTCATTCGTTCATCTTACTTGGAATGTTCTTCCTTGAATGCATAAAATGCAAAATCCGTTCCAATTAATGGAGGCGTAGAGCCGCCCTGTGAATGTGTTTATTCTATTTTAACCTCTATGTTCATGTAACATAGAGTCAAAGTTAGAGTGAAAATATTGGGCATTTGCATATGGGTATTTGTATTTGTGAATTTTTATTTAAAAAAATTCACTAATAGAGAGGTATCGATGGTGAGACTTTGCAAAAATTTTTGCAAATGAGTGCGACTTTGAGCCCCTAGAACCCATATCCGGGGTCAGTTTCGATTTTTGTATGTTTATATATATATATATATATATATATATATATATATATATATATATATATATATATATATATATATATATATATATATATATATATATATATATATATATATATATATATATATATATATATATATATATGTATCCAACCGATAACTCAAAAAATAATTAACCGATTTTGATAAAAGGCAAGTGCCTTTCTTTTATTAATAGCTTGGATGAGTTCGTTAGCCAGATAAATCGGACACGGTTTTTCGGGAAAATTTTGAGTTTTCTTTCGAAAAAAAAATTTTTTCTCCGAAAATTACAAAGATATTTCGATAAAATTTGCTGTACATATTGCTTTGGGAAAGACCTAACTATGTGCCAAAATTCAGCTTTTTAGGGATACAGAAAATTGAGGTATTTAAATTTGAAACATTTATTTTTAAATCACCGCGTTTTATTGACAATGGCTTATATGAGATCTGTTGTTGCCGTGGTAACGGAACATCTGATATTATTGCGCAGGTCTGTTAGACGCTGTAACTGACGTTTACCGTATGATATGAGATTGCTTATATGTTTATTTGTTTGAGTCGAGGAATTATTTGTGTTATTTGGGAAATTTTTATATACAAGTGCAGACTATTCCTTTATTAATGTTAGTGGGTGGATTAAACAGTGTTTGTTATGTTTTATCAAGACATATAAAGGCTCGAAGTTTTACAAAAGGGCTGATATTATACACGGTGACGCGTTTCTACGGTAAAGCTGAATATAATTATTATTATACAAGAGACGAGAAAAAATTGTATAAGTTAATTATAGGGTTTCTTGAGCTGCATCTTATAAAATTATTTTGACAATCACCGGCTGGCCCACAAGTCGATCGTTGGTGATCCCTACAATTTTTTTTCGAACAGCCTTATTTTATTGCATTTTTTTATCGAAATATGTTTGTAAGAAAAAAAATCAAGACGCAGTAAGTGCGTTTTGGTAGCAAATTTTCATTAAACGCTTCTAATTTCAATAACTAAATATGCTATTAACCTAAGATTTGTTGGTTAGAAAACCAACGTTTACGGTATATTGTTGGAAAATTTTTGTACATTTTCAAACAATAAGTTATTTTGATAAAATATGGCACATTGTTTCTACTATATAGGTTATACCGGTAACCAAATTGATGACTGCTTGCATTAAAAAGACATATTTGATATTCCAAGCATTTTTATAAAAATTCACTGCCATAACGCACTTGCTGCGTCCAGAGTTTTTGTAATCTACAAGAGGAAACTTTAATATCGCAACGCATTGTGTATGATAGTGTAAAGAAATAGGGAGTGGAAATTATAGAAATCAACGATACGCTGAGCGGGTATCTCAATAATTTATATTAAGAATATAGAAAAGCTGTCGACGAAAATCAGGAGACAACACTTGAGATGAGGGAAGCAGAAAAATGAAACATAAAGCACGCAGAAAAATATCATAACTAGAAGTAAAGAAATTCCCAAATATGAGACTAATGTTTTGAAATCTAAAATTACCAAATTGAGAAGATATGTATGAATAATTTATACTATCTTATTTCCCTAGTGTATAATATTATTTAGCTATTTTTCCTAGTAAACATTTGAGATGTAATTTATTCTCGTTTTCAAGAAACTTTATTTTATTGAGTAAGGCGACGTGCTTGCATTCAAATGCTTGAAAGGCAGTTACAATATGGCTCTTGTAGTTTGATCTTATTATGATTAAAATGAGTGTAACCTTGCTAAAGTAGTTACTGCAAAAACGTGTAATAACTCAGTCATTTAAAAAGTAAAAAGTAATCACTTTTCTTAATTAGTTTAACAGAATGAAGCATATTTATGTTTTTGATAATGTATGTGCATTAAAAAGGTTTTTGTTTGGAATTTTTGTTCACTTTGTTAATAAAAAATCCATATTCATCCGTGTCTTTCAGTTCGAGTATTATGAAAAATTCATTCGGGGGCCTGGAAATGTCAGGGAACTGGCTTTTGATTTTTGTGAAATATTATAATCTACAAATTTTAGTGGATATGTGTGTGTGAGAAGAGTGGTTTGGCCTCGAGCTGGTAGCCTCATTGGCCCTTGGTGGATATATAGTCGTAGGTATAATTAATAGCTTGTTTCTTATAACAGCATATAGGGATTAAACTAAGAATTGAAAATAATATAATATAATTATAAAAATTTAAAACGCCGCTGAAAAGGGATAAATAATTTCGTTAATTTTAAATAAATATATGTTTCAATACGTAGACTGTGGCGTTGAGGTTCACTCTTTAGGCGTCTACACTCAGGACTCGGCTCAGGTGCAGCCGAGTCCAGCTATCTAGATTGTGTCATTCTATTACGCTCAGGACTCAGCATCTATTAGTAACGGTCGGCAGATCATGTACCACATTCTGCGATCATTGTGTACAAAAAGGGCAACTCACCTATGGCTGACTGACTTCGCCGGACCGGTTACTGCTGCATACTACTTATTGAATACTCGATAAGTACTCGAGGAATACTGAATCTCCATAAATCTCGTTCTCCTTTTATAGTCCACAGACGGTGATAAGATGTAGATAAGTCATCATAACACTTCTATTCAGGTGATCGATACATGCCTTGTTTCTCTGCAACCACATCTCCTTAGCGACGGTGTCTGCGCATAATGTCTCTTGTTTGAATTACTATGTATGTTTTACTGGTTGCATATGGTTGGGTCCATATTAGGGTTTATTTAAGTTCTATAGTGATACACCTTTATTAGTATCGTCACAATACTTACATAGACCTATTAAAAATTCGGTAAAACAGGATAGTCGAAACCTTTTGTGCCAATTGTTGCTAATTTGTACTCTCCACATTTATAAAATCCACTGAAGGAAAGAAAATTGAGGATCACTTGTGTACAATCTGATTTATAAAACACAAGCAAAATCATCAAACATGCAGTTAATATGCACGCCATACGAAAGGAACAAACTCTTCTCAAATTAGTCAACTGATGGCACACTACTGACATGCAAAATAAGCTGTACTATGCATTAAAAACACGGTTAGTAAAAACGTTTTGGCGACGTCTAACATTAATTATCTCCTTTTAATGCCTAAAAGAGTGTGCCCTGGTGATCACCACGTTCTCGTCTTTTAGCGAATGTTGTCAAACCCCATTCTGCAAGATTTCTTGGTAGCTGGGTCTTCGTGTACTATACGGCAACCGGCTCACTGTACCATTTTCAGCAGCTCGTGCTTTTATGGTTTGTGATGTAGAGTAACTTGGCACACGGGAAATGCTATAACGAAATGATTTTGGGATAAAAAATGGTGTATAAATAGCCTTCAGACAAACGTGGGAGACAAGAGGTGACCAATCCAAGTCTTCCTTTATAACGAATCCTTTTCGTTTCGGTTTGTTGTTGTGCTGTAGTTTTTACCGATGTAAGAATCAAATTTGGGATTATTTTTTCCGACATCTAATACTGAGCACTTGGAGACGTAATCACTGCTTGGACGACTATCTTAATCTGAAGATCTTGATGTACACTGCGTTATTGTGCGATCTAGACGTTGTCAACAAAGAAAGTACACTTTGGTCTAACAATACGCAGCAGGCCACTAATATGCATCTAAAATAAAAGGGGACCGAGTACAGAACCTTGCAGGACCCCACTTGTAACCGGTCGGGGACGGAAAACACGGTTCGCGAGAATGCGAAAAGTGTGACATTTTAAAGAAGCTCCGAACCACAAAAGCCAGTACCCAATATCTTTATTTGATGGCAGTTTCTTACAGAGACGCCTCAACGGTGCACGGACAAGTATACTTGAGTATTTGAGATAGATTTTGTTAACAGGTCTTCCAGCATCCACTAGCTTCGTCCAGTCACAGCCAAGCATATCGCAAACTGTTGATGGTGATTTTTTTGTCATAGTTCCGATATGTTGTGGAGTAATTGCAATGTGCTACGCACTATTATTGAAGTCAAGCCTGGTATAAACGGGTTTTCCACTAACATTTTTAAATTATCATTTATTAAGAAGCCTTTATCAAGACAACAGCTTTCGTATTAAATTCAGTAGGTGAATTTGTGGAATCTGTATCCGGAAACCTTAAATAAGATATTTATTGCTTTAAAGTTTCCAATTTTCGGAGCTTCACTTAAGAAACGGTTTTTCAGCGAAATCTAATTTTACGACTGTCGATCCCATTTGTCGTTTGTTTTTTCACATACCTGTAACCGTATATAGGACGTATAATGTAGACTCCGAGTTCTTGTGGTTAGATTAAAATTGACAGAGCTATGCGGTTTTATACATTTCACATTTTTACGGTAATTCAATTTCAGTCCAAACCGCAGAATCGTTGTTAGAGATAATTTTGTTTGAGTTTATGAGAAAAGTTATTTTATGTATTTCTCGGCATCAAGCCAATAAGTTTCCATATATTATGTGTATAATCAAGAAAATCGATTCTATCTAGTTTTACAGTCTAGCTCCTTATGAGATTGTTCACAGAGATTGTTTTGTGTTTAAAAACTCATTCTCAGTTAAATATTATATCTTTCATTCAGAAGGAACAAAACTTTAAATGCCAGTGTGTGACGTTTTGAATAAAGTAAGTAATTAAGTGTTTCCGGTCACCCCCAGAGCTCTAATTTAATTGAGGGATATCTACTGTTTAGTGCACCTAACCCTAACTAACTGAAGATTATGTAAAAAATTTTCACGTATGTTTTCACATTCTTTCCTTATCACCATAGACAAAAAAATCGCGTTGGGTCGCAAAATATTGCACTGTTCTGATTTTTTGGGATATTGTTAGGATATATACCAGTAGTGTATTACGATGTGCAGCTTCTAAAGACCTGTACGAACTTCGTGGTGCTCGAAAAACCTAGAAACTTTCGAACCCTTTCTAGTTTTTTGCTTATAACTTCTAAAAAGTGCAGGCTACGGAAAAAGTTATTCTATACACTTTCAAAGCAGACAAAGTTTTGAACGCGGCCGTAGCTCCGTAAGCCCAACATGTCCTGAGATGCGACACTTCAAAATTGGCCATTTTTCCCAAAAAGTTCGAAATTGTAGTTTTAGCAGTCTTCCGAGCAGAAGATCGGCTAAAATACTCATTCTGCGAGAAACGTTTTTGGAAATGAAGTTGTAGAGCACTTATTTAGCTTTAATTTAACGTTGCTATAGATCCTATGGCAATATTCCAACGGCTGTGTAGAATCGATCTTCTCTGCCTTCACGCCTCTTTCAGAAAACATCGCTGTTGGAGAAAGCACGTTTGTTGTAGTGAACGGCAACGGAACAGCTCAGTTAGGAAACTACTAGCTTCTTGCACTACCTACATGTCTAACCATTTTGGGAAAAATGTGTCAGTTGTATTCAATGGCTACCCAAAACACGGTGCTGCTAGGAGCACAAAAACATTAGAGCGGCTACATTATGTAGCGACACCATTTTTGAAGAAACGACACGGATAAAAGTGCCCCAAGAAAGGTTATTGTGCAAGCCAAAAAACAAGCAGCGCCTGATGAACTTCATCTGCACTAAACTGGATAGCCAAAGGATCTAAACGAAACAAGCCCCAGAGGACGCCGATGCCTCATTGTGAGGAGAGCTTTGGAGAAGAGCGAGAGGTACGAGCACGTTTCTCAACGACTACGCCACTTATCAGAACGTAACCTCTGCTTGCAACAAATGTCTCGTGGCGCTGCATGGTGGGGAAGAAGACGACTCTCTCTACGCCCTGCGTTACGGGATATTTGTCCCATCTGCTGCCAACGACACCTCGCTCGTCTGCCCCCAACCGAAGAGGCTGTTTCCCAACATTCCTACAGAATCTACCACTAGGTGCAAAGGTGGTTGGGATTAGAGAAAGAGCCCACCAACTGGGGGTGGACACGGAGCCAGCATGGGCTGACACCGGCGACGTCAACCAAGGAACCAGGACCGCTAACCCTACTGAAATTTCTGTCATGCAGGTGCCAGAAAGGGTGTGGAGGACGGAGCTTATCCTGTTAGAGAGCAGGGTTGAAATGCACTGCTCTCTGAAAAGTTGGTTAGGGAAAGACCTGCCTGAATACTCCTCTCTTAGCCATGGATCAGTCGGATGAAGAAGACGACGTAGACGACCGTTCATCACCAGTGTCTAGTAGTAGATCTAATCCGACAACGAGGAGTCTCCGGAGCCCTGGGTTTTCCAAAAAACACGACTGTCTTGCAAAGTGCGTAATGGTAAGCCTAATATTACATACCTACCCCTTTGTTGTAATTATTATTGGTTATTTCTATCGGAGGAGTCAGCTGAGGTCCCACCATCACTTCATGTTCAACATTTCAGGTCCCAAACTATCAAAATAATTTTTATAATTTATTGATATATTTTTGATAAATTTGTATCTACCTCATTATTAATTATGCTCAATTTCATTTTGCATCATGATACAAACCATTTTCCACTGAGTTATGTCTTTCTTATCCTTTACAAAATTCCTGCAATTCGTCGGACTCCATTTCTTGAAAAATCCGATTTCTTAAATTTTTTGTTTTTTCCCTGATAACAATAAAACTATTGGTCCTACAGAGAACGCAGGAGGAAACTGTAAATGTCTGCTGTGGTGCATTATGATGTGGTTTCCCATTCCTCTACCTTTACAGTTGCGCTTAATCTTGGCAATAGTCTGTAAATTTACCCTTTTTTAAAAATTTCGATCGTTTGCGAATATTTGCTATGACATGCTCTCCCTTCCCTTAGCTGTTTTGTTAGCTGTACAAACCAGGGTGCTTATATTGTAACGTGATTAGCCCTTCCCCTACCTTTTCACTTGGGCGAAACAGAGGTCTTTCTAGACCTGGAAGAAACAGGGAGGAGGAAGGGGTGGTCCTGCCATTTTCTGAAGCGGCAAACTTGGAACTTCCGCTCAATGCGTAAACCACAAAAAAAACAAGATGGTTACAGGACCCGGGGAAAATAGGGGTACTGTGCGGGGTAAACAGGGTTTAAAAGAGGTATAGCTGCAAAATCTCAAAAAGGCAGTTTATAGATGTCATACTAAGCTGTTTTTAAAGCATTTTTCGTTTATATTTTCTTGTCCAGCACCCTTATTCAGTCCTGGTCCTGTAACTTTCCCGATGGCTGTTTCCAAGAGTTTGTCTTGTGATTTATGCATCCAGTCGAGGACGTAAGCATGTTTCAGATTTTTTTCTGAATGCTGTTCGGGAGATCATCTGCTAATTTACCTTTTTTTGCAATAATTTTTTTGTTATAACATCCCCAATCCATGCCTTTGTTTACCAACATTTTAAGTACCCATACAGGGTACCCAGCGACCTTGAAAACCGGGAAAACCTGGAAAAATCAGGGAATTTGAAATTACCCAGGGAAAATCGTGATTTTGCTGAAATGTCATGGAAATCGTTCATTAGACCTGGAAATTATATATTTGTAAATTTGTGTCACTAGCAGATTTATTTTTATCTGGATTTCATATATTTATAGTATATGAATTTTTTTTACATAAATTTTTTCTCCTAGGGCTGCTGTTTGGTACATTAATTGAAACCTCAAATGAACGCGCGACATTTCATACGGCAATATAATATAGTGTCTTCTTTATTTATCTCAAACATGTCTCATTCGTTTATCTCACTTGGAGTGCTCTTCCTTGAATGCGTAAAATGCAAAATGAGTTTTAGCTATTGGCGGCGTAAAGCTGCGTGAATGTGTTTAATATATTTTAACCTTTATGATCATGTAACATGGAGTTGAAGTTGGTGTAAATATTTGGTATTTGTATTGTAATCCAGAAGAGAAAAGTTTATCATTGCAACGCATTGTGTATGATAGTGTAAATAAATTATGATAAGTGGGAAATATAGAAATAAACGATAAACTGACGTGAACTTTCAATAATTCATATCATGATTTTCCTAAGTAGTTATTGCAAAAAGGTGTAGTAATTTAGTAATTTGATATGTAGAAATTTATCACTTTTCTGTATTAGTTAACAGAATTAACCATTGTTATGTTTTTGATAATGATTTAAAAAATTCAGAATTTTTATTATTTTTTTAATAACAAAGTATTCAGAGATGTGTGTTGTTCATTACGAGTATTATGAAAAAATCACTTGGGCCTGGAAATGTCAGGGAATATGATTTTTTATTTCTGCTGGGTACCCTGCCATATCTATGTGTTCCAACTATCATTCTCAATTTGCATCGCGTATATATATATATATATATATATATATATATATATATATATATATATATATATATATATATACATATATATATATATATACATATATACATATATATATATATATATATATATATATATATATATATATATATATATATATATATATATATATATATATATATATACATATATATATATATATATATATATATATATATATATATATATATATATATATATATATATGTTTAATTACGTTTTGTACTGATGTACCACATTTTATATGTTTTTGTTTCTTGATAGCTCGAAGGACCTGATTATGTTGTGTTAAATTAAGCGCTGATGTTGTAACACTTAACATTTAATAACAAACTGTTAAACTTATACAAAGTTACTAATATTATGGTATGCTTTAGAGTTAATGACAACTCTACGAAATGATTAGTGATTATGCTCACAAGCGTGATGCTTGTGTCGAGTTTATAGAAGAACTACTAAAATGAATATGCTAAAGGATGTTGATTGTGTCGAGTTTACAGAAGAACTCTACGAAATGATTATGATTATGCTGACAAGCGTGATGCTTGTTCGAAGTCTATATAAGAACTGCTTTGAATGAATATTGAATATTTCTACTCTATCTACCTGATATAGGGTAGCAGACGTACTGCCAATTGTAGGTAAGAAATTACCCTTGTTGAGTTATTCCTAATCATGTTTAAAATTACATTGTACAAATGATAAATATTATAACAATGAACTCTACTGAGAAATATGTAAATTTTAGAGGTCTAATTCTCCAGACGAGACGCCTTAACAATATATATATATATATATATATATATATATATATATATATATATATATATATATATATATATATATATATATATATATATATATTCCAGGTCTCGTCGAAAATTACACCCTATAATGATGCATAGCGCAACGTAAAGAACATTGTAATATGTGAGTGGTCTGTACTGATGTGCTATATATAATACAATATAATAGTAACGATCAAACAGGTAGCAGGTTGCAGCACGAGATTATAATATAAGGTTCCCCAAAGTCTTGACCGGTTTTACGTGGGGGCCAGTGGCTAATGATCTCTTGCATTCGTGCAACACGCTTGGTTACCCGCTTGTGTACACCCGGCACGCGTGCCTTGCTAGTTTACACAATCACTGCACCTGAGTCACCTGTTCGATGCATCTATCGGTATAACTAATAACTCATTACGATGCTTTAACAACAACTGTTGAGTTACGATAGCAGAGTGTTTGTGAAGTGGTTTGTACACATTGTGTCAAGTATTCTAGGCGGTGGTTGATTAAAGGCAGTAGCTTCGTAGTCGTAAATGGTTTCTAATTAATGGGTATCACCAACATCTTGTCAGGAGCACAAGAATCAATTGCCTGCAATGTGTGGTTTAGTTGTTCTGGATTTTGTAAAGGGGCTGGAATTGTGATTAGATCGGAAGTAAGTTATTTAGTTGAGATTTAAAATCTCACTACATATTACTTTTATTGAACATTATTTTCGAGTTAGGCAAGCTTTTGCATAAAAATGTTTTATTTGTTTAATAGAAATAAAAACCCGAACTCGATGTTATTGTTTAATATAGCCGTTCTTTCCTGAGTTTAGGTTTAACCACATTTTCGCCCAGTTTCACAAAGCTTGATTAAATATTTAACAGCCGGTTAGTTAATCAAGGCCCCAGAGGACCAATCACAAACTATGATTCGAGTTTTTGCCATGACAATCAAATATTTTGAAGCTGTGATTGGTTGTATTACGCCTTGATTAGCCAACCGCCCGTTAAATATTTAAACGAGCTTTGCGAAACTGGGCATTAGACCGTTTTTTAGCGAATTTTCGGAGCCTAAAATTCGCTAATTAGGAGATCTGTGTTATATATATATATATATATATATATATATATATATATATATATATATATATATATATATATATATATCTTCTGATACAGTTCGCCTATATACTCCTGTTTTGGTTTTCACATCAACAGTTCAAAATTTTCCATCTTTTGAAGGGTAAATTTCTTCAACCACTCGAAGTGGCCAGTTGTTTCGAGGTAACTAATTGTGCATTACGATTACAATTTCATCTTTTTTTTCAAGTTTGTATTTTGACTTAGCCATTTGGAAATCAGCGTAGGCAGATATTCTTTTATGCATCGTTTTAAAAAATGTTTAGCCAATTGTTGAGAATGCATCCATTGTATTCTTTTTCACTTTTTCAGGAAAACTACCAAATGGTTTTGCAATACTTGATGTCCTGATAAGGAAATGATTTGAAGTTAAACTTTCTAAATTACCAGAATTTGATGATCACCTTGATGGTATCCTATAAACTTCTCACTAGTCTCTCCCCCCATATGAGGACTAACTGGAGGAGTCAATTTACATGCTATGTCTTCTGTAACTAGTTTTCTTTCTCCCAGACTCTGATCCATTTTCTTTAATTCTTATTTCAATTCTTTATCTGAAGACTTTAAATTTGTTCCATTATCACTCCACATGATCTTTGGCTGTCCTCTTCTTGCTATGAATCTTCTAATTGCCTGTATAGCTGAATTAGTTTTTCCGGGAAAAGTTTGAGTTTTCTTCCGGAAAATTGTTGTATCTCCGAAAATATTAAAGATATGGTAACCAAACTTGGTACGCGGGTAAACGTATCCTATATATATATATATATATATATATATATATATATATATATATATATATATATATATATATATATATATATATATATATATATATATATATATAAGCATTTAAAGAAAACAAAATTAGTTGTCATTGGTGATTAGAGAAATGCACAAGACTAAAATATTTTGGGGGACTACCATCTATTGAATATTGCAGGCAAAGATTAAGTTTTTTTTGCGCAAAAGGTCAAGAAATAGCTAAAGTCGCGATTTCAAACGTCAAAATCCGCGATGAAAAAAAAACGAATGCGGGTAGATGCGGTGTCTTTTACAAAGCCTTATGTTTCTGCTTCAATCGCCATTGTACTTCATTTTACTAAAATGTTTGCAGAAAATTCATTTCAAATAGACCCTTTCTCTGATCTTTTGGCAGTAGTTTAAGTATCCTTGAGAATGGAATAAATTTTTCCGAAAGCTCGGCTTTTAATAGAGAGTTTTCCTTTGCAACTGACGGCTTTCCCACAATTTTTTGAGTAAATAACACTATTACTGTCACAAAAACTTAATACTATATATATATATATATATATATATATATATATATATATATATATATATATATATATATATATATATATATATATATAAATTTAAACTGACCCCGGATATGGGTTCTAGGGGTCCTAATTCGCGCTCATTTGCAAAGTCTCCCCATCGATACCTCTCTACCTGTGATTTTTTTAAATAAAAATTCACTAAAAGTAATTATTGTGTTTTACTTTTGTTCATTTTTGTGTAATAAAGTTCCTAACCAATTTTTTCCCAAGCTCAAAAACTTTATAATTATAAAGGTATCTAGATACCGTATTAATAACTATTGAATATAAGCTTTTGGTCAAAATCAGCCCTAAAAAAAAACAAGTATTCGCTTTAATTACCCTTTCATTCTCTTAATTGTAATATAATTGTCTTTAACTAGTTGTGAAACCTTAGAAAAATCAGAAAAAGTCGCTACAAAATCTTTGTTTAAAAGTGCACAATATTGACCTAAATTCTAAATTTTCAACTCAATAATAAGAAGGGGTTTCTTTGGGGTAATTGAGGTGGGAAAGTAACTTAAAAAGGGATTGAGGGTGTTTCAAGTTTCGAAGTTGTAAACAGGGGATATTGTTTTGGCATTTCAAAAATCTATTTTGTGTCCTGTATGAATATGAGGCATGGCTAGTACGGGAGAGGGGTTGGATTTTCTAATTGCGAGGGTGTGTTCATATATTCTATAGTGGATACCTCTATTCATTTGTCCTATATAAGTTCCCGAGCAGTCGGAACAAGGAATTTCGTAAACTCCGTGGGATTCGTTTGGAATCGTATAATTGGTAGTTTTTATTAGATTTGACAGTTTTTGTTCTTTTGTGAATATGGTTTTAATATTATGGGATCTAAAAATTCGGCTGACACCTTTGATGTAGGGTAAGAAGACTTTGTGCTGTTCCGAAAACTCTGTCAGTTCTTGTTGAGGGATAGCACCACAGCCAGCTACTTCACCATTATCCACTTGGTATGATTTAAATTATCTGTAGCTGATTTTTCTTGTTGCATGGGATTTGAGAATTCAGTATTTTTACTTTGGATATGCAGGTTGTTGTATTTCAGAAAGTATTTTTTTAACTCAGTATTCGTATGCTTATTGCGTAAAAAGCATATTTTATCTTGACACACATAAGGTACGCTAAGAATCACGTAAGAAAACAAAAAACAGTTTATGTGTAAAACTGATTTACGAAATGTATTATTATTTATTGCATCATGTTTGCGGCTAAGTTCTCAAAGTCAAGAAGTTAGAGAAGAATTATGTAATAACTTCGTGTACGGTGTCGTGCATTGAATAGAAATTGTGTGGGTGTGCCAGTATCTAATTAAAAGCTTTACTCAATCTCTGTCTTCTCTCACGTTAGCTGATTTATGCAGCAAGAGTTAGCCGAGTCATTAACAACCATTTGGGAGTTCATTGGATTGGAGACTGAAGGTTTTGTTTCATTAAATCCATTGTCTGGTAGCACTTTTTTTATCTATAAAATTAATTGATTCTTAAACCAAATATTTGTTATAAGTAACAGTGACTGTGGGAAAATGCAAGTAATAAGATAAAACTCAATGATAAATACAGCATGGTCTGTTTATTTAGAAAGATTTTGAGAGCCCGATATACAATATGATCATATAAATACCCTCAAAATGACCAGAAATATTTGTTTTTAAGGTTGAAAATATAAAACCATTGGACCCGATTTAAAGAGAGAAACAAAGATGGTTATGTGAGCCATGGAGTTTTAGAATGCTACCAAGACGTTCAAGGCATGCATTTTGAACATCTCCCACATTAAGATTGACGTATTTTTTATTTTTTTTTCCATCATCAAGAATGAAACACGATCAGTTATTAATTTTTTAGTGTGTTGTAGCGAAAAAATCTGATCGATTTCTTACTGCTAATTTTTGTAATAAGTCTTAGAATTTTTTCATATAAACTGAAAAGTTCATTCAAATGAGGTATCACAAGCCCCTACTTCTTATTTGAAGATTTGTGGGTTGAAACTGTCACTCGAAGGGGTTGAATATAGGGGTAAAGTTTTCACGATGCGGGATCAACTTTTTAATCTTTTAATCTAAAATTGACGTGTTTTGGGATTTCGTATAAATATGCACAATAATTGAGGTACTAAATTTATTACATTGGGCTGTTCCCTTCCTTTTGCAAGTGGCTTGCTAAAGTTCGTTAGCCAGAAGAATCAAACCTGTTTTCCGGAAAAATTTTAGGTTTTCTTTCGAAAAATATTTGTACCTCCGAAAATAACAACGCTATGGCAACCAAATTTGATAAGTTTCTAACAAATTGTGTTTTGTGTACCAAAATTCAAATTTAAAAAAGTTATAAGCATTTAAAGAAAAAAAATTGGTTGTCAATGATGACCAGAGAATAGCCGAAGGTGGAAAATATTTTGTGTAGTTAACAAAGTCTATAAGGACAAGTTTTCTTGCCGTAAAAAGTCAAGAAATACCATAGTTTTTCTTCTTAAAAGGACAAAGTCGCGATTTGAAACGTCAGAATCGGCGCTTTTAGACAAGGATGCTGAAATAAATGCGGGTTATGTAGAAGAAATGCCCTAAGAAGTGTGTTTGACAAAGCCTTAAGGTTGTGCTTCAACATTCATTGTACTTCATTTTTTGCTAATATATTTGTAGAAAATTCATTTCAACTAGACCCTTTCTCTGATGTTTTGACAGTATTTTCAGTCATAGAGTTTGTGGTTTTGTGGTTTAATGTTCAGCGAATTTTCGTAGAAAAAATTCGGTACTAATGAAATCGCAACTTCTATATTTTGAAAAGTTTTTGTCAAATGAGCGCGAAGTGGCCCCCCTAGAACCCACATATATATATATATATATATATATATATATATATATATATATATATATATATATATATATATATATATATATTCCAGGTTTTCCAGGTCGCTGGGTACCCTGATATAAATATATATATATATATATATATATATATATATATATATATATATATATATATATATATATATATATATATATATCAGGGTACCCAGCGACCTGGAAAACCTGGAAAGATCAGGGAATGTGAAATACCCCCTAAAATGTCAGGGAAATTTGTGATTTTACTCAAATGTCATGGAAATCATTCAGTGGACCTGGAAATTATGTTTGTAAAATTTCGTTACTAGCAGATGCATTTTTATTATGATTTCATATATATTATATGAATTTTCTCACGTGAATAGTTTTCTCATACCTAGGAAAATATATCTTGATAACAATGCTTCTTACCTTGGATACCAATATCACTTAAATCCGCCAATGAATGCAGCGTATGCCACATCTTGGGCCGAGATAAATAGCGTTTCCCTCATCTACCTCAAACATGGCTCATATGTACATCTCACTAGGAATGTTCTTCCTTGAATGCATCAAATGCAAAATGCGTTTTAGGTATTGGCCGGGTACAGCTCTGCTGTGAATGTGTTTATTCTATTTTACCCTTTTTGATCATGTTGAAAGTTGCAATATATTTGGCATTTGTATAGGGCGTATGTAAACAGTATCTGTGTTTCATTTTTTCAGCGCATTTTCATAAATGAAATTTAATTTCGCTTTTAGAGAGGGAACGACTTTCGAATTTTCAAAAAAAAAATTAATGGGCGCGAATCTGAGCTTTTGGAACACATTTCCGAGGCTTATCCAAATTCATATATACGAACAACATGGTTTGCAAAGTTTCTACGCCACCTAGAGACTTTTGGTTTGTTCCATCACACTGGAAAATTCTTTTCGGGGGCTAAGTTCGTTGGCCAGTTATGAAAGTCAAGTTATTCCAGGAAAAAATTGCAGATTTTCTTCTCGAAAATGCTATATATTATAAATTAAATGGAGTTAAGCACAAAATATTAGAAAAAATTAGTTCCCCTAATTATGGGGCGTCTTGTGCTGCATGTTACACAATTATATTGAGAATTACAGGCTGGCCCAAAGTCGTTGATAATGAGTTTTGCAACAGTTCACGTTTTTGGCACGTATCAAAAATTATGATGCAGTGGTTTTAGCAGTAGGTAGATAGCGGAGTTCCATGCAATTACTCATTTAGGAAGGTTTTCGTTTATATTTATCGCGGAAAGAATCTAGAAGCAATGTACACAGAGCTCTCGATTAGTGCGACTACCGTGACTCGATTCTTTCAAACTTCTTCACAACAAACAATCTCTTTACCTAAAGTCTCTTAGTTTTGGAAATATATACATTTAGTTTCTGCAGAAATTTTTTTGTTTTCGTAGAAATCATTTTTTTGTAAATGTTTTGTAAAATGTTGGTAATTAATAATTATTATGTTTTATAAGTTATCTAAAAAAATGCTATCGAATTTCCGCAAGAAAAATATAATTTTCATGTAACATTATTTGATCCAATTTCTTTTTAAGTAATTGGCGAATTTTCGTGAAGTAAATATTTGTTGAATTTTTTCAAAATGATTTTTGGAAATAATTATATCTTGGCAGGTGTGTAAATTACTTCAGGAGGTTCTTCGGCCAAGAAAATCGGACTAGATTTTTCAGGAACATGTGTATTCTTGGATTGAATTTTTGTACTCTTTCAAACAATAAAGTTATTTTGATGAAATATGATACACTGTTTCTACTATATAGGTTATACCGTTAACCAAATTTAATACATTTAAAACGGACATATTTTTCCTTAAAAACATTTTAATTAAAATTCACCACCATAACTCACTTTTGCGTCCAGACTTTATGATAATTGGGAAGGACTATTGTTATAAAAGCTGCTTACTCAATAAAATTCACTGTGATGGGTAAAAATCGGTAAAAACTGTTATCCCAATCCTCTGACGAATTATATGGAATATCGATATACAGTTTCCACATTTTTGTACCTTTTGTTTTGTGTTTGCTAGTTTACCATTTCAAACGGTTACGCATATAAATTTGTCAAACGGAAATTCCTTACGCTTGGGTAGTTAATTTGGAAAAAAGTCTGGACGCAGCAAGTGCGTTATGGTAGCGAATTTTCATGGAACTGTTTTAAATGTTTAATAGTTTTTTTTAAGAAAGACATCAAATTTAGTAGATAGTATTTTATTTATAGTAGAGACAATGCACCGTATTTCATCAACCTAACTTTTTGCTTGAAAAAGCACCTAAATTTGCTGAACATAAATTAAAAATTTTACCAAAAAAACTGGTCTGACTTTCCTGGCCATCGAACCTACCCAAGCAATTTACACAAAAACTACACCAGCCAAAAATGTTTACATGAAAATTTGCAAACAATTTATTTCAAGAAAACACGTCATATTTTCCAAAAATTGGCCAACTAATCTTGCACAAAAATTACACAAAAATCCTAGGGGCCTAGGTCGCGCTGATTTGAAGATATATTTCCAAAATACAAAAGTCGAGGTCTCCCCAATAACGAATTTTTTCTATGAAAATTCGCGAAAAAGTATTGACTATTAAACCACAAATTCTATAACTGAAACTACTGCCGAAGCATCAGAGAAAGGATGATTTTCTGCAAATCTTTTGGTAAACTTAAGGGCTGTCACTTAAGGCTTTGTAAAACACACTTATTACGACATTTCTTCTACAAAACCCGTATTCGTTTCAGGTTGTTCGTCAAAAAAAAATGCAAATTTTGCCGTTTCAAATCGAGACTCTGATGTTTTAAGAAGAAGAACTATAACATTATGTTATAATATATAACAGTAATTTTTTGCTATCTCTTGGCCTGTTTGCGTCAAGAAAACTTAATCTTTGTGTGTGAAATAATATAGTTTTTGTTATCCACACAAAATATTTTAGTTTTGTGCGTTTCTCTGATCATCAGTGGCACCCAAAATTTTTATCTTTAAATGCTTATACCTTTTTTTCCTTTTAACTTAAAGATCTGAATTTTGCCATGCAGGTTAAGTTTGGTGGTGTAAACGTAAGTACCAAACTAGTTGCCATAGTTTTGTTATTTTTAGAGTTATAAACATTTTCCGAAAAAAAAAAACATTTCCCAGAAAAACTGCTCCGATTTTCCTGGCTAACGAACTTATCGAAGCCACTTGCAAAAAGGAAGGTAATGACCAAGTTTGATCAAAATCGGTCCATTGTTTTTTGAGCTATATTGGGGTGTGATATATATATATATATATATATATATATATATATATATATATATATATATATATATATATATATATATATATTTGGTTTATATAAAGTTCCTAACAAATGATCGAGATAACGTTCGAATACATATTACTAATGCAACGATATGATGATTTAATCGAGCTTATCTATATCCTTTCGATAAACAGTCTTTAAAGCAAGGTGCCCCCTTTTTAGCGAATTCTCCGTAGAACGAAAAATTCATATATATATATATATATATATATATATATATATATATATATATATATATATATATATATATATAGACACACACACACACACACACACACACACACACACACACACACACACACACACACACACACACACACACACACACACATTCAGAGATCTCCCCATTAGTGAATTTTTCGTTTTGCGGAGAATTCGCTAAAAAGGGGGCACCTTGCTTTAAAGACTGTTTATCGAAAGGATATAGATAAGCTCGATTAAATCATCATATCGTTGCATTAGTAATATGTATTCGAACGTTATCTCGATCATTTGTTAGGAACTTTATATAAACCAAATGCTAGAGAGAAGAGTCTCGTTTACGTGCTTAATTCTGTTAATTATTAAAAGGAATTTTCAATACACAATTAAATTTGCTTTATCTCCATTGTTCATCTAATACATCTATGGTGTAAGATACAGATAATTACTATTTTGCTAATTCTTCAACAAACTGTACACGATTCTGTCGTTCCGTAACCGCAGGCGCTTCCTGCAAGTATCATGGAATCGTGGGAAAAAACTCGAATGTTTTTTTTAACCGATGGACCATGTAATGTGTTGTACGTTGTTTTTAAATTATATAACTTATCCGTTTAGGTTTGGTAACTTTTTGTTCAAAAAATCCAGGAGGATGTGAGTGAATATGCTGATTCATACAGGTGTTTCTAGTTTCTTCCGAAAAATAAATTTTCATTTAAATATGCTTTTAGAGATTTAGTGATGAAAAAAGTCTAAAATATGTTTGGGCGTTACCTATAATTTTTACTAATACAAATACGGTGGCGTCACAAGTGATTGTTGTCTTCTGTGAAACTAGTTTCGCCTTTTAAGGCATATCAGCCAGGAGCAAATTGAATTCATTTAGTTCACGAGAACTCTGAAGCAAAATATGTTGTTACATTAGGGTATTTTGATCAAAAGGTTCTTAAAAAGTGTGGACGCAGCAAGTGCGTTATGGAAGCGAATTTTCTTACAAATGTTTTTAATAGCAAATATGTCTTTTTTAATAAAATCAGATATCAAATTTGGTTACCAGTTTAACCTATATTATAATAGAAACAATGTACCATATTTGATCAAGATAAGTTTATTGTCTGAAAATGTGCAAAAAGTTTCCTAAAATAAACTTAAAATGTTCCCGAAAAAACTTGTTCCCTAGCCAACGAATCTTAAGTTAGATGCAAATTGAGTTATTGAAATTTAATGCATGTAATGGAAATTCGCTACCAAACGCACTTATTGCGTCCCTAATTTCTTTTCTCATAAAGATGTATTATATTTCGATGAAAAAGAGGTGTTCGATCTAAAAAAAGAAAATTTGTATCACCAACCAAATTTAATTTTATAAGATGCAGCTCAAGACAACCCATAATCAACATAGGTATACAATTTTTTCTCGTATCTTGTATATTAACGGATATATTGAGCTTTTTTCTACGATGATTCCCTAAAAATGATAGACTATTAAACCATAAACTCTAACTGCCAAAGCATCAGAGAAAGAGTCTGTTTGAAATGAATTTTCTGGAATTATTTTAGTACAATTCATTAAAGTCTGGACGCCGTAAGGTAACGAATCTTCATAGAACTTTTTTTACTGTTGAATATGTCATTTCAGTAATTTGAGAGCGTCCTGTATACGGTATCTCGATTTTTTTGACGAATAATGTAATTGAAAACCTCCCTAAATGCGTCATTTTCATGGGACTCCGATTGGTAAAAACGCCGTTTCACAATTTTTGATATGTTCCAAAATGTAAACAGTTGTAAAAACCAACTGAAATTACTCGAAAACGATGGGCGATATAAATGTTTTCTCCTTACAAGCATGCATTAAAATTGGTTAGAAAATGCAATAAATGGGCTGTTCCATTAAAAAAAAAAGAAAACTTGTATAACCAACGACTCATGGGCCATCTGTGATTGTCAGCATAATTTTATAAGATTCAGCTCAAAACACCCTATAAAATAAGTTTTATAATATTTTCCTGTATCTTGCATAATAACCGATAGATTGAGCTTTATATATCTAAACATGTAAAAACTGGAATTGACCCCGGAGGCGCCTAGTTCGCACTCCTTTGAAGAAATATTTTATAAAGTCGCGGTCTCCTCAATAACGAATTTTTTCTACGAAAATTCGCGTAAAAGTATAGACTATTAAGCCACAAACTCTATAACTAAAACTACTGCCAAATCATCAGAGAAGAATTTGAAATGAAGAAAATAATTTTTTGCAAATATTTTATTAAAATGAAGGACAATGATAGTTAATGCTGTAATTTAAGGCTTTAACACATTTTTATGACATTTGTGTCAGGTTCTCGGTCTAAAAATTACAAAGTTTGACGTTTCAAATCGCGACTTTGACATTTTAAGAAGAAAAACTATAAAATTTTCAAAGTAGTTTTTCTGTTATTTCTTGACGTTTTTCGGTCAAAAACACCAGTAGATCTTGTTATCCACACAAAATATTTTGGTTTTGTGCATTTCTCTGGTCATCAGTGACACCCATTTTTTTTTAAATGTCTATATTTTTTTCCTTTCAACCTACAGATCTGAATTTTGGCATGTAGGGTAAGAATGATAGTGTAAACCTAAGTACCAAATTTGGTTGCTATAGCTTTGTTATTTTCGGAGAAACCAAAATTTTCCGAAAGAAAACCCAACATTTTCCAGGAAAAGCTGGTCCGATTTGCCTGGCTAACTAACATATCCAAGCCACTTGCTAAAGAAGGCACCTACCAAATTTTATCAAAATCGGTCTCAAAAAAGTCTCTTATAAATTGTATTTAAACCGAAGACTTGGCTCTATTTAAAATTCATTAATATTTGAAGACTAATATGTTGGCTGCAAAGAAATTTTTGGAGAATACAAGAGATGGTAATTTTTTTTATAAGTGACATTTTGCACCACAATTTGGCAATTCCGAATTTGGAACATCTTGTTTATTTAAATCATGTCTTGTACATGCACAAGCATTAGCTTGTAGTGAATTTCCATTAAGAATTCACTAGTAGGGAGGCACCGATGGTGGGACGTTCGAAATTTGGGAATTTGAGCGCGAATTAGAGCAACTAGAATCCATATCGAAGGTCCGTTATATATATATATATATATATATATATATATATATATATATATATATATATATATATATATATACAGGGTGGCGCATTGAAAGCGCAACAGACCGATTTGCGTCCAGAGATTTTTTTTAAGAAACGCTAAAACACGTCAATTTTAATATTGAAGGGGACATGTTTTGACATAAAACTCAACTTTGCCACATCAACCCCTTAAGGGTGGTGATAATAACCCTTATATTTTAAATAGGGAACATGGGTCGAGTGTTACAATATTTGAAAGCTCTTTCTTTTCTCAATTCAGCACACAATTTTTTTTAAAGTTTTATCAACTCGTTTAAAAATTATTCACAGTTGGAGTTGCAAAAACGTATTTCATTCATTGTGATAAGAAATGCACTAATTAGTCAATTTTTCGTTAAAAATAAACTAAAAAACAAAACCAAACGTTCAAAAATGTTTATTCAGTTAAGTGTTCAAATTGTTGACCACAAGCTTCCATACAAAAGTACAAATTTTGTTCAAAACGAGCTCTGACATTCTGGAGCATTTGTGGAGTTTTTAGACAGCATTCTTCAACAATGCGTTGTCGTAATTCTTCCAGAGACTCCGGTTCTGTTGCGTAAATTCTACTCTTTAAATGGCTCCATAGAAAGAAGTCTAAAGGATTTAAATCCGGTGATCTAGGGGGCCACTCAATAGCACCTCTACACCCAACTCATTGTCGTGGAAACTCTGTCCAAAAACTCCCTAACACGTTGTGGAAAATGCGGAGGAGCTCCATCTTGTTGAAACACTAATTGATTTTCTTGATAGCGATTATCATTTTCAACAATGTCAATTAGCAAAGGGTAAACGATGTCTTCTAGTAACTCCAAATACGTTTCGCCACTCAAATTGCCATCAAGAAAAATTGGTTCGATTAAGCGGTCTCCAAAAATTCCAGTCCAGACATTAAATTTCTGTGGAGTTTGAGTGTGGACTTCGTGAAAATTTCTTTGATTATTATCTGCCCAATAACGACAATTATGACGATTGACTGTAGAGTTTAATAAAAACGTACACTCGTTTGAAAAACAAATATTGAACAGAAAGTTCCCGTTATCAGCTATTCGTGCAGTCATAACTTCACAAAACTCCAGCCGCCGATCAAAATCATCTTCATTCAGTTGTTGTACGAGATGAATTTTATACGGGTGAAATTTATGATGCTTCAATATTCGCTGAATAGTTCTTCTTTTGATGTTTGAAACAGTTACCAATTTTCTCGTACTCAAAGTTGGGTCTGCAGCAATTTGTCCTAAAACTTCAATCTCAGTAGTATCATTTCTAACCGGAAATTCACGTTCAGGATCCCGTTTTTTGTTGGCTACTGAACCACTTTGTCGAAACTTTCCAACTAACTCCAAAATGTATTTTCTGTTAACATGTCTGTTCGGATGTCGTTCATTAAACAAATTTGCGGTACGGTTGGCACAGTCATCGTTTTTGAAACAAAGAGTAATTATTTCAACTCTTTCTTCTACAGAATACACCATTATGAAATTAATTTTTGGTAGTACTATCAAGTGTCAAACCGACCGATAAACTGAAATAATAAACCGCATTTCTCTCATTCCGATAAGAAATGTTATGATAGTCAATTTTTTGTTTACAAACCAACAAAACATTGACTATCAGCACATTTATTATCGGAATGAGTGAAATGCGTTTTGCATCTTTAACTGTGAATATTTTTTAAACGAGTTGATAAAACTTACAAAAAAATTTGTGTGCTGAATTCAGAAAAGAAAGAGCTTTCAAATGATGTAACATTACACCCAAGTTCCCTATTTAAAATATAAGGGTTGTTATCACCGCCCTTAAGGGGTTGATGTAACAAAGTTGAGTTTTATGTCAAAACATGTCCCCCTCAATATTAAAATTAACGTGTTTCAGCGTTTCTTAAAAAAATATTCTCTGGACGCAAATCGGTCTGTTTCGTTTTCAATGCGCCACCGCATATATAAACACACATCTCCTCATTAGTGAATTTTTTTAAGGAAAATTCACTAAGAATAAAATAAAAATGACAGATGACGTCTTACAATGCCTATGTGATGTATGTCAATATTTAACATTAAAATAAAATCAACTTGTAACAATAAGAGCAATAGAAGTAGGTTTTATATAACGAAAATATCGAGATACATCAACTTATTACATTATCACAACTATTTTTAATACAGTTAGATGTATTCTGTTTGATATAGAGTTTTTACTAAAGGGGAATTTATCAAATCAGTTTGCTCATTTAAAACAGGGCAATTGTGCTCTTTTCTTTGTATATATGTTATCGAACTCTAAGGGATGTAATTTATAAGTACTGAATAAACCGCTTTGATATAAAAATGCAAGCTATCACAAATGGAAAACCATTTATTTTATCCGTCTTCCAGTCAGATAAAGCTGGCTTTCGTAATAGCAATTTTCGATTAACTGATTATAGTTTTCAGGATGATGTATACCAGGATGACGTATTTCGGGATGACCTTCTTCCTTATGCACTCTGGGTTAAACCTTGCATTCTGTAATCCTTGATCTTCAATTTCCCATATAATTTTTACACCTAAAAATACCTCTTATCGAATTTTTCTTAGACTGTGATGATAATGATTGTTAATAACATGGAATTAAGCTTCTTAGCAACTGAAATGGTGTTTATATCTATCTGATTGATGTTCCAAATCTTAGTTTTTATCGTGGGAATTAAGATCTCCATAGTTATTAGCAGTTTATCTACTTTCTCTATACATACGTAATACTTCTACGAAAATTCATCTCTTGTCTAGTCACGTTTCTTGTAATTCCTAAAGTTCAGCAAGTTCTCCAGACTGGACCTCTTATTAGATGTGGGTATCTTCTTGTATATCAGAGAAAGTTACATAACTGTTGTACCATCTCTATGATAAATGTAGTTGGCGAACCATTCGGTGTCTCCTGAAGATCTACTGGAGCCATCGGCCATATATGTACGTGTAATCGAAGGCGGTGTTTGGAATGTGTTATTACAAGTGATGAGATTTTCTCATTATAGACACTTGATTATACTGTCAAATAATTAGTATTTGGTTGCAACTTCAATCAATCAGGGTTTAGAAAGTTAACACATACAAGTGGGTGGTATTCTATTGATTTAGTTTTGGTACCATCGGCTGTTTTTCTAATTTACCAGAAGTCATTGGTTTTCACGCCTTATCGTATTAAATAAATTATTGTTATACAGGGGTTTTATTATAATGTATTATACATTGCATTCGCGAAAGTTACAACCTACAATATATCGAGTAAAATCTCGGGACCACAACAACATGACGTTTGGCGCAGAATTAAGTAAGAGTAAACGTTGATGTATTTTCTTTTCTTTACTATGTGTTATTTTTGGCATGCATGATGGGTAAACAACTGAAAGTTCTCCATGTATAGATAAGAGTCATGAACGCCACGCCTTCTCTCTCTTTTTCTTAAAAGATTACGATATTCCCAATAGGAAATTGTTGCAAACGCTAGCAGTTGTCTTGATGAACCTCCATGGGTTTTTTCATTATTAACACCCCTTTTGCAACAAGAGAAAAAATGTCTGTTCCTAAGGATATCCCATATTTATTTTTTGCTAAACAGAGAATTATAATGCATCCTTCCTGTACACCGTTGCTTAAAATTATAATACAAAAAGTCTAGACGTAAGTGCATTAGGTTAGCGACTTTTCGTAAAAGTTTTTCAAATCACGTAACATAACAAAATAATAAGTTTCGTAAAAAAATCGGCTTGATTGGGTTGGCTAACGAACTCGTCCAAGCTATTAATGAAATCAAAATTATAAAATTGGCAGTTTCCTTCCTTTTGTAAGTAATTGAGATAAGTTCGGTAGCCAGTCCTATCAAACCCGTTTTTCTGTGAAAATTTTACATATTCTTGCTGAAAATTTTTTTATATTCGAAAATAACAATTATTTTAGTAAAATTCTGCACATTAGTTGCCATTATAGAGATATAAATATACCAAATTTCAACTTTTATGCTTTGTAGAAAACTGATTTTAGACATTCATTTTTTGTCCTTCTGGGGCCCAAAAGAGACCACAAGATAAAAGGTTTTGTATGATAAAAGCAATATAGTCAACTTCACTGTCAAAAAATGTTTTTAGGAAAATTCGCTTAAAAAAAACTGTTCTACAAACATTTTGCAAAAATTTGGAATATTCAATACCACAGCCATTAATAATATAAAAAATATTTTTTTCACGAAAAGTCGCCTACAATTTTTTTCTACAAAAATTCACCAAGAAAAAGTTTCCTACAGGCATCAAACCCGGATGAGATCGGAAACCGGTCACCCATCCAAGAAGAGAACGTGCCCGACGTTACCTAACTCCAATAAAGAAACGTCGACACGTATCTGTACTTCGCCGATGGGGTAGACACTCACATTTCCTTTTACATGTTGTTAACAAAAATAAGGTTATCAAGTCTGTCAATTTTAAGTTTTATCTGACATTAATCAGAAAAAGTGGTCAATATTTGTATTTATAAAAAAGCTTTATTAACATGCGCTACTGTAACGCACTTCCTGAGTTCGATCTTTTATTACTGGTTATATATGGTTTGCCCGTGTGTCAATTCATTGACTGTTGAGAGAGATTTTTGCAAACTTATTTTGTTAATTAAACAAAAAATATTATACATTTAAATCACAAACTCTACAGTTTAAGCTGCTGTCAAAATATCGCAGAAAGAGTCTTTCAAATAAATTTTCTGTCAATATGTTAATCAAATGGAGAACAATAGCTGTTAAAACATAAATTTATAACCTTATTAAAAACACTTCTGGTAATATTTGTGGTCTGTAACAAGCATTCCTTTGAGAATTTTTGTTTTAAAATCAACAATTTTAACGTTTCAAAGCGACACTGGTGTTTTTAGAGATTATGTTGAATAAGTAACATTTTGTTTAAAAAATATTAATTCAGTCCCGTAGTATAATAGTTGCAGTCATTGTTACTATTGATTACTTGTAAGTAATCATTAATTTTTGATCTGGTTTTCATTACTCTGTATTTTGTACATAGTAATCACCAGCAATGTGGATTTTTATTCAACGCTAAGTACCTTTCAATTCCGCCTTGTAGAATAAGAATGGGAATCATCGCTACTTTTGATTATTTGTATATAATCTGTAATTTCTCATCTATTATTCATTACCATGTATTTGGTACATACTGATCATTACCAATGTGGGTTCTCTGAGTAAAAGGGTAATGAATATAGAGATCTGATCACTACCTTTTAATTCCGCCTCGTAGTATAAGGATGAGAATTATCGTTACTTTTGATTATTTGTATGTAATCTGTAATTTCTCATCTATTATTCATTACCATGTATTTGGTACATACTGATCATTACCAATGTGGGTTCTGTAAGTAAAAGGGTAGTGAATATAGAATCTGATCACTACCTTTTAATTCCGCCTCGTAGTATAAGGATGAGAATTATCGTTACTTTTGATTATTTGTATGTAATCTGTAATTTCTCATCTATTATTCATTACCATGTATTTGGTACATACTGATCATTACCAATGTGGGTTCTGTGAGTAAAAGGGTAATGAATATAGAGATCTGATCACTACCTTTCAATTCCGCCTCGTAGTATAAGGATGAGATTTATCGTTACTTTTGATTATTTGTATGTAATCTGTAATTTCTCATCTATTATTCATTACCATGTATTTGGCACATACTGATCATTACCAATGTGGGTTCTGTAAGTAAAAGGGTAGTGAATATAGAGATCTGATCACTACCTTTTAATTCCGCCTCGTAGTATAAGGATGAGAATTATCGTTACTTTTGATTATTTGTATGTAATCTGTAATTTCTCATCTATTATTCATTACCATGTATTTGGTACATACTGATCATTACCAATGTGGGTTCTGTGAGTAAAAGGGTAGTGAATATAGAGATCTGATCACTACCTTTTAATTCCGCCTCGTAGTATAAGGATGAGAATTATCGTTACTTTTGATTATTTGTATGTAATCTGTAATTTCTCATCTATTATTCATTACCATGTATTTGGTACATACTAATCATTAGCGATGTGGCTTCTGTGAGTAAAAGGGTAGCGAATATCAAGATATGTTCACTACCTTTAAATTCCGCCTCGTAGTATAAGAATGGGAATTATCGTTACTTTTAATAACTTGTATGTAATCTTTAATTTCTGATATATTATTCATTACCATGTATTGGGTACATACTGATCATTAGCGATGTGGGTTCTATGAGTAAAAGGGTAGCGAATATCGAGATCTGTTCACTACCTTTTAATTCCGCCTCGTAGTATAAGAATGGGAATTATCGTTACTTTTAATTACTTGTATGTAATCTTCAATTTCTGATCTATTATTCATTACCATGTATTTGGTACATACTGATCATTAGCGATGTGGGTTCTGTGAGTAAAAGGGTAGCGAATATCGAGATCTGATCACTACCTTTTAATTCCGCCTCGTTGTACAAGAATGGTAATCAACGATACTTTTGATTACTTATGTAACCACTAATTTTTCTTTTGGTTTTCATTACTTTGTATTCCGTACATAGTAATCATAAGCAATGTGAGTTCTGTGATCGAGATCTCATCAGTACAGAATATCCACATATACCACTTCTTCTGGAAGCATTGACTAATTCGTCCGTCAAAACACGTAGTGGCGTATCTCATATTTTATTATTTTTCAGGGGAAGTATTTGAAGTTTTATAGGGACTTTGCAAATCTTTTAGGGTGATAACTACAGCAATTACTGGAATTTTGTTGTTGCAGACTATTGCTTGTGGCATAGTCAATCCATTCTTAGCTAGTGCTTGCAAAAAAAAATAATGTTAAATGAGATACGTCACTTTGTGAAAATTCTGATTTTGAATTCAAAGTATACATCACCACTTACGACATATAGGTTATTTTCAGATAGCCCTACACCCTTAGATGGTACAAAGGTTTACTCCAAAAAAATTCATAAACACATAATGTGTAAACTTTATAATGAATATCGAACTTAGTCTTAAAAATTGATACAAAAAAATTGAATTCATATTATTAGAAACAATAATTAAACTTAATCATCGCTGTGTGAAAGAGCCTAAAATATTTCTGCATTCACTTACTACGATGAGTAGGATTTTCCCTTGTCATAGAGACGTTAGGTCCTTATACTTTTTTATGTTCAGCTTGTTTGGTTCTTGATTCAGACAATGTGGCTTGACATATGTCAAATTTTGATTGTTTTTCTTTAGTTCGATTGTCCTATAATCTTTTTCAAGATGACTAGTTTTGAAAAATAGCGTGTCTGGATTTAGCTTTCAGACTTTAATCTCCATGATATCACTCCATTAAACAGCATCCACTCTGCTTTGTACGATACGCAAAGTTTACGACAATTTTTGAAATTATAACAATGGTTGAATTCTAAGGGAATGACATCATGTGGATTTCTACGCCTGGCCAATTTCAACGTAGTATGTAGTTGTGAGAGCACAAAGAGGTCTCCAGCATTAAAAACGGCATTAGATATGCAGCTATGTAGCTATGTACACGACTTCATTTTGGGCGTGGTAAGAGTCGAAAGAACGCAAAGTGATTGTTTTTACATTTCTGCTTTACACCGCCATTAGAAGTAACATAGCTGCCATAATAGTTTTTATTTTGCCCACTATAAAACACTTTTGCATTGTTTGAAGTCGATATCATAATAGATTAAATTAGAATGAGACAGGCGTGTTTTATAAAATAAAGCAGCCTCTTTGGATATCGGCAGATAAAGGACCTGCTGTACGTCAAAGGTTCCACATTTGAATTTTTAGTCTGTAGAAGCCATAAGTTTGTATTCATTCTTTAATTCTGTTACTTTATTTTTCTCTGAATTAGCCTTATCGATCCTTTAGTTTTAATTTTGTATCTTCATCTCCTTGTTTGCATATTATGCACATGGATCACTGATTTCTCTTTGGTCTATCGAAAGACAAGTTCTTGGAACGAAAAATGTTTTGATAGGTGGTAATGCTAGTTATTTCATCATTTTTCGTTATCTCTTCTAAGAACAAAGGATACATGTTGAAAATGGTCAAATCGGGATGGAGGTATTCTCGTGTTTCTCCACAAAAATGAGATTCTGCCCTTGGAAATTTGTCAATGTGATTTTATATGGCCGTGTGAATCGCTAGATCTCTCAGTTTCGCCTTTTTCTCTTGTTTGCCTCCCCGCTTATGTGGTACAAAAATATCATGATCACTGACTTTGTCGAACGCTGTTCTAACAGTCCGATCAGAGATACTAAGAGTACCGAGGAAGAACTTTTTACAGACAAATTTTCCTAACCCATGCCTAAACTTGTAACTTGGAAATTTGTGATACGCCAGTTTGCATATAAATATCACCACAATCAAGAAGTAAATCACGAATGGCTTTAAATCGCCGTACGCCTATTCGTGATGCAGCTATGTAAAAAATTCACTTGAACTGAGATACGTTAACAAGAGATACGCCACTACGTGTTTTGACGGACGATTTGAGCTGGCCACTGGCAGCTATGTAAAAATTCACTTCAACTGAGATACGTTAACAAGAGATACGCCACTACGTGTTTTGACGGACGATTTGAGCTGGCCACTGCTATACAGATTTCTTGTCTACCATAAAATATTTATAAAATCCACTGACTCAGTATTAATCAATAATAAAATGCTAAATGCCAAAAATATTCATATTTTAGAGAATACTCGAAAAGCTGCCAGGTTTATTTAAAAATATTGTATCGTAAGCTCGCTGATTATCAATTTAATAACTCATGATTACAGCCTAAATCCTCCTAAAGCATATATTCAGTTGGTTCAGTTGGTTTTGTTCGTAATATCATTTACGATCCCTTATTCATCTATAAACAATTAACTTAAGAGTCCTTGTAATAACGATTCCCACAACAAAATCCTTATATGTATTACATACAAACATGTACATATCCTTACGAACAATACCTTTTCAGAATTAACAGGAGCATTGTGACTGCTCGAATGCGCAGATCGTATGTATGCGTGTGTGCAGGAGAACCACAGGATGTCTGGTACGGTGAGCCTGGATGTAAATAATAGAACATTAGAGGTAATCTGGTCGAAATCCGTGGGTTTTGCTCTCCTCCGTTTATGTACGTTGTATGTAAGCATCTGCATAATGCATCCACACATATCACTACACCTCTCGTATATAACCGGCCCTACTGCTTCTGATGGCCCGCTGTGCTGATGCTGCTGACTATAAAAACAAAACAAAAATATTTTGCAGGTGTAACCCTTGCTCGTTATTTTCATCGCACAAATGTTTGACCGAACCTCTATCTACTATTAGTGAATTTTCTTTAAAAAAATCACTAATGAGGAGATCTCGACTTTTGAATTTTGAAAACATTTCTTCAAATGAGCGCTATTTAGGACCCCTGGAACCCAAATCCGAGGTCGGTTTCAGACTTATATATATATATATATATATATATATATATATATATATATATATATATATATATATATATATATATATATATATATATATATATATATATGTTTATATATTTATGTGTCACACCTATAACTAAAAAAATAATGGACCGATTTTGATAAAACCTTCCTTTCGCCAATGGCTTGGATAAGTTCGTTAGCCAGGAAAATCCGCCGAGGTTTTCCTGGAAAATTTTGTGGTTTTTTTTTTCGAAAAAAATCGAAAAAAATTTATATCTCCAGAATTAACAAAGTAAGGGCAACGATACACAGGTTTATATCATTATAGGTAAGCTACCTACCAAAATTTAGCGCTGTAGGTTAAAGGACAAAAAAGTTACAGGCATTTAAAGAAAAATAAATTTGGGTTTTCCTCAAAACGTCAAAGTGGCGATTTTAAACGTCAAAATTGTTAATATTTAGGCAATGAACCTGAAATTAATATGATCTATGGAAGGAAAATGTCTCAAGTGTAATGTTTTACAAAGCCTGAGCTCTTAGTTTCAATCGTCATTGTCCTTCATTTTACTAAAATATTCCCAGAAAATTCATTTAAAATAGACCCTTTCTCTGATGCTTCAGCAGTAGTGTTGGCTTATCGTTTAATGGTATATCTTTTTTGTCGAATCTTCGTAAAAAATCATTAAAGCGTAATATATCCGTTATTATGAAAGTTACGAAAAAAATTTGTATACATTAATTGTGGGGTGTCTTAAGCTACATTTGAAAAAAAATTCCACAATTACAGGGTGGCCCATAAGTCGTTGGTGATTCAAATGTTCTTTTTTTTTTAGCGAATTTTTTAAATCGAACACGCCCTATGTTATTGCATTGTTGTATTTTCCATCGAAATAGAATACATCTTTGTAAGAAAAGAAATTCGGGACGCAGCAAGTACGTTATGGTAACGAATTTTCATTAAATGCTTGAAATTTTGAATCAATTTGCTATTAACCTATAAGGTTGACCAGAAAACCAGTTTTTTCAGGAACAATTTAAGTTTACTTTCGGAAATTGTTGTACATTTTCAAACAATAAAGTTATTTTGATGAAACATGGCACATTGTTTCTAATATATATATAGTTTATACTGGTAACCAAATTTGGTGCCCGCTTTCTTAAAAAAAACATATTTGCTATTAAAAACATTTTTATGAAAATTCACTACCATAACGCACTTGCTGCGTCCAGAGTTTTTTAAGCCTTTGTCTCATACTTCATATAACTAGCATTGACAAAGTTCTGATTTAAGTGTGTTATGATAGCAAATATTCTTAAACCAAACAATCTTCTATAACAAATAACTAAAATTTTAATTAATGCCAACACTTATGTGTGTGTGTTTTTGTTTATTTAACGTCGGCCTATTTCCGCTACTATGGCCAATCACCGACGCCAGGGAGCAGTTTCACCTCACTATCCTGGAAATTTTGCCGAACCCCTGCCTTTCTGTAAAGAGGGTAGGGATCTCTAACGTGCCCAACATCACATGGACACGGGACCAACGGCTTTACGCCCCTCCGAAGGGCGGAACGTGCAGACATTCAACTTGCTCAAATACAATGCCAGAACCTCGGTTGATGTTAATTTACAGTTTGTACTGAAAAAGTGAATGGAGTACCCTGGGATCGAACCCAGTACCCTTCGGTTCAGAGGCACGTGTTCTTACCTCTGAACCATCGAGCTTCTTTGTCAACACTTATGAAAAGAAATAGAATAAATAAAATTAAGACCGGGTAAAGTGATTTAATATTCTTATTGCCACTGTCCATAAATATACAATTAGTGAGGTAAACCGCCGGTGGTTTGAGATGTCGCTAAATGTCGTTGGCAGTGTTAGACAGGGGCAGACAAGGTCCTTCAGAATTTGACATTTGAGTGATAAACAACGTTGGGTATGTTAATTTGTGACAGGCATATATGGCTACAAGTTATAATACGAAGCTTTTTTTTCCTTGGGGCTCGTCCGCGATTTGCCGCCCCGATAGCACCGCAGCCTTTGGCTTATTGTGCATTAATACGAAGCTTACTGAATATGTAATAACTTCGTGCATTATACATACAGACTTGGAGACTACTTCTCTGGCTTCACTGTTGGTTTTCTTTTTTGTAGGTGAAGGACGTAGCCAGCGCGTAAGCTAACTGGAGCAAGTGGTCCTTACGAATTCTGGATGTTCTAGGATGTTCTTCAATGTTTCTGTGACTATAAAGTAGTCTCCAAGTCTGTATGTAGTATGGACAAGTTTCACCAAGTAAGGGCAACAACAATCAATGAATTAATGCATTATATCTTCTTTTTAATCGTCCACCACATTTAGCGTTATTAACAGTTAATGTTATCTCCACGCAGCGTGTTACTTCACTCTTTGATTTTGGTTTTATGGATTTTAATTCATCATTCCAATCTAAATGGGATATCGGCTAGTCCCCGTAACCATAACTCTGTCTACATTACGCTTTCTTAGTTCATTGCAGCCTTTGCACCTCACCAATTGGGTTACATTTTCAGAAGTTTCCTTCTTGGTCCAGATCTTCCCTTTTTTGAATTATGTAAAATATCATGTCAAACCTCAATGACATAGAAGAACCTATGTAGAATGGCTTACCATCGTACTTTCATTTGCAAATTCGATATAGACACTTATTAACCCAACACCTTTGACATATTTTTGCTGTAAAATGACATATCATGTGCAAAAAAGGACTAATGAAAATAAAGCTGAGTTAATACTTCATTGATAAATGCTCACTGTTTAATTTATATATATATATATATATATATATATATATATATATATATATATATATATATATATATATATATATATATATATATATAGTTATATATTCATTATTTTAGTGAATTTTCGTTAAAAAAATCACTAATGACGAGATCCCGACTTTTGAATTTTGAAAAAATTTCTTCAAATGAGCGCTAATTAGGCCCCTTAGAACACATATCCGGGGTCAGTTTCGATTTTTATATGTTTATATATTATATATATATATATATATATATATATATATATATATATATATATATATATATATATATATATATATGTATCACACCGATAACTCAAAAAATAATGGGCCGATTTTGACAAAATTTGGTGAATACCTTCCTTTTATAAGTGGCTTGAATAAGTTCGTTAGGCAGGAAAATCGGCCGAGGTTTTCCCGGAAAATTATGTGTGTTTTTTAGAAAAAAATTAATATCTCCGGAAATAATAAAGTAAGGGCAACCAAATTTGGTACATCGTTTTATATAGCTATAGGTAAGTTAGCGACCAAAATTTAGCGCTGTAGGTCAACAGACAAAAAAGTTATGGGCATTTAAAAAAAAATTGGGGTTTTCCTCAAAACGTCAAAGTGACAATTTAAAACGTCAAAATTCGTAAGATTTAGGCAAAGAACTTGAATCTAATACGGGCTATGGAAAGAAAATGTGTCAAGAACAATATTTTACAAACCTTGAAGTCTTAGTTTCAACCGTCATTGTCCTTCATTTTACTAAAATGCCTCCAGAAAATTCATTTCAAATAGACCCTTTCTCTGATGTTTGGCAGTAGCCTTAGCTATAGAGTTTATCGTTTAATGGTATATAACTTTTGTCGAATTTTCGTAAAAAATCAATAAAGTTCAATATATCCGTTATTCTACAAGTTATGAAAAAAAATTGTATACATTAATTATAGGGTCTTGAGCTACATCTTAAAAAAATATTTCTGCAATCACAGCGTGGCCCATAAGTCGTTGGTGATACAAATATTTTTTTTAGTCGAAAGAGCCTTATGTTTTGGCATTTTCTATCGAAATATAATGCATGTTTGTAAGTAAAGAAATTCTAGACGAAGCAAGTGCGTTATGGTAGCGAATTTTGATTAAAGGCTTCATATTTGAAAAGCTCAATAAGGTTGACCAAGAAACGGATTTTTTCGGTTACACTTTAAGTTTACTTTCGAAAATTTTTGTACGTTTTCAAACAATAAAGTTATTTTGATGAAACATGGCACATTGTTTTTACTATATATGTTATACTGGTAGTCAAATTTGATGCCTGCTTTCTGAAAAAGAACACATATTTGCCATTAAAAACATTTTTATGAAAATTCACTACCATAACGCACTTGCTGCGTCCAGAAATTTTTAGTTGTGAAATGGCAATATATAATAAAATAAAAAGCCAGGACGCAGAAAGTGCGTTATGGTAGTGAATTTTTATAGAAATGATCTGCCACAAAATATTTTATTATAACTTTTTTTCTTGTAACAAAGAAATGGAAACTCAAAATTTTCCCGGAAAACCTAGTCCGATTTTCCTGACTAACGAACTTATCCAAGCCATTTACAAAAGGAAGGTACATGCCAAATTTGATCAAAATCGGACCACAATTTTTTGAGTTGTCGGTGTAATACATACATACGTATATATATATATATATATATATATATATATATATATATATATATATATATATATATATATATATATATATATATATATATATATATATATAAACATATAAAAATTGAAACTGACTCCGGATATGGGTTCTCGGGGTCCTAGTTCGCGCTCATTTGCAAAAAATGTTTCAAAATTCAAAAATCGGGATCTCCCCATTCGTGAATTTTTTCTACGAAAATTTATTAATAACACCACAGTAGACAAATTCCAGTTCCAGAAGTCTTTGACTTTTGCGGGGGAGCTTACTTATGCATATAGACAAAGGACGCTACCCATTACATAAAGCAGGTACGGTTCTGTGTAGTTCATTGTTCGAATTGTTATCTTAATAATTCCATGTCCCTTTCTTAGAAGAAATATTCAATGATGACACGCAGTTTTACAAAAGCAGTAATGAAATTTTAATTGCAGGGATTTTCGACTAAGCAGTTTGAGTTTGTATGTATCACTGACGTATAGAGAGTAGACAAATAACCCGCTGGATGAAAGTGTTACCACTTTTCGCGGTGGGTACCAAGCAAGGTCACGCCATCGGCGTACCGTATGGGCTTGCTAAAGGGTATAGAAACGACCAGGATTAGTAATGGTAAATCCAAAAAATAATAATTAATTAACTTATATTTTATTAAGCGAATCACAAATATTAGAACTTTCTGCTCATATCAGTCAGTTGAAGAATTTTTTCCGATTTCTTCAAGGACATAATATGAATCATATCCAAATGGAAAATGTTATATCTCTTCGAATCCCATTTCTCCTGATCTACTTCCTTGATGTAATAATCATTTATAGTGTACACTTAGATTAATAAATAAAAAATACATGTACCAGTAGACTTTTTGACAAATTTACTGTCTTTCTGATAAAAAAAAGTCCCACACGAAAGCATTTTTTATAGAAAAAATTCCTCAAATGAGCCCCAACTAGGGTCCACAAAACAGATATCCGGGGTCAGTTTCAATTTTTATATGTTAAAACACACACACACACCCATATATATATATATATATATATATATATATATATATATATATATATATATATATATATATATATATATATATATATATCACACCGATAACTCAAAAAATAATAGGCCGATTTTAATCAAATTTGGTGAGTGCATTCCTTCTGCAAGTGGCTTGGATACATTGATTTTCCAGCAAAATTGAACCACTTTTTCTGGGAAAATGTTGGATTTCCTTTCGGATTTTTTTCATCTCCGGAAATAACAAAGCTATGGCAACCAAATTTGATACGCAGGTTTATGTTAAAAAGTATACTCCGTACTAAAATTTAGATCCCTAGGTTAAAAGAAAAAAGTTCGGGACGCAGCAAGTGCGTTATGGTAGTGAATTTTTATTAAATGCTTCAAACTTGGATAACTCAATTTTCTATAAACTTAGAAAGTTGAATTTTGGTAGCAAGGCCTCTCCCAAGGAAACATTTCCACCAAATGACATTAAAATAACTTTGTAATCTTTGGAGGAAAATTTTTTTTTTCGAAAGAAAACTCAAAATTTTCCCGAAAAACCTTGCCCGATTTTCCTGGCTAACGTCCAGGCCATTAGTAAAAGAAAGGCACTTGCCGAGTTTCATCGAAATCGGTTAATTATTTTTTGAGTTATCGCTTGGATACACAAATATATATATATATATATATATATATATATATATATATATATATATATATATATATATATATATATATATATATATATATATATGTATATATATATAATCATATAAAAATTGACTCTGAGCCCGGATATGGGTTCTAGGGGTCCTAGTTCGCGCTCATTTGAAAAAAATTTTGCAAAGTCTCACCATCGATATCTCTCTATTAGTGGTTTATAAAAATAAAAATTCACTAAAAGGAATAGGGATTTAAAAAAATAAATTGGGTCCCACTGATGACCAGAGGAACACACAAAACCAAAAATATTTTGTATCGATAACAAAATCTAGTGTATATTACAGACAAAGGTAAAGTTTTCTGGTGCAAAAAGGTCAACAACTACCAGAAAACATATTTTGAAAATGTTATAGTTTTTCTTCTAAAAACGTCAAAGTTACGATTTGAAAGAATCTGAAACGAATATGGATCATGTAGATGAAATGTGGCAAGAAATGTTTTTACAAAACGTTAAGTTTCAGCTTCAACCGTCATTGTCCTTCAGTTTACTAAAATATTTTAAAAAAATTCATTTTAAATAGACCCTTTCTCTGATGCTTTGGCAGTAGTTTTAGAGTTTATAATTTGATAGTGTGTAATTTGTGGCGAATTTTCGTAGAAAAAATTCGCTATTGAGACCGCCACTTTTGAATTTTTAAAAGATTTCTTCAAATGAGCGCAAACTAGGCTCCCTAGAACCCAAATCCGAGTTAGTTTCAGTTTTTATGTGTTTACATGTATACAGGGTGACACATTTCTACGGTAAAGCTCAACATATCCGTTCTTATACAAGATTACAAGAAAAAAATGTATATGTTAATTATAGGGTGTCTTGAGCTGCATCTTATGAAATTATTTTTACAATCACAGGGTGAGCAATAAATCGTTGGCGATATACATTTTCTTTTTTTCTTTTTGTTAATCGAACACGCCTTATATTATTGCATTTTCCATCGAAATATAAGGCATGCTTATAAGAAAAAAATCGGGATGCAGGAAGTGCGGTTTGGTAGCGATTTTTCTGTAAATGCTTCAAATTTCAATAATTCAATGAACCCAAGGTTCGTTGGCTAAGACACCGGTTTTTCGGGAACATTTTAAGTTTACTTTCGAAATTTTTTAATACATTTTCCAACAATATAGTTACTTTTGTGAAATACGATACATTGTTTCTACTATATAAATTATACTGTTAACCAAATTTGATGCCTGCTTTCATTAAAAAAGGACATATTATTTGCCATTAAACACATTTTTATTAAAATTCACCGTATCGCACTTGCTGTGCCCAGACTTTTTTATTACCGAAAAATGACTGCCATTAAGAATTCGCAATGACAGCCTGAAATTAATACAATGAAAAGTCAGGAGAGATGTGGCCATAAACTTATTTATTTCTAAATGACCAATCAGAACTTCCTTTTGAACAGTTTAGGAAATGTGTGATCTGCACAAAAACCAATTGAAAAAATATGTTTGTTTATTAGACTGATAAAGAAAAACTTCAGGTACTACAGGATAGGGCCATGAGAATTAAATAAGGTGTTAACAGATATGCTACAATTAAAGATATGTGGGACACATTGGGATTTATGAGTATTGATCAGAGACTTGTGTTGTTAAATTTGATTTTTATTTACAAGATAGTGAATAAATTGTTACCGCAATATTTGTGCAATAAAATAAAAAGTGTAAATGATGTACATAGTTATAATACAATAAATGCTGAGAAAATTTATGTAAATAAGGCTAGGAAGCAAAGAACAGAAAATTCATTGTTTTATAAGGGCTTAAATATTTATAAAGTTACCAATAAATGTAAAGAAAAGTAGAAATTTGCAGGTATTTAGAAGAGAAATAGTTTATATTAAAGAAAATTTTTATTAGGGAAAGAGTATGTAAAGTATATTTTAAAAGTGAAAATAGTTTAAGGTTTGACGTAGTGATAAGAATATCTGTATAGCTTGGTTGCTAATAGATTATTATTATTATTATTATTAGCTGAAGGCATACAATCATATTTCACAAGTATCTTTCAAATTGTCGATAAAAAGTGAGAGTTTCAACTCACGCAAAAGGCTTCCATATCATATCTAAATGTACAAGTCACACCACCAACAGATACTAAATTACACATCAATTAAAGAGAACGTTTATCCAACCAATAGTAATATATTTGACCAACATGATAAAAAATATATACATAAAGAATGTATGGCATCTCAAAAACAATATGCAAAGAACAGTTATACACACACACATATTATTTTAATTTTTTTTGCTTCAAATCTCTCAAAATGTGTTTGAGGGATATAACTCTCTTTTTAGACCTTTTCAGTTTCTGTGTCAGCACCCGAATTTTCTTTGTTTTCCCCTCACTTTTTTTCTTTTCTTGAAATAGTTGTTTCTTTATTTTTTTCTTTCTTGGTGTACCATCTGGGACCTGATGTGATGTCAAAGTTTCATGCACTGGAGTGGTTACCGAAGTAGATGTTGAAGTAGATGGTCCAGCAGTATCTTGTGGATTCTTCTTTCGCTGTAACAGATGATATGGTGATGAGAGGTTATTTTATCCTCTTTGGAGTTTCTACGATATCAACAAGGATGATGAGAACCCCAAAATTGCAATAATGTTTTCTTAATTTCGATACAGTGACATTATACATAAGCTTGCTATTTTCAAAAGGTGAATAGGAAATAGGAGCTCGTCATCAACATGTATATTCAAATTTTTGACTACAGAATATGACTAGTTTCGACTACAGCACGATACCAACAACAATGTCTACATATAAAGTTTTTACGTTTTTGTCATGTGTTTTCCATTATATATAACTAACGCAGTAATTCAGACCACTTCACATTGTCGAGGGAATAATGCAAATGTGTTGCCCTGTCGCCTATCAAGCTGGATATTTGGAAAATACAGGGTGTTTCGCGTAAGAGGCGACACAGAGCAAGGGTATGCAGACGAACCTAAAATATGGTGCTTTAATGCAACTTACCCCTATACTAAGTTGTACCCCTGAGAAGTTATAGGCCTTCAAAGGGGGTTTCAAAGTTCGAAAAAAATTAATATCTCAGTAATACTTCCACTTAGAAAATCCAAATTCTGTACACATTCTAAGTGTATCAGGAGCGTTTATACATGGTAAGTAGAGTTCAATTGAAGCATCTTAAAGGGTTGAATAGGGGCGATGCACCCTTAAAATGTGACAGACTTTTTGGCAGATTTAAAGAAACTATTATTCCATTTTATGAGGAATTTAATTTTTAAACTTTTTTACTCCTGCTATTTTTCAAAAAACGTCGTTTTCAAGAAAAACCAAAAATTATCGAAAATTCAATAGTTGCCTATGAAATTATACATGAAACTTGACAAGCACGTGAAACTTGACAACCAGCAAAAAATGTGAATAAGAATAATTAATTAGAAAAACAAAGAAGTTAAACAGGAGAGATAAAAGATTTGCTACTGATACGTTATAGAAATTGTTAAAAATGATCACAGTTTTCTCTCAAGAATAAATTTATTCTTCATTGAAAATTGATGCCTACTCTTTTCAATAACTGCTCATTATTTCATGTAAAGTTACATTTGTTCGTAATACGATTCCACAGTTCTCCTCAGAACGCAACTGGCGAAGATTAGACTATTCCTTTAGCGTTCCCCAAACAATGTAGACACATTTGTTGACGTCTGGTGATCGTGTGGGGCAAACTTGTGGGCATTTATGGCCTCGTCCAATACATTTATTTTAATACTGGTAGTTTCAAAATCGGCTGACAATATTACTACAATGAGGCGGTGCTCCATCAGGCATAAACCAATATTCCAGTCTGAGTTGTAGCGGCAAGTAAATCTGTAAGAGTGTTTTGGAGAAATTCCAAATAACTTTCGCCATTTAGTTGATTTGATAAAATAGCTGGACCAATTAGATACCGATCAATAATACCGATCCAGTCATTTATTCCAAACTCGTGTTGGAAATGTCGAGGAATTACAGAATGAAGGTTCACGTTAGAATACTCATGATAGTTAAGTAAATTTGTAATAGCTATGTGGGTAAAACAAGCCTCATCAGCAAAAATTTTTTTCTGAAAATTAATGTCTTGACATAAAACAAACTGACATTAAGTAACTCGCTTAACCAAATATTCCAGTAAAAATTCTTCCAATTTTTGGACATGATATGGGTGTAGTAGATTACGCCTGAGAACTTGGTGTAACGAAGTTTGCGATATACCAGTTTGTCGAGATACATTTCTAATACAAATATGTCGTTCATCTGAAATTGTGTTCAAAATAAGTGATTCGCCTTGTGCCCTAATTGCAATAGCACGTTTTTGAGTGCTACTGTTAAACTTGCCTGTTTCTTGAGCTCGTCTTTCAACATTGGAAAAGGTTTCTCCATGGGACACACGATTAGGAAATCTTCTTTGATATTTTTCAAGACAATTTCTGCTGTTTTCTCCACAGAAGCACTAATAGCATGTCAACTTGTTCACTAAATGAAAACTTTCCGGCCATTTTCAAAACAATTAGCAAACAGTTGCTAAATTAAATACCTCTAATTGCCAAGTTGAATAATTTCATAGGCAACTATTGAATTCTGGACGATTTTAAGTAACATTGATAAAATATGTGTCTTTAGTTATTAGGGTTTTTCTTGAAAACGGCATTTTTTGAAAAATAGCAAGACTAAAAAGTTTTAAAATTAAATTCTCCATAAAATGGAATCATTTTTTAAATCCACAGACACGTTAACAAATTCTGTCACATTTTAAGGTTACATCACTCCTATTCAACCCTTTAAAATACTTCAACTGAACTTGTTTAATGCTCTTGATACACTCACAACGTGTACTAAATTTGGTTTTTCTTATTTGATGTATTACTGAGATATTCAATTTTTTCGAAATTTGAAACCCCACTTTGAAAGCCTATAACTTCTCTATAACTTAGTATATGGGTAAGTTGTGTTAAATCCCCATATTTTAGGTTCCCCTACATGCCCCTGTTCTGTGTCAGTTCTTATGCGAAACACGTTGTATAGTACGAAGCTAATGAGCAAGATATTTGTGACAAGCACTTCTTTCTATTATGAGATCACGAAACACATTAAACAAACTTTAAAATATATGTTACCTTCTTCGGTCTGACTGGCTGTAAATATTGTGGCAGTTCTGGAAATATTGTAGGTACTGCTTCATCTAGTAAACGCATTTGTCCACTAATATGGTAAAACTGGTCCACTGTAAAATGTTTTGAACACAGTCTACTGTTTTCTGAAGGTTCCAATCTTCTGTAAGTTTCATGTTGCGAAGCCAAACATCAAGCCTTTGCGGATCCTTGAGAGGAAATCTGAAATCATGAAAATTGAATGGAATAACATATATGTCTTTGATAATGATTGAGAAACTAGAACTAGGTCAGAAGTTTTCATATCTGGGAAATTAGTTATGAGATAAAAGTTCTCTTCTATGGTGAACATGTACTTTGGAGCTCAGATAATGAAAATGTTGATAAATATCATAAAAGAATAAGTTCTTTGATGTGTACATACATTTTATTCCAATGAATATAGCTACATTCAACTTTCGGGAAATCAAGTAAAAATCCAGAAGTAATAAGTATTGCAGATTTCTTTGCTCATTTTCGTAATTCACGTCTCAACATGCCAGTGCATGCCTGCATGGACATTTTCAGGATAATTGCACAGCCCCAGAGAAATGTGTGATGCACGCCATTGGTAAAACAATCACCTGTTCAACACATTCCGATGTAAAAAATGGTAAACATGAATGAAAATATCGAGGAAATTGGTGATAAATAGTAAAATTCCTTGATATATACTTATTGCAACTTTATACTGAGAACCCACAGTCATTAGTTACCTCGATCGAGAAATATGCTGTAAATAATGCAAAGAGTCCCAAGTGGCAATTAATTAACTTACCTGTGAAGTGAAATTCCGGATCTTCCTTGTTACTTCGATTCTTACAACCATAAGCCGCACACACAACCATTTTAGTTCGATTTAAATATTGGAAGGTTTCATTCAGGTTTCACTCAAAAAACACAAATCATTCAAAACTGTTTAGAGTACAAAAGATGGCCGGCGTTCAATTTTGCGTAACACTTTTCTGTCCACTATATAAATGAAGGTTACGCGTCTACTCTCTCTACGTCAGTGGTATGTATACATCTTCGTAGAGGACGCTATTTGTTATTGCTTCTCAACTAAGATATAAATAGGACTTCTAGTTTAAAAATTTCGCGAGCAACGCTTCCAGTGTTGAGTGGCTTTGTTACCCAATCTGCTTTTGATGACATATTACATAATCTTGAAAAATACTGTAGAAATCGGTCTATAATTAGTTGTCTAAGTTCATTTTCATTCCTATATATTGGGACAATTTATGAAGTTTTGAAAGCTGTTAGCGAGTCTCAATTTTCAATAGTCTTTGTTAGTAATGTAAGTTAGAAGTGCTCTTATCAGATCCGATATAATTTTAGAACTTTAAATCTCATAATCTGGTCAAAATCAAGCAACCGCTGACTGTTTTTAAACTACCAAATGCTGCATTCTTTTTATTTGTTAGGTGCAGTATGATTTGAGAAAACTATATTACAACTTTGTTAAATGTTTTTGTATGGAATTATATGTTGAGATCATGTCAGAATTATTTTAAACGCCAAAATATCTATTTTCATAAAATTCAAGTGGCTCCATTCTATTGATGAAAGCAATTCTTAAATAATCGATTTTACTGAAATACTTCAGGTCTACGTTTGTTGATCTTTTGCATGTGTGGAATGCATATTATGTGAAACAGGACAAAAATAACTGAATGCCTGGTGCCGAACAACAAATAACATAGATACATGAACAAAACGACAAATAAAATAAAACATGACAACAACAGGAGGATCATCGTTTGTCTGGGGGTTTTATTTTCTGTCAACGTCAACCTTGCATGAATTCTATACATTCATGAAAACTTGTCGACACCTTAAACCTTCCACGCGTGTGCGCTATTCCTGTCACTGTATTTACTTCGACAAACAAAACAAAAGATAAGACATCACTTTCGTAACGTATAATTCCATGAAATGAATCTAAAGCTAGGAGATAATATGTAAACAAAGCAATATGTGGATTGTTAATTCTGTAAACAGTAGCGTGTTAGAGGCAGTAAAAATAAAATGTCTTCCAAAATAACTGTCATTTATATTTTATGTCACCTCGTTAAAGTAAATCTACGGTGTCAAGAGAAGATTTTAAAGCTTTTAATCAAGGTTGATGGATGGTTATATTGTGACGTGAAAGCAAATTAACTGGATTGTTACCTAATTGATATGCTTTTTTTATTCTATTTGTATGGATTATGATATCAAATTGGTTTTTCTGTTGGTTGAATAGATTTTTAGAGCGCTAATTTACTACAACTTCAAATGTTAAATGGGCGCGAGTGCTTAGATTTCTTAATATTGGAATTAAATTAAGAAATACGACAACAGTGCCTCTGTTGTCGATTTTCTGGATTCCGAGGAGGTCGAAATTCATTAAATGATAAATTACGTAGTCGCCAGATGCAAGTACAACCAATTAGGTTTAGGGTAATTGTCTAGTACCTTGGCACATGGGCGATTTCGATGAAATTTTGCATAATCACTTAATTTTATGCGTAGATGACGAAACCGACGAAGAAAATTCGGGCCCACGCATATTTTCCGATATATAGCCATCTTCCGAATGAAATTTTCATCATTTTCATGAACATGTTTTGACATCATATCCATCGCTCATTATCACTGTAAACACAGTATATTATCCAATTGAAACGTATACGTATGATACTTTCCATCTTGTACATAATTTCTTCAATGATGCAGAGAAACCACATGCAAGTACACTTGGTATGCAAATGTCAAATTTAACCAACACGAAGTTTGCTGTGTCACAGAAACCACGATCACAGAATAAGTAACAAATTATTCTGCCGCGCGATTCTGCAATAGTGACATTTGATTACGGTTGGTATGGGTCAATCTAAGTGGCACCGCCAACAATTTAAACTTAAAATCGTATGTAGCAATGAGTCTATGATGAGAGAATTTCTTTCACCGCACCAAAAAAATAAGATTTGTGAAACTCTTAAAAATAGCCTTCTGTATCGGCGATAACCTCCTCGTTTAACCTGCATTTTTCTCCCGAGCCATGTTTTTACGTTGGGGAACAGAAAGAAGCAGCAGGATGCCAGGTCGAACGAGTACGGTGGGTGCGGCACCAATTCGTAGCGCGCAGTTCAAGCAATTTGGCCGCGCCAATTCCGGATGATTGTGATGGCAAGTTATCGTTGAAAAACAGCACTTTTTTCTTAACCAACTGGAGCCGTGTCACCTTCAATTTCTTTTCGAATCGGCCCAACAATTTACTGCAGTACTACACCATGTTTGTTCTTCCTTTCTGCAAAGGGTTCATGAGAATTATTTCCTTCGAATCCCAAAAAATCGTCCGACCGATGGGACAGTCCTTGCCTTCTTCGGAGCAGATTCACCCGAAAAAAATCATTGTTTTGACTGTCGCTTGGTCGCTGGCGTATAATAATGTATGCATGTTTTATCAACGGTGACGACTGGACGCAAAAACTTCTGCGAATTTTGCTTAAAGAGGTCCAAACACTACTTCGACATTGACATCCGTAGCCGTGAGCAATCACGCCACCCATCGGGCCGATACCCTTCTCCTACTTAACTTTCCGTTCCATACGACACGCCTACGGCCCCTACTACTTCGCGCACTTTAGTTCGGCGGTCAGGGAGAATTATATCGTGGAGCTTTTCAACGATTTCCTCGGTAACCACGTTTGCCAGGCGGCCTGGCCGGTCCGCATCAAAGAACAGATGTACGACCACGTTTAAATTCGTTGAACTCATATCTCACGGTTATCGTAAATGATGAAGGAGCACCATAGATAGCATCCAACTTCGCTTTTATTTCTTTTTATGTTTTTGCATCCAAAAACAAAGAGCTAATTACGGATCGATATTGCACTTTTTCTATTTTATAGATAAACACGAAACACGTGTGATATAACTGTCTGCCAAGTAAAACCTAACCAAGGAATCAGTCTGAAATTTAGTATGGTGTCGTTTGACAGTACAGGGCCGATTTAGGTCAAATTTGGTGAATACCTTCCTTTTGTAAAGTGGATTGGATAAGTTCGTCCAACTTCCCTCAACAATGCCACCTGTCTTCAAATACGGGTATCTATTGATTGGCCCTTGTAAGTTTGGCTAAATCCTAATATTTTGATGCTGATAATCTACTGCTGCTCTGTGTACCGTCACTTTTGGACCCGCTTGTAAATGTTAAAAGTTTAGAATGCTGCATCTTATGCCAAGATGTGTATTTTTATTTAACTGTTATGAATTCATTACCAGTTGTACAATGCATCAGTTGTACATTCTGCATAATTTTGAATTAACTTATGCTCGGCTGCTGTCAATAGAGGCTTGCGATAATAATAGACGATTTGCATAATAATAATAAATAGAAATGATGTACATAATGTCACGTACCACAGAGGAACTATACGGTTATTCGATTGCGAAACTGTTTGACTTTACCGATCATCATATCAATGAAGCTACTTTACATTTGTTTTCTCTTGACATTACTAGTTAATATTAATGAATTTATTTACTTATCTATTTCGAATAAACACCCAACAGGAAGTCCCAGTGATAGTGCCGACAATTATTAACAACGTGTTGGACAGCAGAGATAACAAAGAAATCAGGAAACAAATATATATATTCTTAACTGATACCTAACCTAAACAGATAAACTAAAAAAGGTCTGGACGCTGCAAGGGCATTATAGAAGCAAAATTTACCTAATTTTTTTTAGTTTAATATACACTCACATGCAAAAAAAACGCAACACGTTAATATTTGGTAAGATTTGAGGTCTCATAACTTTTTATTTATTTTTAGTCCAATTTTCATAAATTTTTAGCAAACTTTAGTTGAAATGACTAACTTCAACTTGCGTATCCAGTCTTTTGTTAACTGCTGGCGTACTAGTCATTATTCAGGCTTAACTAAAAGTTCGTTGTATAACCCTAATTTTAAAACACCCTGTGGAATAATTTCCTAGCCAAATTTTTTCAAAATACCAATTTTTGTTAAGAACCATTCCTTACCTACATTTTGTTTTTTGGTTCATGTCTTTAGGTGTACTGGTTTATTTTTAAGAGCGAAATGAACTTGTCACCAACAATTTACTTTGAGAAATGTTATTTTTTTGCGAGGCGGCTATGCTCGTTGTTGCTCTAATGTCAGTTTGACAGTGATTTTTGTTACTCAAGACCTATTATACTCCTACCATGGTTTTAAGTGCGGAAAATTGCGCAAAAGCTGTTGCTCTTGTTGAAGATGGACGTAATTATGAATATGTTGCACGAATCCTCCAAGTTAGTTTTGTTTAAAATAAGAATGTGAAATTCTGTCAGGTAAAAACGAACCACCTCTAGAGATACCAGTATTTTTGGATAACGGCGGCTATCGATAGGAATAGATGTCTGAAACAAAATTTAAAAAATTTTGAAATATAGCCATAGCTTACCTACGCGCGGGTAGAAACTCACCCTGTACATATTTACTTTTTTTACCAGAAACTTTTTAATATTATTTGTTTTAACTTTTATTGTTTAACTACAATTTTTTTGATAGAAACTAATTCTTATGAAAAGCTACCTTACCGCATTTGCTGCCTTTGGACTTTTTCCCGTTAGATTAAAATTCATGCAATTTGCACTAGAGATTTGTAACTTTGCTTTTTCTTTCATCCAATGCATCTAAGTTAGTGATTACAAAATGTTTACCATTGATTGTAGGTTAATTTATTTCTCTATTTATTATCATTAATATTATTGGCAAATAATGACATCTATTTAATATCAATGAACAAATATGCGTCTTTTAATATGGGGGCTTATAAATATTGACTGAAAATGAGGTTTATGTTTTTTCTTCTAATATCATTAAAATACATATACCCAAACTAGCAAATTACATCAAGAACACCGTTGTTAACAGTAAATTTCTATTATACCTTATTAGTTAATGTGTAAACTATTGCCATATGTTCGAATTGACAACAATACAGCATATCATTTGCACATTAACTACCAGAAAATTATACTCTGTATTATGTAAATATAGAATAACAATACTAGCTACTAATGCATAGTATATACGATTGCTTTGTAATAGCCTGTATGTTATTTTACCGTCACGAATTGGATATAATATATTTAATCTGTGTTTCATTTGTTCCAGGTATTCCAATGAAAACCCATCGCGTTAACTGTGATGTAATTCCAAACTGACCAACCTTCATTTTCACACCTTTAACTAAATTTTAGAAGCCAATTCAGTATGTAGCTTTCACTCACGAAAACACCATCTACATCCTTTCTAATGGGTGCCAATATGGGCAAAAATGCATCCCTACTCGATGCTTTACCCTCTGGTCAGGGTACCCTCCACATAGTCATGTTGGGCTTGGACTCTGCTGGCAAAACCACGGCTCTCTACAGGCTGAAGTTCGATCAGTACCTAAACACGGTTCCAACGATAGGCTTCAACTGTGAAAAGGTCAAAGGGATGCTTGGAAAAGCCAAAGGAATCAATTTCTTGGTCTGGGACGTCGGGGGACAGGAGAAACTGCGGCCGCTCTGGAAATCTTATACTCGGTGCACCGACGGAATAGTGTTTGTGTTAGACAGTGTAGATGTAGAACGAATGGAAGAAGCCAAAATGGAACTAATAAGAACAGTGAAAGCGCCGGAAAACACGAGTGTGCCAATTTTAGTTCTTGCTAACAAGCAAGACCTACCAGACGCCAAAGAGCCAAAAGAACTTGAAAAATTGTTAGGTTTGACGGAACTGGGAGCGAACGGAGCTCCTGGTGGACATTTGTGGCACGTGCAGCCAGCCTGTGCTATAACAGGTGACGGTTTACACGAAGGATTAGAAGTTCTCTACGAGATGATAGTGAAGAGACGGAAAATGGCGAAAATGTGCAAGAAAAAGTCGAGGTAAGAAGTTTCGTGACGGGAAATTAGGATATGTGCTCAGTGTAGTCAATTGTTTAATCAAATTATATTGTTATCATATTGTCTTGGGTCTTTGCGTGGTTGTTTTCAATAATAATTAACTATTCTTTGTGTTGTCACTGAGGTTATCTGTGAGTTAGTCAATATTTAAGTACTTACATGTAGTCCATTCGTCGTTGTTATCTTGATTCTTATTTTATCTTTCAGGGTTCTCAAAATTATTATTCCCACACTCTATTGCATTATATTTTGTTGTAGTTTAGTAATTATTTTTTTAAATTAATTTTTAAAGATTCAATAAACAAACTATTTATACACACTTTTAATATATTTACTTTGTATTGAAAACAACCACTAATAAGGCCTTATAACGTTAACTTATTATAGTGGATCGTGCTAGAAGAAGTATTTTTTTCCATAAAATTTTATAAGATAAATTTAGATAAAACGCTATTTTATTAACCAATTTCAGAAAACAAGGCAGAACGTAAATTAAGCCTGTGCCTAAAAGTAACTATTTTAGGGAATTTGCCGAAGTTAAAAATGCATAAAAATCCTTTTCTAAGACGATCCATAATATTTTACCAGGTAATTTGTAAGATTTTCATACATTTTATTTATTTTTGAAAAATATAGCGGCTAGTTTTTACCTGAAAGATATTCTAAAATGTTGGTACATTTTTTGAACTACACTCGTAGAATTTTTCATAAGTCGCAATCCCCTTGTCCAACACATCACATGTAGGATCACTTGAGATCCATATTTTTTATTAGTATCGTGTAAAAATGCTAGAATAACAAATTTATTAAGAAATTTTATCCAAAATATTTCATGTCAGTAGATTTCTACTTAAAAAAGTAAGACAAAGTATACTAACAGTAAACAGATTTTAATTTTTTTAAGCATTTTAGTTTCAGCAGGTTATGATTTAATCTTGATCTTTACTTTGTGAAATCTTTTTTTTAGTATGCATGATGGTTCGGCTCCCAGTAAGGGATCATTTGACTTTTTTAATGCATACTGTGAAATTAAAATCAACCGAGGCCGTGGCATTGTGTTTGAGCAAATTGGATGTCTGCTCGTTCTACCCTCCGCAGTGGGCGTAAACAATCAGTCCCATGTACCCTGCTAAGTTGAACACCTTAAATATCGCTATACTAGTTACAGACAGGCTGATGTTGGGAGAAATTTCCAGGATATAGGGGTGGAACGGCTCCCTGGCGTCGGTGATTGCCATACTCGCAGAAATAATTCGACGTTAAAAAAATCTTCAGTTAGATTGCGTAAACCAATAATTTTTTGACATTCTACAATTGAAAAAGGCTCAATTCCTGTAAATCTGCGGTTTTTTTTGTATTCTTGTATAATGATACAGCCCTTCCAAAATACAATACCTTTGAGGTAATCGCCGTAATTATTTTTTTCCAAAAATGTCTAGTTTTGAAAAACACCCCGTATCTCTGAAACGGTGATAGATATCGATATACGGTTTTCACCATTAAGCTTGTCATGAACATTGAGCCTCAGACACTGGCATCAATTTTTACATATCTCGTTTAGAAATACTAGTTTGCCTTTAAAAGTGAGCAGTTGGGCTGACTCTGTGCATTACTCTCAGAATCACACCACAAAGAACGAGAATTTTATCGTGTTACAATCGGGTATCTGAAAAACCGCTTGGAGTATTTTGCTAAAAATTGAGTTGATAAGTAGGCTGAGGGACACATTTTTAAATATTTTTGACATTTACCCCTCCTCATTTTAAAGGGTCGGTGTCACGTTATACATATCAAATGGAACGTTATACATATCAAATGGAATGATGTTTTTTTTCAAAAATTGGAATCTCGATGAAGAACCGCGAACTTGCTCTACAGGTTGCTTACTTATGAATTTTCCAATAAAAAAATTGGGCCAGAATTTTTTGAAGGTCACGTAAATGGGGAGATGTACAATGATTTATTAAGGCACAATTTATCTCAACAACAACGTAGAAAATCAACAAGGAGAGGTGTGGTTTCAGCAAGACGCAGCCCCGCCACACTTTAGCCAGATACACTCTAAATAACATCTTTGGAGATAGATGGATTGGTCATGCTGGTTTGGTAAACTGGGCCGCAAAGACTCCAGATCTCACGCCTTTACATGTTTTAGTGAATTTTCTTCAAAAAATGCACTAATGAGGAGATCGCGACTTTTGAATTTTGAAAAAATTTCTTCAAACGTGCGCGAAGTAGGCCCCCTAGAACATATCCGGGGTCAGTTTCGATTGTTGTATATATATATATATATATATATATATATATATATATATATATATATATATATATATATATATATATATATATATATATATATATATATATATATATATATATATATATATATATATATATATATGTCACAACGATAACAAAAAATAAATGGGCCGGTTTTGACCAAATTTTGTAAGTTTTTTTATTTTTAAAAAGATTTCTTCAACGAGTGCAAGCTAGGCCCCTTAGAATCCATATCCGGGTTTAGTTTCAGTTTTGTCTGTTTACATATATACAGAGTGACGCATTTCTACAGAAAAGGCCAAAATAATTGTTATTATGCAAGATACGAGAAAACATGGTACACGTTAATTATAGGCTGTATTGAGCTGCATCGTATAAAATTATTTTGACAACCACAGGTGGCCCATAAGTTGTTGATGATACCTAACCTTTTTTTTTCGAACATTCCTTATATTATTGCATTTTTCATCGAAATATGATGCAAGTTTGTATTCTTTTGTGGGATTTGTAAAAGAGAAAGCTACGGCTATAACACCAATCAGCCAGAAAATATGAGAGACTGGATTAGACAAGCATGTACGTTAGTAACCCCCGAATTTTTAAACGTAAAAGTAAATGGAGGACACTTCGAACACCTTCTAGGGCACAACCGTAGTTAAACTTAAGGTATTTCATGCTAGTGCTTACTCTAATTTTATTTATTGGAAAATGCATAAGTAGGCAACCAGTAGAGCAGATGCCACGATTTTCTACCTACATATGCGGTTCTTCACGGAGAATAGAATTTTTTAAGAAAAAAGCACTATTCCATTTGACATTTATAACGTGACAACGGCCTTTCAAAATGAAGAGGAGGGGTAAATATCAAAAATATGTCAAAATGTGTTCCCTAGCCTTATCACCTCGCCAAATTTTTAGCAGAACACTCCGAGCGGTTTTTTAGATATCCGACTGTAACAATTTAAAATCCTCAAATTGTATAAGTACATTTTTAATAAACTAAATGTCTCTGTAATAAGAGCATCAACATTTCTGGAAAATGTGAAATGTTTGTGACGAACAATCTGAAATTATTTTTAAAAAAACTATTTAAGGTGTTCCTCCTTGAAAGGCTGTATTTGGGTAAGGTACATTTTTTTATATAGATTAGTGAACTTGAATGATCTTTTTTTTCCAAGGATTTTTTGTTAAACTGGTAACAAATAAATGTAACTGTCAATTATTTACAAGTTTCACATATGTGTTGTTTTTATGAATAAAATAAAAAAGACCCCACTGCCCGGTCTATTATTTGACATGATGTATTTTGGATTAATTTGATAGTTTTTGGACAACTCACGTATCTGCAATTTGTTTAGCAGTTGTGACGTGTTTCAAAGAAAATAATTCACAATTGATGGGTAAAATTGTGGCAGCAAAGTGAGAATGGGAGGATTTGTAAATTAATTCTCATAAATACGATTATGAATTAGTTACGAAGTTATTGTAATGAAATCCCCTTTAGATTGCACGTGCTTTTTGAAAGTGAAATTGACTGAATTAAAATATCATTGTTACATGAGAGAGCAATGTGAAAAATACCCAGATCCCATACGCTTTATATATATTATTACGTCAAAATGTGCAATTTTAGATTGTAATAATGTGAATGAGAGAATCGAGTATGAATTCCTTCTTGTTTAACTTTTCTCACCGCTAGAACAATGGTAGTCAATACTTTGGACCGTCCTCTAAAATAATTCATATATGTGTTATTTTTCTACTTTCAAGGAAAATACTATGACTTGATGTGATAAGAAATATAAAATAAAGTTTGAAATGGAAATCGTAATCAATTTTTTGGCAGCTAATTTTTATTATTTTTTTTATATTTTAATAAAATAGGTTTTATGTTATTTCGTTGATTTATGTAAGAAAATTATTTTAATGGTTTCAGTATACCAAACTATCAACTTTTAACTATTCATTGCGTAAAGATTACCTAATAAAAAGTTTAAATGATAGAGATATCATTTTTATAATTTTGCTTTGATGCTAAGCGAAAAAAGTCCGTCTAATATAACAACGGTATTAACAAAACAACGAATTTTAAATTGATTTTAAAAATAATACAGCCCTTCTGTTTTCAAACAAATAAACTTATTTATTAAAAATGAAACACAGACAAACGATAATAGTTTTAGTCATCAAAATGTTTTCATGGCATCATGCGGCCCTAAAATTTTTCATCTTATCCTATAGAGCCATATTAATATTTTTGTCTTCATTTGCTCATACAGACTGGGAGACTACTTCTCTGGCTTCAGTGTTGGGTTTGGTTTCTGTAAGTGAAGGACGTAGCCAGCGCGTAAGCTAACTGGAACAAGAGGACCTTCTGAATTATAGATGTTCTAGGATGTTCTTCAACGTTTCTGTAATCGGTTTCGCTGCTCTTGACAGCATCCTCAGACAGATAAAAATTGAATCAATACGAAATCATAACAACTACATATAAAGATATGTTGCTATGTTATGGTGTTTTGATCAAAAAATTCCTTACAATTTAAAATTAAAATGAAACACAAATGACGGATTAGGTCTTCAAAATGTCTACGTGATGTATGTCAATATTTAACATAAAGATATAACTAACTTATGTTAGTAATAACTATAATAACCGTTACAACAGTAAAATAACTAAACAATAACAGTAACAAAGCAGACTCTATACAATGAAAATCTCGACATACATCAATTCATTTTCGTATTACAGCTTTTTTGAAAACATATTTATTTTGTTTGATTTATTTAATTAGAAAAGAGAATATCCAAGAAAGGGAAATTCATTAAATAAGTTTGCTCATTTAAAACAAGGTAGCTATTGTGTGTGTTTTGACTTCTAAAGCTTCAATAAAGTCTACTTCGCGCTTGTCATTACAAAAATGTTGTGGTTTTATGCGGTTATTTACTGGAGGTCTATGTTGGTTATCAATAATATGTTTTGCAGATGTACATTTATCAGCATGGTTATTTCCAAATGCAGAAATATGTTCTTTGTATCGGGTGTTAAAATTTCTAGAGGTTAGACCTATGTAGGTTGCGTTACAATATGTACAAGCTAATTTATAAAGTCCAGCTTTTGTCAAGAAACAAGATTATTCTTTCGCGTCAAATAATAAATCACGCGAGGTGTTGTAAGATTTAAAAACTACCTTTGTACATGTATTTAAAATTTTTGAAATGTTTTCTGGAATGGTTCCAAAATAAGTTATCGAAACAAACCTGTTTTCTTTTTTGTCTCTAATATTTGGATAAATTAAATTAATCGCTAATTTGTCTTTTTTTTCTCTCTATCATTTTATCTATTATTTTAACAGAGTAGCCGTTATGAAACGCTATTTGCTTCATTATTGAAATTTCTTTTTCTAAATTGTTTTCGGACATAGGTATTGAAAATGCATGTTGTATCATAGAGAAATAGGCTGACAGCTTTTGTGAAAAAGAGTGACATGAATCGTATGGTATGGTTGTATCAGTGTAAGTTGGTTTCTTTTATGTTGAAAAGTCAAATGAATTATTTTCTGACTATCTAATCGTTAAGTCTAAAAAATTTATACAACCATTAGCTTCTTCTTCTAAAGTAAACTTAATATTTGTGTGAAGGTTATTACTAAAATTTAAAAAATCATTTAATTCTGTGTGGCTATCTTGAAAACACGCTAAAAAGTCATCTACGTATCTGTACTACACACAATAGCCACGTGCTTCAAATGAGCAAACTGATTTAATGAATTCCCCTTTCTTGGATATTCTTCTTTCTAATTAAATCAATCAAACAAAATAAATCTAAATATTTTTTCCAAAAAGTTGTAATACGAAAATGAATTGATGTATGTCGAGATTATCATTGTATAGAGTCTGCTTTGTTACTGTGATGACAACCTTGTGAAGTAGACATAGACAAAATCGAAATTAGACGATATTTACATATGTTGCCAAAACCCATACCTTTTGAAGTAGTCTGTATAACATAATAAAACTATATCCGAAGTGCAGAAAAAAGAAGCTGAATCCACATATCAAATAATACATGGGGTGTTCCATTTAACATAGCGCATGTTTGGCTTACCCTGAAAATATGGAACGCACTGCATATAGATAGTTGGAAATAATTTTTGAGACATGAAGCTCACATCTGTCAGCAATTTTTGTAATGACTTTCTTGATACCTTTATTTCATAATGAGGGATATATAGGGTTTGTCGTAATAATGCGCTACCTGTGTGTACAAAATTTGATTTAAATAGCTTTATTATCTTCGGAAACATAATGGAAACTTAAAATTTTTTGGAAAAAAAAACTGCTTCAACTTTTCCGGCCAAAATACTTATACAAGACATTGAATACAACTGCCAAGGTTTATTAAAATTGGCCAATTATTGTTAGTATTATCGGGCGGTACATAATTTTTTGAAAATCTGGAATCAACGATTTTCTCATAAACAATTTTGTTCTACAAACCCTACCTGCAATTTTACCACTCATTATTTATTTCTTTAAATGCCCCCTTTTTTCAAGAGAACTCTTACGTAGTCGTAATCTTTTGATGACTGAAACCTATTATTTTTGTATAATACAGGATCTTTTAGAGAAAGTTTGACCTCCACCACGAAAAAAAAGCAAAATAAGAATAATAATGTTACTTTTTTAATCTATAACTTATTTTTTCAAAAATTGGTAGCTATTAATTACCCATATACTTACGGGAATGTCAGATCTGTGTCGCGTGGCTTTGCTTTATTGCGATTCAGTCTCACTTCAGAAAATGAACTAACTCATTGATTGTTGTTGCCCTGACTTCACGATGCCGTAAGAGGCAAAACTGACAGCAGAGAGAAAACAAATGTTTTTGAAGCCAGAGAAAAGTCTGTATCTGTATTGGGTAGAAACGAACCTACCAACAGTATGATGTACCTTCACATTTTGATGCCACATGCGATAGTTTTTTGGGCGAGGTGTAAATTCTTTATTGAAAGAAGCTGTGTTTTACAATATTTTAATATAATTTACCAATAGTTTATTGAGCTATGGAATTTTTTATTGTATAAACCCGCAGTGGACCGCTATTGTCTTTTGTGGGCATACTCCCTCTATTTTAAGCATAAATTAACAGAGCTTTGTTTTCTCTGTTAAATTGTTTGTAGCTTTTTACGTTCGTTCAGCTAAAACTGTAAAAATCAGTATTCTTCAATGTAAACTATTTAACGCCAAAAATACTTGTAAGAATATTAACGTTAAACATTGTGATCTTATTATTTACGTGTTGAAGGAATTCATAGTCAATTGCAAAAGACGTCTTACTCACGAATAAAATTAACAAAACTGTAGGTAGAATGAACTGTTATGAAGACAATGAAGCCTCAATTAACAGATGAGCTGGAGAAAAGCCAGATATCTCCTCCATCAAACAATACTAATTGTAAGTTTCTTATTGCAGCTTGTCTTGCCGTTGTTGCTGTTGTTATTGATCTAGAAAAAAAGGCTATTTTAAATTGGATTTGAGAGTTGAAACGACGATACATTTCTAATAATGATATCAGACAAAAGAATTGAATTAACTGGTTGTTGTTGCTGAGTTTTTGTGATCTCTTGTTAATTGTATTCTTGGATACTGTTTTTTCTCTGTATACATTATTGTCTATAATTTTTTATATACCAGAACCAAAGGTGTATGTATGTATGTATAGTCGAAATTGCTAGGCTGCGGCTAATTTAGCCGTTCCCACATTTTCAAGAAACCAAAGGTGCTCATTTGTTTAGATAGGTTTAGTTTAAATAAGAATCGTGGACACTGAGAAATGTTAAAATATATTTCGCAAAGCATGATACTTATCGATTTATATAAAAGTTATTAGGCGATTGATATTTGTACATCGTTTACAGCATTGTATTGTAACCAGTTGCTTTATTCATTGAAAAATAAATTATCGTCCTATTACTGAAAAGAATTTGCGTAATGTAGAATATCTTACACATCTTACTTTCCACGCACCTTTTTGTTTGTTAATAAAAACAGATTGGTGCGTTTAAAGAAATATATTTGTAAGATGATTGTGATCGCTACTTGATGTAAATCTAAAAATAAATGTAAGATTTATCATACAGGATGGCGCATTGAAAACCAAACAGACCAATTTGCGTCCAGACATTTTTTTTTCAGAAACGCTGAAACACGTCAATTTTAATATTGAGGGGGACATGTTTTGACATAAAACTCAACTTTGTCACATCCACCCCTTAAGGGTGGTGATAATATTTTAAATAGGGAACATGGGTCGAGTGTTACATCATTTGAAAGCCCTTTATTTTCTGAATTCAGGACACAAATTTTTTTGGAAGTTTTATTATCCCGTTTAAAATTATTCACAGTTGTAGTTGCAAGAACGTATTTCATTCATTGTGATAAGAAATGCACTTATCAGTCAATTTTTCATTAAAAAAATTAATAAAAAACAAAACCAAACGTTCAAAAATGTTTATTCAGTTAAGTAACTGTTCAAATTGTTAACCACCAGCTTCCATACAAAAGTACAAATTTTGTTCAAAACGAGCTCTGACATTCTGGAGCATTTGTGGAGTTATTAGACGGCATTCTTCAACAATGCGTCGTCGTAATTCTTCCAGAGACTCCGGTTCTGTTGCGAAAATTCTACTCTTTAAATGGCCCCATAGAAAGAAGTCTAAAGGAGTTAAATATTGTGTTCTAGGGGGCCACTCAATAGCACCTCTACGCCCAATCCATTGCTCTGGAAACTCTCTGTTCAAAAACCCCCTAACACGTTGTGAAAAATGCGGAGGAGCTCCATCTTGTTGAAACACTAATTGATTTTCTTGATAGCGATCATCATTTTCAACAATGTCAATTAGTAGAGGGTAAACGATATATTCTAGTAACTCCACATACGTTTCGCCACTCAAATTGCCATCATGAAAAATTGGTCCGATTAAACGGTCTCCAAAAATGCCAGTCCAGACATTCAATTTATGTGGAGTTTGAGTGTGGACTTCGTGAAAATTTCTTGGATTATTATCTGCCCAATAACGACAATTATGACGATTGACTGTAGAGTTTAATAAAAACGTACACTCGTCTGAAAAACAGATATTGAATAGAAAGTTCCCGTTATCAGCTATTCGTGCAGTTATAACTTCACAAAACTCCAGCCGCCGATCAAAATCATCTTCATTCAGTTGTTGTACAAGATGAATTTTATACAGGTAAAATTCATGATGCTTTAATATTCGCTGAATAGTTCTTCTTTTGATGTTTGAAACAGCGGCCAATTTTCTCGTGCTCAAAGTTGGGTCTGCAGCAATTTGTCCTTAAACTTCAATCTCAGTAGTCTCATTTCTAACCGGAAATTCACGTTGGCTACTGAACCACTTTGTCGAAATTTTGCAACTAACTCCAAAATGTATTTTCTGTTAACATGTCTGTTCGGATGTCGTTCATTAAATAAATTTGCGGTACGGTTGGCACAGTCATCGTTTTTGAAAAAAAAAAGAGTAATTATTTCAACTCTTCTACAGAATACACCATTGTGAAATTAATTTTCGGTAGTACTATCAAGTATAAAACCGACTGATAAACTTAAATAATAAACCGCATTTCTCTCATTCCGATAAGAAATATTCTGATAGTCAATTTTTTGTTTACAAACCAACAAAGCATTGACTATCAGCAGATTTCTTATCGGAATGAGTGAAAAGCGTTTTTACATCTTCAACTGTGAATAATTTTTAAACGAGTTGATAAAACTTCCAAAAAAATTTGTGTGATGAATTCAGAAAAGAAAGAGCTTTCAAATGATGTAACACTCGACCCATGTTCCCTAATTAAAATATAAGGGTTGTTATCACCACCCTTAAGGGATTGATGTGACAAAGTTGAGTTTTATGTCAAAACATGTCCCCCTCGATATTAAAATTGTCGTGTTTCAGCGTTTGTTAAATTTTTTTTATCTGGACGCAAATCGGTCTGTTTCGTTTTCAATGCGCCACCCTATATATTATTTGTAATGCATATAGCCTTGCAGCCGCTAGTTTATAATGAAGAATCCTTTGTTCCGGTGTGGCTTAAGCTGCCACATACCATCAGGCCCCGATATATATTTTATAACCATTTTCTTAGGGCGCCATTTTTGTTCCCTATACTTAGGACTAGGTGTGATCCCCGTTAAGGCTTCTGATAAGGCCTTCGTTACAGTTTACATTCATAGTACTTAAGAATAGACTTGTCCTGTGGTAGCTTAGTAGAGAAAATTATAAACCAGGAGTTCGATGTTATTGTCGTCGAGTATATGTACGAAAGGTAACTATGTTTTAATTGCTTACTTCCCTTTATTGGCCACTTTCTAAGCCAAAAAAGATGTAAGCACAAGTCTAAAAGCATTGGAATTAATAACTTTTTGTATTTTTAATTGTGCATTACAAACACGAAAAAAATGCATACAGTCTACTGTGTAATATAAAAAGGAAAAAGGTTAGGTAAAACACTATAATGAAAATGGAGAATTTTTACCTGTTCCCTAGAATTAAAGTGTATTAACTTTAAATTAGCAGCACTTCGCAGGAGCATTTCTAAAATTTTATTACTGATGTTTGCTTATATCTTGAGACGTTACGTTTATTAACTCTAGATTTTTGTCGTAAAAAATGTATTGGAACCATAGAGACTAATGTTTATGTGTATGTACGTATGGATATGTATATGTAAGCTAATTTTTCTTATTTAGGTACTTGTTTTCAAAAATAAGTAGTAAGTATCTTTGTCGTCTAGAATTTTTTATAATTATACACTTAGTATTCTTCTCTTGATGCAGGTGGTAGTGCAAGTTTCCTTTACGTGATAGTAAAGGTTTTTCACGCCCGAGGAGGTACCACCCCATGCATCAAGGGGTGAACTCCCAACGGACGTTTCCGGTTCTGGTGTATGAATCGGTTTCCCTTATAAGCAAAAATGATGATGGCTCCTCCTTGTGCAAAACATTCCGGAGGTTGATACTAACTCCATCTCTTGTATAGGAGACTGGACTGCATTTATCAGTAAAACAACTTAGGGTTGAAAATACATTTAACATAATCAGAATAGGTGTTTTTAATTATCAAATTATTATCGAAACTCGAGAGTTATTCTTATAAAAAAATCAAATGAGAAGATTTCCTTTTCAAGACCCTTCATCTTCATCAGCAGCTTCATCCTAATGAGGAAGGTCTTGATAAAATGCCCTAATATACTTTGAGTTGACAGGTTCTGCAGGTGTGTTGCTGGTATTGGTTTAAGGTATTGTCTAATTTGAGGTAGGTCGTTTGGGAATACAAATATCCTTCCCGTGCGATTAAAGTCCGTTGTTTGAACGTCGTCATGACATTAAGTCTTCATCAAATTAATGTTTATAAAAGAGATATCCTTTTGCTTCGGAAATAACTCTGAAGTGAACAATTTTAGACACATATAGACCACTGCCCAAGATATTGTAAAGACTCTTATCTAATTTGAGGTAGCTCGTCTGGGAATATAACTCTTCTTCCGCTGCGACTAAAGTCTATTGTTTGAAAGTCTTCACCAAATTTTTGTTTATAAAAGAGATATCCTTTTGTTTCCGTTTTCACACACAAATCCTTGCCCAAAGCATCATAAAGACTCTTAAGATTTGTGAAATACCTGGTTTCCATGTTCATAACATGTAATGAATTAGAAGGGTTACGAATTGATGTTCAGCCTCTGTCAGTCCCATGGTGTCATTATTTGAAGCTTCGGCAGTTCCTTTGTCTCTCTATCTGTAACCAAATGATCTCCATCAGCTTCCAGATGTGTATGCGCTTTGAGCAGAAATCTATAATCTATTACTTTGAGAGGTGGAGTCGAAGTAAAGAGTTAAAAATAGCACATTACCATGTTGATATTCCTGTTTTTAGAGTGACAATTATTTGTTGTAATTAATAATTTCTCGACCTGGCCATTACTGTTAGTAAGTGCCTATTTTATAATCCAAGATGCCATTTCATTTGTCCCATGCTTAGATTCATCTCCCATAATACATATAACCCTATTGAATGAGTCGTGTATAGTGTAATAATACGTCCATAATTTAAGCAAAAGCTTTTTAAATTTGTCAGTACAACAGTTGGCAACAACTTCTGCAAATCCATTGTCAACATTGTTCACTGTCATTGGATTTTTGAGTTACATCTCTGTCTTGACTTTTCACTTTGTACCGGTTCTGACCTTAAACTAGGTGTTGCCGATATTTATAATTAATTTTGTTGTTGTCGTTGGCATCTCCGACGTCACTAAACGATACTTCAAATCTGTCACAGTCGTCATAGGTGGTTTAAAAAGGTAAACTGAACTCCATGTTAAATATTTGGTCATAAAGCCACTGTTTTCCTATATGCTCAGGTGGCATATTGGCCTTTTCGCCTTCTGCTTTGTATAAACTATACGTTTTACTTGAATTAAGATGATTCTCAAGTAAGTGTCTTTAACTTGTTTATATGGTTGCGGATCCACTGTCTAACGAATTTATTTAATTAATTTGGTTGATGTGGGATGTTTTCTTCGTTTGTCATCCACGATTATAAAACCTTGACACTTTTTGTTCAATTCGGTTGTAATGAAGGTTTGAGATATGGTTAGAGTACTGACGAAGAATACTTTACAAATCTAATGGATCTGCTTGTTAATCTCAAAATAATATTGTCGTGTATGTTAACGTTTATGAGTTCTCTGACCTGAAGATATTTTTAGCGCTACTGGAATAGCATGTGATACAATAAACTGTCTTTTGTAATCTATACTTTTGATAACTTACCGGAATTCTTCGCGATTTTTTTCTAAAGTCATATTTTGTTGACGGGTTTGTTTACAAGGACCTACTTTTTTGCCGCTCTAGCCTTATTCTGATATATGTGTCTTTCTCCTGCTGCAACCTTATATTTTCGAATACTTGCCTTCCAAGAACTTGGATTCCACTTTTTTTTCTCGCGCTCTTTGCTTTTTGACACTTTCAGCTTTTTGTTTAGTGTTAAATTATTCATATACTTGTTCTCATTTACGTTAGCCAATGTTTCAGAGGCACTTTCGTTCTCAGTCTGGTAACCAGGATCTCCAGAATCCTTATCGCCATTTTGAAAAGGATTTTCACCGGGGGCACTGATCCAATTGACTGGGGAGACAGCAGATGAGCTATAGAGTCTTTTTGAAAATAACTGCCATGAGAAATATCTTTCTCAGGGGAACTTTACCAAAATGTCTGCTGGCGAAGCTCTGTGACGTCATACTGTTCTTCACTACAGTCACCTAGGTTTTCTGGAAAACGATCTAGGTGGTTGTGGAGGAAGTGAACTTTTTTGCTCATTGTACAAGCGGAAACATTACAGTTTGAAAGCATAGTGCCTTATGATTTTCAAGAAAATTTAGTACTACTTGAAAAAATGAACACCAAGTGTTAGATTCAATTTCGTTCATTGATGCGGGAAATTGAGGACCTTAGATAAGCTGCCTTTTTAGAGGACCATTAAATATGCCGAAGTTTAGTTTTTCCGTACTAATCCCAGGAAATTTACGTGTCAAGTAACCAAAACAAAGTCTATCTCGATTTAAAGCTTTTACAAATGCTTCATAAGCCCCAACTTAATATGCAACGGTGGAAGATTTTTTATCTCGGAACGAAAGGTTTGTTGATTTAGGTTATGTTTTCCTTGAATCATGACATTTCTTAAAGGCCAATTTCTGTTAACCCAGGACTGATTCTTATCTCTACTGTCTCAAAGACATAAAAAACAAGGATATTTTGTATATCCACTTTGCTGTCCAAGGAGGAAGTTAACCATTTTTAGCTCAACACAAATTGCACTCTGATGTTCTTCATACTTAGTTTGTTTCATGACTAGTGCTACTGTTTCATATTCGTCTTTCGTGGTGGTGGAATGACCAATGGCAATTGAGCCATGTTTGTTACCGTTATGTAAAGGGGCACGCTTTAAACTACCCTTTGAACTGTCAATAAAAAGGTGCCATTCGCCTGGTGTGTATTCTGACACACCGATTTTTTAAAAGTCCACTTATATCCTTATAGAATACCAGGTTATTTTCCTAAGAGAAAAGGGGCAGATAATCCTTATCTCTTTTACGATAAAATGTAATATTGGTACCTGGATGAAGTAGATTTGTGTGGTCTAATCTGGATGCAAGTAATTCGGCAAAATCCTATGAGACGCTCGGGTCTCTTATGAGATCGTTCAGTTCTTGCTGATTAAAACGTTGAGAAATCTCCTTCAAAGTCGTTTGTTTCATCGGACGTTGATGTTTCTCTATCATCTTCCGGCAGCGCAGGAAGACTGTTGAAGGATGGGTATTTCTTCAGAATGCGGTACAGGTGTTATTGCTGAATCGAGATAAGGATATGTCCATTTGTGTCTATTGTTCCTATATATATATATATATATATATATATATATATATATATATATATATATATATATATATATATATATATATATGTTTACGAGACAAAAATAGCAGCAATTGTGATGGTTTCGTGATTCCCTCCAAATCATTGGTACACCAAACTTTAGGCACTGTCTCTTTTTTAAGGTCTACTGTCGCAAATGTCCAACACATGTTTTACATACTAATTGTGGAACCCAAGATTTATCCTGGCGTCCCAAATAAACTCCAAAGTATCCTAGATAAGCCCTTATCACAAAGTCTGCTTATGGATGTCATGGTTTTACTTCAGTGTTTTAATACTAAATAACACCAAAAATCTAAAGAAAATAAAATGAGAACATTACTCACGAATACCTAATGATATACTGAGCGCGCGGGGGGGGGGGGGGGGGTGTGGTGATGTGGGGTATTAAGAAGGTCGGTCGAATCAGGAGCAATTCCAGGTATGTCTGGCTAGTTGAATTTTATTTTTAGGTGTGAAATTTCTATTTTTATCTCAAAAGATATCTTGATTTCTTTACTTATTCCTTTTTATCAGAACTAAATTCAATTAAGCTATATCTCAAAAACTAGACTCGACGGCATTTTTGGAATCGGCAGATTAAAAATATCCTAAATCAGTTTTTTGTTTTCCGGCACCAAGACAAAATTCATTTTGTTGACCTGTGTTATTCTTTTTCAATTTGACATATTGAGTTTCAGTTCTTTACTGATGTTTCTCCTGCTTCAGATAAATCATCTGCTTCTCTGTCAACACTTTTCACTTTAATTTTACAATCGAGATTATAGCCTCTACATTGCTTTGAATATTCTGGTATCACTTGTGGTGCACTGATGATCAACTTATGACATATTAATTCTTTTTATTTCGGTTTATGTTGTAATCGATTCTTTTTCAGTTGCTTGCTTAACATTATTTCATCGTTCAGCCGCTTTCATTATTTCATTTTCAATATCAAGTATCATAGCTGCCACAGTTTCTATAAGAATGTTTGTCTTAGTTCTTGCCATGACTTCTATTTATTTTATTTATTTGCCTTCGGGGTACTTCTGTATTTTTTACACTGCTTGCTTCTATTTCAGGTAATTTATCCTTATTTATCTTAGAATCGTTGAACATAATAATATTTTAATTTAAATAATATTTTCCAATCGCGTTCTAAAATTAAACCTTTTTGTATATCATAACACTTGCAAGTGTTTTTTTATTCTGTGGTAATCCCAATTTTTTGTACATTTTGTACCGAATACCATGCAAACTCTTATCTTTAATTTTACCTGTCCAGTCTGCACCCATCAGTTCATAGATTTATTAAGAGGTTCTGGTTTACCGCAAGATTCGAGGTACCGAAAATGGTTTAATATTTCAGCATCCATAGTTTATTTTTTTATGACATAAATTATTGTCTTCAATGAGAAGGTTACTGTGGTCAATATTACCTGCATCAAAAGATACCGCATATTTTAAAGGAACCTTTGAAGATATTTTCCATGTTCGAGATTATTTCAGAACGTTGTCTAATACGAGGGTCTCTTTGCTTAAATGTCTGTAGTTGTTTTTTATTTTTAAACTTTCAATTTCGCCCCTCCACTTCGTTTTTTAAGGATTTATACAACCCCACATCCAGAGGCTGTAAAATGTGGGAATTTCGTAGTAAATTATTTACGAGTACTTGTTTTCCTCTACAAAAGTTTGTTAAAGGTAAGGTAACGTGTAATTTATGCTCGTACAAGTATAAATTTACTGGAAAACGGATATTTGGGGATAACAGGTAAGGGTGAAAAATCTTAGTTATGTGTTCAAAAAAGATTTCAGAGGTGATCCATCTGCTCGTTGATTTTCCTATCTCCCAATGTCAGAATTTGGGGCGGATGCTTTAATAAGAACATTTTAAAAGGTGTTTAAAAAGATGTGTTCTGGTGATTTGGCTTCTCCAAGTGTACTTATCAGTGCTCATCACAGGTTCCAATCTTCACTTAGTGAAGAACAGCATTATAAATTTGATTTAATGCCTAACAAGGAAATCTATTTAATGCCATTCTTAAATTTCTGATATCCGTATCTTACATATTGAGTTGTGTGTTTATTTGCAAATATTAGGTTCTTATTTCTGTTGTGTATTTTTGCAAATAAACTTATTATCATTACCTTAAAAACGAAACAACAGTCAACGTTGGAAACTTATGTAAGAATTATATTTTTTAGCACTTTATTCATTTAAAATATTTCACTTATCTTCTTCAAAAATCTAAACACTCCTTATAAGTAATATTTACGTTAGTGTATATTCCAATTTAGATTAACGTTAAAATGACAGTTACAAAGTTTACCCGACTCCCATTAGAGGCTTTTCTGTATTAATTGCTTGTTACGTGTTCTACAGAACGTACATTTTGGTAATGAATAAAGCAATTGAACACGTCAATATGATGTTGTAAACTCCTATCGAACGACCAATTGTGTGTCACGTATTGTTCGATAAATCACGGCCTTTTGTAGTTTTATTACGCTGAATGTTTTATTGTATTTTATGATATTTGTTATTGATTTTTTTTTCACAATTATTGGTGTTAAAATTAAGCAAGTTGTACATTATATATAGTATACTATTATTAATTATTATTGTAATAAAACTCCTGTTGCCGCCATGTTTATACAATATAATTCTGTAAATATGTACCTAAATGTAACATATATATTATTTCTATTAAACTATGTTTGTTTTTTAACCGTGTGTTTTATTATAATGTGTGTTAAAATTCAACGATCGTTTTTTTTTTTTTTTGGTAAGTATTCTATATTCTACAAAGAAAGCTAGAACCTTGTCAGATATGTCCTTTTTCACAAAAAAGCATTTGACAATATAAAGTTGCTACTAAAAACATAACCCTTAATTTTGTACTAATTGCTATCTAAAAAAAGTCTAGACGCAGCAAGTGCTTCATGGTAGCTGATTTTCATTAAAATATTTAAAAATCACGAAAACTAACAAAATAATTAGTTTCGGAAATATAAATTTGTTTTGAGAAAAAATATGTTTTCAGAAAAATAATGTTGATTAGGTTCGCTAATGGATTCATTCAAGCGATTAACGAAGGGAAGAAGCCTACAAACCTAAATTTTGGTCCACTCTTTATTATTCACTTACTTTCTTAGTTATAAAAAAATTCCCAAAGAAAACACAAAATTTTCCGAATTTAAGAAAACTTTTTAATATTTTTGTTAACAACTCTTATCCGCCCAAACTACTTAATAAACTTTTATACAATTGTTCAAACAATCACCATTACAATACAAGACAATCTCTACAAACAGTATCAAATTTATCTGACAGACATAACACCCATATAATTTCGAGTTCGGAAACAGCTAACTCTCTTTACATATCAATCCCATACATTAAAAGTATTTCCAATAGGTTAAAGTTTATATTTAAAGATGAAACCAATTTTAAAATAACGTTTCGATATTCAAAAACAATTAACAACATTTTCAGTAAACTCAAAAGTAAGGATGAAATTTCCAAAGTGTCTGGAGTGGTGTATTGTATTCCATGCAATAATTGTAGTTTAAGATACATTGGCCAAACAAGCAGAGTCCTTAAAGATAGGTTAACACAGCACAAAAGTGACATACGTTTACAAAAAAGAACTTGCGCTCTGTCAGAACATAATCTCGACACTGGGCACAATATAAATTTTAGTAATGTTTCTGTTTTACACTGTGAAACCTTAAGTAATAAAAGAATGTGTTTAAAAGAATTTGAAATTACTTTTAACGACAATTTAATAAACTTAAAGAAAGATAATAATTTTAGAAATCACTACTCCTATTTATATTTCCTAGACAAAAACAAAAAACAAATTCAATTAGATAATAGTTAGCTTTATATGTCAGTTTGGCACTTTTCGACTTTAGTCAAATTTATAAAAATATTTTTTTATGTTTGTTATTGAATAATTAGTTTAGTAGAACTCACGTTATATGTAAGTATTTTAAACTTTTATATTTTTCCCATGTAAATTGTAAACTTTTTTTCTTTCCATGTTGTAGCCTTGAGAATGGAATAATTTTTTTCCGAAAGCTCGGCCTATAATAAAGAGTTTTATTTTGCAACTGACGGCTTTCCCACAATTTTTTGATATATATATATATATATATATATATATATATATATATATATATATATATATATATATATATATATATATATATATATATATATATATATATATAAACATATAATAATTGAAAATAACCCTGGATATGGGTTCTAGAGAGCCTAGTTCGCGCTCATTTGAAGAAATTTTTTCTGAGCAGATTTTAATAAAAATTTGCTACCATAACGCACTTACTGCGTCCCGAATTTCTTTTCTTACAAACATGCATTATAATTACGTGGTCGAAATTCGATACATTAAAGGTCAGCTCAGAACTGGCACGGACCGGGGGAAGCCGACTATCTAATTAAAACAAAGCACTGTTTAATCTATTTGGACTGGGCAGATTTTAATATAAGTTCGCTACCATAACGCACTTGCTGCGTCCAGAATCCTTTTCTTACAAACATGCATTATAATTACGTGGTCGAAATTCGATACGTTAATGGTCAGCTCAGAACTGGGACGGACTGCGGGAATCCGACTATCAAATTAAAACAATGCATTGTTTAATCTATTTGGACTGAGCAGATTTTAATAAAAATTTGCCACCATAACGCACTTGCTGCGTTCCGAATTTCTTTTATTACAAGCATGCATTATAATTACGTGGTCGAAATTCGATACATTAAAGGTCAGCTCAGAACTGGCACGGACCGTGCGGATTCGACTATCTAATTAAAACAAAGCATTGTTTAATCTATTTGGACTGAGCAGATTTTAATAAAATTTCGCTACCATAACGCACTTACTGCGTCCGCAGTTTCTTTTCTTACAAATATGCATTATAATTAATGTGGTCGAAATTATATGAAATCAGCTCCGAACTGGCACGGACGGGGAATCCGATTAACTAATTAAAACAAAGCAATGTTTAATCTATTTGGATTGAGCAGATTTTTCTTGCTAACGAACTTATCCAAGCCACTCCCCAAAGGAAGGTATTCACTAAATTTGATTGTCATTGGCGGCATTATTTTTTGAGTTATCGGTGTAACACATAAATTTATATATATATATATATATATATATATATATATATATATATATATATATATATATATATATATATATATATATATATATATATATAAACATATAAAGTCTGAAACCGACCTCGGATTTGGATTCCAGGGGTCCTAAATAGCGCTCATTTGTGGGATTTTTTTCAAAATTCAAAAGTTGCGATCTCATTAGTTAATTTTTTTTTAAATTCACTAAAAAAGTTTATGAAAATGCGCTACCACAACACACATACTGCGTCCCAATTTTTACTATGGGTGTATATGATTTGTCCGTTTATCACCTTATTGACTCAAGATTTTTAATAAATTTTCGTTCAGAAAGGTTTTTCAAATGAGCGCGAATGGAGGCCGCTAGAACCCATATCCAGTCGGTTTGAATTTTTATATGTATATAAATAAAAGAATGAAATGATTCGTAGCTGCGTTGTATATGCAAGAAAATGCGTTATTTACTATTTAAATAGCTGATATCTCGACGTTGATAACTCATTTTATTACATATGCATGGCCACTTGAAAACAGGCGCGTTTAAGGCCGCCTACCGTGATTTTGTTCAAAAGTGCTCAAACAGGTAAATTTTTCTTTCAAGGGGGAAGGCTTTTAGGCTGATTTTCAAAATAGCAACACTTATCCTTGGTATGATCCACCCTAAAGTCTTAAGTAGGTAGTCTTGGTGACATAGGAAAGCAGAAGGTCGTTGCAAGTTCCTCCTATCCCCAGCCAATACCACCTATACATATAGTATTGCCCCATCCCCCACATCTTCTCCTTAACAAACAAAAAACAAAGGATTTACCGTGCCAAAGTCACGATGCAGATCTGAATAGGGTAACTACAATGTAATTAAGGTCAATTTTTTCGTTTACATATTGAATGTAATGGATAAGGGCAGTTTCGGTGGAATAATCAGTTCTAAGGCCGTGCTGTGATCTCTATATTATGTTATTAGAATTTAAAAACTTGCCTATCATTTTATATACTCCTTTTGTTATAATATTTGAAAACATACGAGATAGGACGAAACTTTTGCAAATTGCTACTGTCCCCCGCCTTCAATGTCTTTTAATACAAAGCAAACATTCCTTGTTCAATAGAGAACATTTTTTCTTAAGTACCAAGGGAATAAATAATTAGATCTGTAATAACGCTAACAACGAACAAGGAAAGTCTAATTCCTAAATAAACCAGTTCATGTGAAATTTCAAATTTCGAATTCTTATTGTATAACAGGTACCAGTATAAGTAGTGCAAATAAATTTAAACTAAATCAAGCGATGGGATTTTGGAATTCTTTGTAACCCAGCGCAAGGAAAAGGCCTTTTGAAAAATATTCTTGGCTTGTTATTAACAATAATTAACAAGGGATATCAGGTGCATTCAGCTCGCACTCATTAGGGAAAGAGAACAAGCTCCTTCTCCTCTAGGCTCAACAAACAGTTTCTATTATTATAATCTACGTAGATACTTTTTCTTGAGACCACACTCAAAAAAAAAGCTCGGATAGCTATTGAAAATGGAAAAGGAAAGTATATATATTTTGACCTCAGTTTTTATATAATTCTCAAATATGACGTCATGGAAACGTGAGTTGAATAACGGCTAAAAATTAACGTCACCGAGACGTTACAATTTGGCCACTTGGCGTCGCCGACGGAAAATTACGTAAGAAGTAAGTCGGTTGTTTTCTGAGTACTAACTTCGATCATGTTAGTTTTCTAATCAAATTATTTCACAGTGATAAGAATTGTATGTACTAAAAATGAAGTCATTAGCTCAACATTATCGAAGTAGTTATCGTGCTTCCAAAACCGTTCAACACACACACACATCCATCAACGATTTTGGGATTTTGCTTTTTTGGTGTTAAGAACGTTCTACGACAATGGACAATTTGCATGTTTCTTATCACATCTGATAGAGATCCCACAAAGATTATTTTTAAGATTTTCTTCATTCCGCATACTGCGAGAAATATTTGAAAATGCGAATTTCATAATTGATTTCAAACACCACTATTTTGCCACCATGATCTCTGACGTCACGGGACAGAACAATGGTCAACAATTAACTTGCCTCTCTGTGTTTACATCATGTGTTGCTAGTTATTGATTGAATCTTGGCTTCTGCAAGTGACTATTTGATAGTATGGCAAATAAAGCTTATATAAATAATATATAGTACCAATGTGCAGAGATACGGCTATAAAAACTCCATAGAAACTATTTTTGATTGTTCCAAAAGTGGCTCAAATTAGAAAGCAATGGTGCAAAGTTATAAAGCGAGATGAAAGGAAAAATCCACAGTTATCTGCGAAAACCGCCTTATATTGTTGTTAAGACCATTTTAGTGTAAGTACCTCTTCATTTTTACAATAAATATTGATTTAAGGTTAAAATTCTCATCATACTTTATTAAGTTAGGTTGTAATTACCATGTGGTCAATAGGTATGTTTATCTGTACATATTAGTATTAACTTCACATATTACTCTATTAATAACCGCAAAAATGACGGTTATTAATTAACTAAATTATTAGGTTTACTTCCATTAATTATCTATAATTAATTCAGACAACATTGTTCTATCAAAACATATGGTAGATTTGACGTTATGTCATGTTTACTTCATTCAAAGCAAAATATATTACAAATGACATGAATAAGTACATGATATACTTGGCTAAATATGTATACAGCTAGCATTGACTTATTAACACATACCTTCCAACTTTTGCCCATTTTATTTCAGCACTTATGAAGTCTGAATTTTCGCCAAAGAATATGTCATCATAAATAAGTCAATTCTTGGAAAATTATCTGATGGCGCCTGTTGAAAACCTTTGTCTTTCTTATTACGCACACTTTACACTATTCAACTACAGGGCCTTCATTAATTCCCGAACCCCACGTGACCGGATTCTGTCTCTCTCTTAGTGGAATATGATTTTATGAGTTGGCAGTCCAAAAAGTAAACAATAAAACCACTAGACTAGGGACCCTAAAGTTACTAAATCAATTGACAATTGACAGTTCAGTCCATTGGCGCTCAATTCCTTTTGACGGTTATTTTGTATGTATATTGTGCATTTTCCAAGTTCGACCAGTGTTAACCTTCTTCAAATAATTCTCTATCTGTTGCACAATAAAAATAAACAGTTTTTATCAAAACTTAGCATTTTCATTCCGTTTTTACGTTAGTTAAAAGTGTAGGTATGTTAAGGTTATGTTGTTGACGATATTCAACATCGCATGGAACGAAGCCCTACCAAATTTGTTCGTTGGTAATCTGCCCAAACAGGTACATATTTGTTCAATGTTACACAATACACATTCTCAAAACCGTAAATTAGAAGTTTAAATAATCGGACCTCAATTTGTTTACGTACATTACAAAATTTTGATATCTATACAAAATAAAAGTAATATTTTATTGTTTTTAATTTTTTTTTAACAATCAATAACAGTAAACCATACATGAACAGACATTCTGTTAAAAATACTAAATAAGAAATACATTTAAGACATTTACTGTTTCACCTTATTATGATTTTTATATTTTTTATAAAACCCCAAAGGAAATATGAGACAACACTGGCATCTTATAGCGATTTCATTAATTCAGGTTGTACAATCGTGTATGCCGGGTTGCCTAACTTAAGCGGTCACGTGGGGTTCGGGAATTAATGAAGGCCCTGTAGAAGATACACAATAAACAAGCGACCATACTTATCATACCGTAAGGCAAATGTAAACACGATATTTATTTACTATCCAACTACGTCACGACCAGTAGCAGAACGTTCGCGGTCATATGATAATAATTTGAAATTTTTGGATTTTAGTGAATTTTCTTAAAAATTCACTAATGAGGAGATCCCGACTTTTGAATTAAAAAAAATCCTCAAATGAGCGCTAATTAGGCCGCCTAGAACAGATATCCGGGGTCAGTTTCAATTTTTATATCTTTATATATAATAATAATAATAATAATAATAATAATAATAATAATAATAATAATAATAATAATAATAATAATAATAATAATCTTTATTTATCTGCACGACAGCAACAACAACAATAATAACAATAAACAAACAAATAAATAATCAAACAGATAAATAAATAAATCTATAAGTTTAGTCCCACAGAAGTTAGAAACTTGTAAGTGAGACCAAAAAGTAACACCTAAGTGCTATATTATAAACTCGGTACAATATACATAAACAAGAGAAATAAAAAAGAAAGAGGCGTGGACATCTTTCCGTAATTACTCGTGGCAAAAACAGCGGACATCAACCGGCACGGCTATATGGTCACAGTGAAACATCAATACTTCAACTTTACAAGAATACACACTTTCCCACTCACGCGCAAGCATTCACACCCGCTCACAAGCACACGCGCAGTCAGTCGCACACCCAGCCACACAGAGCCACTCAGAACACATACAGGCACGCCCTTGCAGCACACTCTCACACAGGTACTTGTGAAAGTATTTTCAAAGAACATTCAATTTAATTCCTCAGATCGATCCAATCCTTCATCTGTCTTCTATATATTTGACGTATCCATCAGAAATTTGCTTTCTAAAAACGCTCATATTCACAATATTTTTTAGATGAACTGGGATCCTAGTGTAGAGTCTGGGTGCAATGAACATATAACTTTTTTGACCAATCGTCTTTTGGCACTTAATAACACCAAAATCAGCTACCTCCCTGTGGCTTGTGTAGTGTTCGTGTTGTATGTTTTTTAGCAAATTTTTATCTCTATGCTATTTTATCAGTATCGATCTTGCATACAACTGTATCACATCAAGTAACTCACTCTCTATATACAAGGAATCGCTTGGATATGTTCTAGGTTTATGCATAATGATCTTAATGAAATTTTTCTGCATAACTTCCAAGGGTTTTAGGTATGTTTTCGCAGCGCCACCCCAACCAACCATGCCATATCGAATGAGGGACTCGGCCAGAGCCTGATAAATCATTTTTAAACAAGCAAATCCTAACACCTGACTCAACTTCTTTAAACGCGTCGACAGATACCGAAGTCTACCAACAACACTCATTATATGCGTCTCCCATTTTAAATGAGAGTCAATGATAACTCCGAGGTATTTAGTTGACTCTACAGATCCTATTTCATAGCAATTGGCCCGCAAGTCAAATCTAAGAGAGTTGAACTGAGGTTTTCTGACCTCACTGCAGGAAAACGCAATAAAGCATGTTTTCTCTAAATTAATTGTGAGCTGTTTCTCATCATACCATGTCTTTATCACCCTGAGGTCTTGCTCAGCTTCATGCCTGACACCATCCTAAGAATCTCCTGAGTAGAATATAGCCGTGTCATCTGCAAAGCTGGATACTTTACCCTTAAGTGGAATTTCCAACAGACTCTTATATATATATATATATATATATATATATATATATATATATATATATATATATATATATATATATATATAGAAAAGAATGGGATCAAGCATTGTCCCCTGAGGTACACCACACATTACAGTACGTTGGCTATTTTCACAGGCTTTAATTCTTGTTATTTGCTTTCTTCCCCGCAGATAACTCCGAAACAAATCCAAGGCAATCCCTCTGAAACCCAGTTCTTCCAGTGTTGTCAGCAGTTGCTGATGGTTTACAGTATCAAAGGCCTTTTTTGACATCCAAAAATACGCAAAGGGGGTATTTATCGGTGTCAAGTGTTCTATAAATCTCTGTCACCAGATTCTCTATTGCATCCTCAGTTGACACCTGTGCTCGAAACCCGTACTGCCTCATTGAGATGACTTGATACTTATCCAGATAACTAATCATTCTCCGTTTTATTAGTTTTTCTACGATTTTTGCCAAGTTGGAAATTAGGGATATTGGGCGATAGTTTGCAATATCAGTTTTCGTACCCGATTTATAAACGGCTTTGATTATTGCCAGCTTAAATACAGAGGGAAAGACCCCAGTTTCAAATATGCTATTTGTAATGAAAACCAATGGTTCAAGAATCAAGTCAGCAATTAGCTTTAGAACTTCGGATGTAATACCATCATGTCCAGGTGCTTTGTTTGATTTCGAGGAGAAAATAATCCTTCTGATTTCACACCCATCTGTCGGCGTCAAGAAAAATGAACTCTTTAATATTATCCTCTGCACAACCGACCCTTGCACCCTTGGTATACAACTAGCCAATGTACTACCGACCTCTACATAATATTTATTGAAGCATTCGGCAATATTTTTTGGATGTGTTATTTCCTTGCGTTCGACGCATATTTTTTGCACATCATTTATTGCAAGCTGATCACCAGATAGGCCTTTCACAGTCTTCCATACAGTACTTGGTATCTTATCACTTTGGGTGTTTTTCAAAAGATAATTTTGTTTAGCCTGCCTTATAAGCTCTGTTAGTTTGTTCCTATACCTCTTGTAAGTTTTCCCAATATTATTATCATTCGGCCTCCTCTTTACCTCTATATAACGCCGTTCTTTTTCAGAGGTAGAGCGAAGTAAGCCAGGCGTAATCTAAGGCTTTCTATCCTGTTTCACCACACTATCCTGTTTCACTCCTGTAACTTGCATCATACACCATCTGCTTTAGTTTCTGTACAAAAATACACGTCGCCTCCTCCACATCTCGAGCCACATAAACCTGCTCCCATACTTCCTCTGTTGCCAGTTGCACTAGTTTACTCTTATTGAATCTCAGCCTCTCGAACTTAGTACACACAGTACTTTTGACCTCTTCTCAAGTTCTTAGGTAGGCAACAGTAGGGTAATGGTCTGTTATGGGACACTCCAGAACATAAGCTTCAAACTTAACCCCACGCGGTGATTTAAGTAACATATGAACTAAACAACTGTTCGATCCATTCGTAACTCTAGTGTATGAATTGATTAATGAAGTGAACCCAAATTCAGAAGCATTGTTAAGGTATTCCTGAGCATGTATCATACCGATAACTCAAAAAACAATGGACCGATTTTGATCAAATTTAGTGAGTACCTTCTTTTGCAAGTGGCTTGGATAAGTTCATTAGCCAGGAAAATCGGCCCAGGTTTTCCCGGAAAATTTTGTGTTTTCTTTCGGAAAAAAATTATATCTCCGGAAATAACAAAGTAAGGGCAACCAAATTTGGTACGCGTGTTTGTATTATAAAGAGTAAACCATGTGCCAAAATTTAGGTCTGTAAGTTTAAAGACAAAAAGCTTTGGGCATTTAATGAGAAGAAAATTGGGGTTTTCCTCAAAACGTCAAAGTCGCGATTGGAAACGTCAAAATTAGCAACATTTAGGCAAAGAACCTGGCACAAATACGGATTATATAAAGAGAATGTCCCAAGGCGAGTGTTCTGCAAACCCTTAAGTTTCAGCTTCAACCGTCATAATTTTCCTTCATTTTACTAAAATATTTACAGGAAATTAGCTTCAAATAGGCCCTTTCTCTCATGTTTCGGCGGTAGTTTTAGTTACGTTTATGGTTTAACGGTCTATAATTTTTAGCTAATTTTCGTAAAAGCAATTCGTTAATGATGAGACCGCGACTTTTGAATTTAAAAAAGATTTCCTCCACTGAGCCCAAACTAGGCCCCCTGGAGTCCCTATCCGGGTTTACACTCAGTTTTTAACTGTTTGCATATACACAGGATGACTAATTTCTACGGTAAAGCTCAATATAATTGTTATACAAAATACGAGAAAAATGGTATACGTTAATTATAGGGTGTCTTGAGCTGCATCTTATCAAATTTTTTGACAATCACAGACTGGCCCAGAAGTCGTTGGTGATCCCTACAATTCTTTTTTTCGAACACCCTTATATTATTGCATTTTAGCATTTTTTATCGAAATATGATGCATGTTTATAAGGAAAAAATCGAGACGCAGTAAGTGCGTTTTGGTAGAGGGTTTGCATTAAATCCTTCAAATTTCAATAACTCAATTTGCTATTAACCTCAGGTTTGTTGGCTAGGAAACCAACATTTTAGGTTTATTTTCGGAAAATTGTTGTACAATTTCAAACAAGTAATTTTGATAAAATATGATCCATTGTTTCTACTGTATAGGCTATACCGGTAACCAGACTGATGCCTGCTTGCATTAGAGAGACATATTTTAATTTTTGTATGTAGTAAGGTCTTCCCTAAGGCAAGATATCCACCAAATTTCATTAAAATAACTTTGTGATATTCGGAGAAAAAAAAATTCGAAATAAAATTCAAAATTTGAATAACTCAATTTTCTATCCACTTAGAAAGTTGAATTTTGGAACGTAGTAAGGTATCTCCCAAGGCAACATATCTCGCAAATTTCATTAAAACAGCTTTGTAATTTTCGGAGAAAGAAATGTTTTTCGAAAGAAAACTAAAAATTTACCCGGAAAACCCTGTCCGATTTTCCTGGATAACGAACTTATCCAAGCCATTACTAAAAGAAAGGCACTTGCCGAGTTTCATTGAAATCTGTTAATTATTTGTTGAGTTATCGGATAGATACATATATATATATATATATATATATATATATATATATATATATATATATATATATATATATATATATTGTTTATTGTAGTTTATTGTTATATAAATAGTACAAAGCATCTTACAAATAAGTTTAAACTTGGGGCTGCAAATCATGCAATATTGTCTAAATTTTAATCTAAATATCAATTGTTCTAAAGTTCTGTCATCTGATTGCTAATCTCCAAAATTACCTCACCTCATTATGTAGTGAATTTTTTTAAAATAAAAATTCACTCAAAACTATTAGGTAAATGTTAAATTCATGTAATGCTAAATCCATGCAAAGTGTCTATTGTATGAACAGGTAAAAAGCATCCCTATATCATTTCGACTTCTAGTAGCTATAGTAACATAAATGTTCTTTATTACTCCTGCAATAATAAGACATTTAACACATTTTCCTTTTGTGTGCACTGGGGATCATTATAAAGGCAGTAGAATTGTAAAAATGATAAATGAAGCTGGGGTAAAAATCTTTTGATTACTTCCAAACGAGAAGCTTTTAAAATACAAAAGCTTATTGTCAAGGTACTTAACATAATTGGGTCTCGTTTTTCATTGTTATCCATAATTGACATTCAAATGAAGTTATATACAAGGATGATATAAAAAACTTAGTTTTAATTATCTGCAGTCAAATTCAACGATTAGGGTGTTTGCTTCAGTGTGTAAAACAAGTTTGAATATATATTATTAAAGAGAGAATCCGAATATAATACTCTTATCTTTTACTCTTTTAGTGAATTTTCGTAAAAAGTTTCACTATTGAGACTTTTGAATTTTGAAAAAATGTTCGAACCATACATATGGGGTCAGTTTAAATGATATGTTATATATATATATATATATATATATATATATATATATATATATATATATATATATATATATATATATATATATATATATATATATATATATATATATATTTCACACCGCTAACTCAAAAACTAATGGGCCGATGTTAATGAAATTTGGTAGAGGTACCTTCCCTTTGTAAATGGCTTAAATAAGTTCGTTAGATAGGCGATTTCGACCAGTTTTTCTGGGAATTTTTTTTCGAAAAATTGTTGTTTTGTTTGTTTGTTATTTGTTCTTCAAAGTCAGCCTATTTCCGCGACTATGGCCAATCACTGAGGGCAGGGAGCAGTTTCACCTCACTATACTGGAAATTTTGCCGAACCGCTGCCTTTCTGTAAGGAGGGTAGGGATCTTTAACGTGCCCAAAATCGCATGGGCACGGAACCGACGGCTTAACGCCCCCTCCGAAGGGCGTAAGGTGCAGACATTCAACTTGCTCAAATGCAATATCACAACCTCGGTTGATGTTAATTTTACATGCAGTATGTACTGAAAAAGTGAAAGGAGAGCCCTGAGATCGAACCCAGTACCCTTCGATTCAGAGGTCAGAGGCACACGTTCTTACCTCTGGACCACCGAGGCCTTCGAAAGATTGTTATATCCCGGAAAATAACAAAGCTATGTCAAAAAATTTAGTACATAGGTTTATATTATAAAAAAGTATTATATATATACAAAAATTTAGGGTTTAAAGAAAAAAGGCATTTAAAGAAAATATTTGGCTGCCACTGGTGATCACAGAATGCCACAAAACCAAAATTTTTTGTGTGGTTAACAAAAACTATTGCATATTACAAACTAAGATTAAGTTTCCTTGGCGTAGAAGGTCAAGAAGTACCAGAAAAATGAATTTGGGATTTTTATAGTTTTTCTTCTTAAAACATCAAAGTCGCGATGTGAAACTTTAAAATTTGCGACTTTTAAACAAGTATTTTGGAAGGAATGCGGGTTACGTCAAAGGGATGTCATAAGAGCTGTGTTTTACAAAGCCTTAAGTTTCTGTCTAAACCGTCATTGTCCTTCAACTAAAATATTTATAGAAAATTAATTTCAAAGAGGTCCTTTCTCTGATGCTTCGGCAGTAGTTTGTGTCATACAGTTTGTTATTAGATAGTCTATAATTTTTAGCAAATCTAGGGCACTTCTTCACACATTTTTTCCTTAGAGCTCGTCCGCGTTCACACATTACGTTAGGCTTGGCTGTGTGAGTATAAGAAAGAATGTAATCATAAACACGGAATTATGCTTCAAGACTAACAAGAAGTAGGTCCCTTGATTACTAGAAGAGAACGTTCTTGCTATACTTCTTTACTGAAAAAAAACGGCTACATTTCGTCTTTATTTGTCAAATGCCTCGACTAAAGTTACAGCTTTTAAACAGTCTTAGTTTGAATATTGTTGTGTATTATAGCACAACACCTCGAACCTGTTTCTAAAAGGCCCACCAGACAGAACTTTTTAAAACAACTACCAGCAATTTATACCGAACCTAATCCATCATCGTCATACTGCATCAACGTTATGAAATCCTTCTTTGCACCATGGTTAGTCTAGAGTATTTACACGATGCGTAGTTGTGCCAATTTATGCCTAAAACCCGAGTGTATTTATTTTATGCTTGTCCGCAGTTGATATCTCGTGACCGATTTCAACTGGATCTAAATCCGGTGAATAGTGAGGCCATAATCACCTTCCAAACCCTAACCTATTTGCAATTATCTCTCAGATTTATTATTTTGTAAGATAAAGAACATATTGTTTGGTTTGAAGATGAATAGACAATTAAATACTCAGCTTTAGTCTTGTTCTGCCCAAAGTCCTCGATTTATGATATCTTTGAGTGAAAACCCCGGCACTACGTTAGTTAGTTTGAAGAGATCTAGATAATAGATATAAAGAATTTCCAGTTCCCATACAGCACAAGATATTCTCAGAATGTTCTCACAATGTGAAAACATTCTTTTTTCAGAATATTTGTTTCGAAATTATCTAATAACATTTATGGAATTTCAAACTTCAATCTTGAATATTCTGAGTACATTCATTCAATCAGATCCTAAGAAAATTCTTCATCAATATACTGAAAATATTTGAATAGATTATTATTCCAAATATTCGCTTAGAATGTGCTTGAGATGTCCTTATATCATTAGATAACTTTAAAATTTAATGAAAAAGATAGATGACGAATGCGGTATAGTGGTGAGAATTAAAATAGTAACTATTTTGCATGTTTGATTCTATTACCTGTCTATGGTAAACACATTGTATATTTAGGCAATCCCTTCTTTAGGCATAGAGCGCATGTCCATGCCGCCAAGAAGGGAAGATTTCAAATGGCAAGATGGCCGCTAGACGTAAATAAAAAATAATGTTAAAATTAATGGTCTGTGATCAGTTTTGTATAAGGTTTTATTCTAACATAATTAATTAAAAATAATAATGTGACGTGAACAGTGTGTAATTGCAAACTTAGATCCAGAGTACAGAAGCAACTAAAACATGGTGTCAGGTTAACTAAAACCCAGTAACCCATCAGTACATCCACATCAAACTATGGTGGTGGTTTATATTGCATGACTTAGGTACTATTGAACAAAACACAATTTTTTAATTATATATTATGCAATGTATGTGTACCTTATTCGAAAGATGATCCAGTCTCAAGCAAAATTGGCGAACCCATGGTCAGTGTCAACTGCAGGAGATGTTTTAAAACTAGTTTCTTGACTGGATGCGTTTTAGTTCTTGATAACCTCACACCATGTTTTAGTTGCTTCTGTACTCTGGTTTTATGTTTGCAATTACACACTGTTCTCCGTGTTCACTTCATATTATTATTTTTAATCAATTATGTTAGAATATAACCTTATTATACAACATTGACCACATACTATTCATGTTGATATTAATTTTTATTTACGTCTACCGGCCATCTTCCCTTATCGGCAGCATGGACATGCGCTCTATGCCTAAAAGCGAGATTGCCTAAATATACAATTTTCGGATGTGTTTAACATAGACAAGTAACAGAATCTAACGTGCAAAATACTTACTATTATAATTCTCACCACTATACCGTAATCATCATCTATCTTTTTCATTAAATTTTAAAGTTATATAATATTATAAGGACATCTCAAGCATATTCTGAGCGAATATTCGGAATAATAATATATTCATATATTCTCAGTATATTGATGGAGAATTTTCTTAGTGATTGAATGAATGTACTCAGAATATTCAAGATTGAAGTTTGAAATTCCATAAATGTTATTAGAAGATTCCGAAACAAATATTCTGAAAAAATAATGTTCTCACATTGTGAGAACCTTTCACAGAATCAAGATCGATCATCACTTAAGGTAAGTTCGTTTGATCCTATGATTTTAATATGTAAAATGCATCCCACTTATTTCCACTTCTACAATAATTATTTTGAGAAAATATGGTACGAATGTTTCTCCTGTAATACTAACTATACTATCTACATATAATCTGTTACCTTTCTTAGTTAAAGAAAAATTTGGTTATTGAAATTTAAATTTTTTTTAATGAAAATTCGCTACCATAACGACTTCTAAAACGTTGTTGGGTGATATAAAGTTTGTATAAACATTAAAAAAAACACAGAACTTCTTACATTTTCTTACTCATGGAACAGTATTTTTTAGGTCGTCCTCGTAAAAACATTTACTCAGAGAAACTGAAACGCAACGTCTGCTACATTATAAACCCACTCATATGAAATTAAAATCAGTAGCAGATGTTCATTAAAAGACAAACAGTGCTGTCTCTGTAGTCGCCATTTGTTTCCCAAAACCTGATTCGCTTGAATTAGATTCTCCACAGCCAACTTTGGATTACTTGACAAAAAACTTCTATATTCCTGGCAAGTATTGAACTGTTTTCCACGTGATAGCCAAATTTAGAACTTCAGAAATATCTCTGAACTTGAGAACGTTATAAAATACCAATTAACTAGTCAAGCTGGAATTTTTTTAACGTCTACGAGAACACTTTTTATTTATCTGTTAATTAAAAATAGGTAAAAATGGGCTAGCATGAGAAATGTAATTACCAAAATCAGACGTTGCTGTTACTCACGATGCAAAATTATTTTGGTGTATTTAAACGAAAGCAATTTCTCATTATAGCATCACACAACACAATATGAAGCGGGCGTGAAGAGAAAATAAATATAATCAAAGTACATATTTCTAGGTCAGATTCGCAAAATAAATTTTGTATGATATTTGGTTATTTAATACTCAGCTGATTTAATGTGGTTGTTTCTATTAAGTGAAACCGTTCCATAATAACAATATGAAGATCAAAAGACTCGTTATCCGGCTTAAAAATGTATTCTTAAGATATGCCGGTAGAAACACTACCAAAAATAGAGGAAGTGTAGTAATGAAATGAAATGTACACAAACTCAACAACACGCAGGAATTGGAGTTTTCAAGAAGAAACCAATAAGATAAATATGCGCGGATGGAAATAAAAAGCTGTTTAAGGAAGCTACGGAAGAAGTACTGGGTAAAATATCACAGAAATATTACAATTCACGCAAGAACGTAACTAGTGGAGAAAGGTGAGGAACAAAGAAGCATACAATGGATGTTCGATGTATTTCCTACACGACGGAGCTCCACTATTATTTTCTCCAGGGTACCTCATTTCTGAATGATATTTGTTTGTTGTAACAGGTGAATAGGACGTGGTAACCCGCATAACTGGTCTGCAATATCGCCCGATTTGAACCCTCTCAATTATGACTTGCGGGGCCATTTGAGTAGTAAGGTGTACACCTATGTAATAAATACAGAGCAAGGCCTTGTCCAGAGAATAACTCATTGTAATAAGGTAAACAGAAATATACAAAGTGTCGTTTGAATACAACGACAATATATGTAAGGCTGCTTTCCTATACTGGGAAGTGTTAACAATCGTTTGACATATTTCCAACACGACGCAGCTCCACCACATGATTCTCGCGGGGTTGTATCATCCTTAAAGGTGCATTACTGTAACATGTGTGTAGGACGTGGTGGTCCGCACACCTGGTCTCTGAGTTTGCCCTATTTTTTTTATTTGCAAGGGAGGGAAAAATGTTCAGGAGACATTCGGCCATCCACCGAGCTGTGTTGGATTCTCTCTGGAGAAATGCCTTACCAACTAAAAACCACCTCCCGCAGTGCGAAGCAGGCCTGGAACTACCTTTCGGTATTACTTCAGACCAGCTTCTCCTTATGTAGCAGATGTGCTATTTTGTTTCATTTCCTGGTCCCGCTTCCTCATTATTTCCGTAACTACACTTTCTATTGTTTTCCATTTTGTTGCTGTCTCTAACATATGTTTGACTATGTTCTCTGCTGTCAGTTCTTCTCCAGTCTCTTTTGTAGCTCGTTCTCTTATCTCGTCCCACCTGATGCATTCTAGGACCGCGTTCTGTGGTGTTTCATGTTCTCCACAGTGGATGCACGTATCAGTTTTCGCCAGCCGGAATCTTGCCAGATAGGATCTGAAGCTGCCGTGCCCAGTCAGGAACTGCGTTAAGTAGTATCCTACTTCTCCATATTTTCGGGTAACCCAGGACCTTATTCTGAGATTAATTTCTTTTTCCACTGTGCTGTCATTGTTTCCTCTTGCCATTGTTGCTGCCACTTGCTCATCGTCTTCCCCCGTCTTCTGTTTTGATCAACTCTCTTGTTTTCATCTTCCCCATATGTGCGCTTTGCTAAGTACATGTATAGGATTTACTCCTGCTATGACCTGCGCTGCCTTAGTTGAAACTGTTCGGTAAGCACTTGTTATTCTAATTGCCACCTTTCTCTGTATACTTTCTAGTACTTTCCTCCATTTAGTTGCCTCAATCAAATCTCTCCATGCTGCAGCACCATATAATATGATGGAGTTAACAACGCTGCACAGTATCCTTCTTCTACCTACTACCACCGGTACTCGGCATTAAGCGGCTCAGGGCAGCTGCAGTTTTCTCTGCTTTTTCAGCAACGCTCTTCACATAGAAGCTCATATTCATGTTATGCCCAATTTTCAGACCAAGATATGTTAGGCTTCTCTTTGATTCTATTTCCAAGTTCCCAGTTCTAGCTGTAATGGTTTTTAGGCTTCTTGTGCCTGTCAGTATTACCACCTCCGTTTTCTGTGGTGCTAGTTGTAGTTCCTCTTCTGCATCCAGATTTCAATTCTTCCAATCGCCCACTCTATTTGTTCTTCAATATCTTCTTTGTCTCTCCCGCACACTATCACGGCTAGATCATCGGCATATCCTACAGTGGTCGTGTCTCTCGGCATTGGCATTTCCAATACCTCATCGTAATAAATATTCCACAGGGTCGGACCTAGAACCGATCCCTCTGGAACACCACTTGTCACGTTCATTGAGAGACTTTCGCCTACCAATATCTTCTTTTCCTCCAAGTAGCTGCAGACTAATTTAATGAGGTATTGTGATATTCGCCTTTTCTTTAATGTCTCTATTATTCCGTTCCACGGCACTTATTGAAGGCATTTCTCATGTCGAGTGTTACCAGAGCTGCATAGTTGTCGTTATTTTCTCTTGCCTGTTTTACTAAATTTTGTACTTTTTGCACAGCGTCCATCGTAGATAGTCCTCTTCTAAATCAATATCGGGTAGGTGCAAAATTTCCGATCTTTTCGATTTCATCGAGCAGTCTTTTATCGCCCTATTTGACGCCCTTGGTTATCACTTGTGGGATCATTTTAAGAAAAGGGTATATAGCTCTTAAATAAATACAAGAGAAGATTAAAATGCCATTAGAAAGGTCGTAACACAACTACACAAGAGAGTAAAAAAATGTATTACCAATAATAAAACTGACTGTTTTATTTTTCCCTTTTGTTCAATAGATTCAAATTGTTTAAAAATTAAATGCTATGCTCCTAGGTCTTTAACTCCTGGTCTGAACCTGCTTCCGAAGGTTTTTGGTTTAAGTCTCAAAAACACATAAATTTTCAGCGTTTAGCAGACTACATTTTCTATTTTGGCTGGCTCGCGAAGATAATAAACAATAAACCATTAGTTTTTCAACAGAGAATTTCAAAATTAACAGGAAATAAACTTAGCTGAAACCAAAAATGCGATATAAATACAAACATTTTAGCTCAGTTTTCTCAATTATATAGTGCGACTCTAGTAATAACCCAGGTCGAAGCCCCACTATAGGTACTACAAGAACACCAATCGGCAGTTAGATCTCCTTCAGACGCCTTAGAGGCGATTTCACGAAAACTGATATAAACTTCGTTTTTTTAAATTCATTAATAGTTGTTGCCCTTGCTTGGTGAAACCGTTACATACTAAATACAGATGCAGATACTGTTTGCCTGGCTTGATTTAGTTTTCACCAAAGCTGATAAAGGGAACACAACTGTAGCTAGAAATACGGACACATACAACGTAAAAATTAATAATTTTGTGACCGCAGAAAATTCGACAAAAATAGGGGAGAGAAAATTAAAAAATATACTTTAAGATATATCTTTGTTCAGTGAAAATGAAAAGAAATATCTTTTATATAAAAATCCCCAACCACCAAATATGTATGGATATTTAAATAATTATAAACCAAACATTCCCGTTAGGCTAGTAGTTAGCTATGTTAATACTCCTAATCATAAGACAGCAAGCATATTGGTTTTACTTATTATATAATACAACTATATTCAAAAATTTTCAGATAAAAATTCTTATGAACAAAAAATTTAAATAACAGAAATATTCTTACAAGCAGCAAATTAGCTTTGTTTAATGTTTGTAGCATATATTCTAAAATACCTCCCAGAGAATACTTACTTTTATTAGAAAACATTTTACCAGAAAATAACGCAAATGTCATAAAAAGACAACAGAACGGTATATGCAGAAAGGGCACATTTCAAATTGACATTTCATCAAATTTGTGTTCTCTTATGGTAGCCGCAACGCCTTATGCATAAACGTCACATGTCCGCACTCTCTTGGTATTAGAAATCATGGGTATTTTGCTAGGCGTTATGAATAAAGGCCGCATGTCAGAGATATGTGCCGTTTATGCGAAATGTTAGTAAACGAAAAGCAGATCCTTCCAAGTATGTTGGAGATATACAGAAAGATGACCGGATGCAGCAGGTGCGTAATAGTAGTGAATTTTCATAAGAATAATATATTATAGTGATATAGCCTTATATAAAAAGTTATAAAACATTACTTTATTTAATTAAAAAGAGTAAAAAATAGGAAATAGGGCAAAGAAGGGCAAGCAAAAGCATGATCTCTGACATAAATATTTATACAGTCATTTGGATACAAAACTCAAACAAAAGAATTGGCAAATAAAAATAAAAAATGGGGTAAAGAAGGGCGAGCAAAAGCATGATCTCTAACATAAATATTGATAAAAAATCATTTCGATACAAAACTCAAACAAAACAATTGATAAACAGAAAATATACTCAACAAAAAATAAACCAGAAAGCTGAACATAAAAAATTTCGTGGTTCATGCATTGAGGGTGATTGTATGCATGCAGAAGGGGAAGAAGAACCCCCAGGAGGAAGAGGGTTTCTGCCCCCTCACCCAAAAACACGGGGGGTTCTCCTTCCCATTGTGCGTGCATACAACTACCTTCAAAGTATAAAGCACAATAAAAATTTCTTGGGAGAAATCCCCAAGAAAGTTACTGGACCTGAGCGAATACGAGTGTTGTGCGGGGTAGACAGGGTTTAAAGGAGGTATTGCCGCAAATTGTGAAAAACGCATCTTTTCAAAGTCCGAACTGGTTTTTTAGCATTTTCCTCTCATATTTCCCCCAAGCACAGCACCCCATTCATTCTCGGTCCCTTTACTTTTTTGTAGGTTGTTTACAACAAATTTGCCTTGTGGCTTGTGCATCCAAGGAGGGTTCTAAGCGTATTTCCGAAAAAAAGTCTTAAAATCCTCCGTGCAGTAAACTGTTTATTTACCAAAATTACATTCCACTTCGTCGCCTATAATGTCTTTTTCAGATAAGTGTGTGTTTTGTTTCTTTAACGTCGGCCTATTTCCACAACTATGGCCAATCACGGACGCCAGGGAGCAGTTTCACCTCACTATCCTGGAAATTTTGCCGGACCCCTGTCTTTCTGTAAGGAGGGTAGGGATCTTTAACGTGCCCAACATCGCATGGACACGGTACCGACGGCTTTACGCCCCCTTCGAAGGGCGGAACGTGCAGACATTCAACTTGCTCAAATACAGTGCCAGACTCGAGGACAAGGCTTTTCAGGCAGATGGTGAGGATTCTAAGTTGAATGAGAAAAATATCAGATATGTCTATTAGAGATACCGGGTGTCATTTGTATATGCCATAATACTGTATTTTCTATAAAAAGCGCTAATGCAAGAAACAATGCATATAAGGCTAGATACGAAACCAATAATGTGTTTCTAATGATGATCAAAATGCACCTAACTGTACATGAAGTTTATAGGTTAATAGAAAATCGTATTATTCAAATTTGAAATGCTTTAATGAAAATTTGCTACAATAACGCACTTACTGCGTCTCGAGTTGTTATATTCTGTAATTACCATATTAGCGATATGTTACTTGACAAATAAATATATATGCATTTATTGCTTTTTAGTGAATTTTTATTAAAAAAATTCACTAATAGAGAGGTATCGATGGTGAGACTTTGCAAAAATTCTTTCAAATGAGCGCGAATTAGGACCCCTAGAACCCATATCCGGGGTCAGTTTGCATTTTTATATGCTTATATAATATATATATATTATATATATATATATATATATATATATATATATATATATATATATATATATATATATATATATATATGTATCCGTCTGATAACTCAAAAAATAATTAACCGATTTAGATGAAACTCGGCAAGTGCCTTTCTTTTATTAATGGCTTGGATGAGTTCGTTGGCCAGGAAAATCGGACGGGGTTTTCCTGGAAAATTTTGAGTTTTCTTTCAAAAAAAATTTTTTTTTCCGAAAATTTCGATAAAATTTGGTCTACATATTGCTTTGGGAAATACCTAACTATGTGCCAAAATTCAGCTTTCTAGGGTTACAGAAAATTGAGCTATTCAAATTTGAAAAATGTTTAAATCATAATTAGTTAGTCAATGCTTTTCTTATTGACTCATGAGATTCATTCATCAACCTTCCATTGACTTCTGCTTCTGCCGCTGTTACAGTCCTTTTATTTAGATCTAGAGTTCTAACTACTCATACAAACAGTGTTTTTTAACCACGTGGCTGGGCGACTGACCGAATTCATTCCCAGTTGCTGTTGATTTACACATATTCTCTTAATATGTTTGAAGATGTGGTGTCTACTTAATTCCACGTCACTATTAACCGACTATTTATGAAATCAAATAAGTAAATTAAATCGATTGTCATAAAATATGTAGTGTATTAAGACAAGGGAAAAAGAAATAAAACATATATAACTGTGCACATTTTGATTATATTTTAGGGTGCTTGAGAGAGGTATTGTCACAGCTTAATGTCTTATTAAAGTTCATTTGTAAATAGGTTTAATTTTTATATGTTTATATATATATATATATATATATATATATATATATATATATATATATATATATATATATATATATATATATATATATATATATATATATATATATATATATATATATGATAACTCAAAAAATAATTAACCGATTTCGATGAAACTTGGCAAGTGCCTGTCTTTTATTAATGGCTTGGATGAGTTCGTTATCCAGAAAAATCAGACGGGGTTTTCCGGAAAAATTTTGAGTTTTCTTTCGAAAAAATTTTTTTTCTCCGAAAGTAACAAAGCTGTTTCAATAAAATTTACTATATATGTTGCCTCAACCTTACTACGTACCAAAATTCAACTTTCTAAGTTTAGAGAAAATTGAGTTACTCAAATTTTAAATTTTCTTTCGAAAAAAATTTTTTTCTCCGATAATTACAAAGTTATTTTAATGAAATTTTGTGGTTATCTTGCCTTAGGAAAAACCTTACTACGTATTGAAATTAAACTCTCTAAGTTTATAGAAAATTGAGTTATTTAAATTTGAAGCATTTAATAAAAATTCACTACCATAACGCACTTGCTGCGTCCCGAGTTTTTAAAATTTACTGTAGCAAATGATCACAGATTTCACCTAATCGTACGGCAGCTGTATTAAGCTAATAAAAAAAATCAGAGATTTCTTTTCACATCTATATACCAATCTCCACAGATGTTCAGATTCAGATGTCAGTCTAGATAGTCCCATATTCGAGAGTCGAGAGGCAGATGCTGGATGTCTCGGAATATTTGATATGAAAGTAGAAACCACCGACAATTCACCAGCAGGTAGTTTGACCGACCCCTTACCTTCACTAAAGATTGCTAACGCTATAAATACCAAAATACACACAAAGTAAAAGATGGTATTTATGCACATGCTTATTTTATTTAAAATAATTTGTTTTTATTTATTTTAAATAAGAACAGTAACCAAAATATTGCATAAATTTCATAAGTACCCCATATTAACTAATTATTTAATTAATTCTATTTTAGGAGCTTCGGTGGTCCAGGGGTAAAATCGTGTGCCACTGAACCTAAGGGTACCTGATTCTATTCCCAGGGTTTCCCTTTCACTTTTCAGTACAAACTGTAATAAATTAACATCAACCGAGGTTGTGGCATTGTATTTGAGCAAGTTGAATGTCTGCACGTTCCGCCCTTCGGAGGGGCCGTAAAGCAGTCCATCCCGTGTCCATGCGATGTTGGGCATTTAAATATCCCTACCTTCCTCACAGAAAGGCAGAGGTTTGGCAAAATTTCCAGGATAGTGAGGTGAAACTGCTCTCTGGCGTCGGTGATTGGCCATAGTAGCCAAAATAGGTCGAGGTCAAATTAAAAAAAAGTTCTACTTTTATAACGATACATTACATCAATATGTTTGCAAAGTATAGGTATAAATTAATTGTTTTTATTATTGTACTCTTATACAAGATGCAAAAAAAAGAAGGAAACGTTACCATAAAAATTAGTTAACCCATACTTATTCCCAAATATTAAGTATATTTATTCTTCCAATATGTGTATAACGGACTGAAATCTGTGATGAGCACTGATATGTACAACTTAAAAACCCAATTCAGGGCAATACATTTTTCAGACCTGATGATCGTTTCGCTAATAAAGTTAGCGTCATCAGAGCGATGAGTAAACTTTGTTAGCCAAACAATCATCAGGCTGAAAATATATTGTGATGAATTCGGTTCTCCAAATTGTATTTAGAATACATAATGGAAACCTAGTGCAATTTGCATACTAAAACAAACTAAATATATATATATATATATATATATATATATATATATATATATATATATATATATATATATTCCTATTATTACTGGACTGATGAGAGCTAATAAGCTTGAAACACGTGTATGCGGTTGTCTCCTTGCGGCTCGCTCTTAACCCTTCTCCTTGCATAGTATACGATTTGCCGCGTGAAAAAATCATGTAGTGTATATATATATATATATATATATATATATATATATATATATATATATATATATATACATGGTGATTGATCGAAATCGTTTATCAACTCAGCATTAGGAGTTCTGTTCATAATATTTTTCTGAAAATTTCAACATGCGCGTAACGACCCATGTTCTATTCAATGAAAATATCTTGAAGATCGCGGTACTTCCGGAAATACCGGAAGTAGATATCAACTTTCTTATTTCAAATAGACTGGTATAGTTTTTTGCATTTTTAAATTAGACACGTTATTTTAGAGGGACTGTCGGTAGCATTCCCTATACGTGGATTTACTTGATAATACTTAAAATTATGAACAACCGCTATTTTTTAAACCAAAAGCGCAAAAATGGTGGTTATATATATATATATATATATATATATATATATATATATATATATATATATATATATATATATATATATATACAGGGTCGCTGATAAGTCTGGAAACGGTCGATTATCCGGGAAAATATACAAGGTGTCGAAAAAAGTTTTATACAAAAGTTTTTGGGTTCTTCAATGTCTACTAGGCGGTGATAATTTTATTTATACAGGGTTGGTCATACAGGCGTGGCACACCAATATTAATTTTTTTTTAATGGAACACCCTATATATTATTCGATATTTCAATCCTTCTCTTAATTTTGAGCAACATTTATGAGAAGCATAATGTACCTAAACTCAATCGTTTCCGGGTAAAAAAATAAATAAAAATAAACGCTACTGTTTTTAAAATCTATTGGATGAAGAACAAAAATAAATGAAAAGTAGAATATCTCTTGAAAACAATCTGTGAGTGTGAAAAGAACCGGTTGCGATGTTTTTAACATTGTTTGGAATCCCAAGATAAGATAAGATGCCCATAAGAAACGCAGTATTATTCTTTTGTTTTAAAATGTTTCCAGGACAACGAATGTCAAACATTCATTCAGTGTCAACAGTTTTGAAACATTAGTAATTTAGTGTCAACAGTTTTTGTGCAAAATGGCAAGTTTAAGTGAAACCGAACGTATCGAAATTTTAATGATGATAGGGTACGGTGATAGAACACGAAGTTTTGCTCAAGTGGTGATTATGTTCAATGAGTTGCATCCTGAGCGGGAATCGATCTCCAAATCCACAGTTTCGAAAACTTTGCATCGTTTTCACGAAACTGGCGGTATCAAGGATAAACCTAGAACTGGAAGGCCAGTAACCGTTACAAATGAAGAAAATTCTTTGAATGTAATATTGGATGTGGTGGAAAATCCGAAAACTTCGGCACAGCAATTGGCTTTAAATCACAATATGAGTCGATATTCAATTCAAAAGATTACGAAGCGGGAAAAGTTCCGTCCATATAAAATTCATTTATTGCAAGAACTGAGTGAAGACGATTTTGATCGCAGAATCGAGTTCTGTGAACTTATTATGGAGAAGTTACGCCAAAATTTTAACTTTGCCAACCACATTTTGTTTTCCGACGAATCTACATTTTGTTTGAATGGACAAGTCAACCGACACAACTGTAGGTACTGGTCAGACGAAAACCCACATTGGATGGAACAAATTCACACCCAAAGACCGTAAAAAGTAAATGTTTGGTGTGCTATTATTGGTGGACATATCATAGGACCTTATTTTATACACGGTAATTTGAACTCTGCTCGATATTTGACACTTTTGCAAGAATCAATTGTTCCAGACGTTAGTCGATTATTTCCGAACAATAACGACCCAAATCTACCAGCGGAAGAAATATGGTTTCAGCAGGATGGGGCACCCCCTCATTTTGGAATTGAGGTACGGGAATATCTGAATCAAACCTTTCCTGGCAGATGGATAGGGCGCAGGGGAACTATTGAATGGCCAGCTAGGTCTCCCGACATGACGCCGCTAGACTTTTTTTTTGTGGGGTCATGTAAAAAATTTAATTTACCAAAATAGACCGCAGAATATTGAAGAGTTGCAAGCAAGGATTGTGCATGAAATTAATAACATTCCTCAAAACGCTCTTGTAAATGCAGTGCAATGTTTTGTTAAGCGAATTCATTATTGTCAGGAGGTCAATGGAGAACACTTTGAACATCTTATAAAATAGGATTTCAAACAATGTTAAAAACATCGCAACCGGTTCTTTTCACACTCACAGATTGTTTTCAAGAGATATTCTACTTTTCATTTATTTTTGTTCTTCATCCAATAGATTTTAAAAACAATAGCGTTTATTTTTATTTATTTTTTTACCCGGAAACGATTGAGTTTATGTACATCATGCTTCTGATAAATGTTGCTCAAAATTAAGAGAAGGATTGAAATATCGAATAATATATAGGGTGTTCCATTAAAAAAAAATTAATATTGGTGTGCCACGCCTGTATGACCAACCCTGTATAAATGAAATTATCACCGCCTAGTAGACATTGAAGAACCCAAAAACTTTTGTATAAAACTTTTTTCGACACCTTGTATATTTTCCCGGATAATCGACCGTTTCCAGACTTATCAGCGACCCTGTATATATATATATATATATATATATATATATATATATATATATATATATATATATATATATATATATATATATATATATATATATATATATATATATATATATATATATATATATATATATATATATATATATATATATATATATATATATATATATATATATAAATGTTGATGTTTATAGTGTTGTTTTTATAACTGGCAAATTATCCACAATTTAATTTTAATTTTATTTTAGTGCAACTTCAAACCATGAAAACTCGATTTTTTCAAATACAATGCCCTATGTCTATTCCCATATTCCCATTCTGAAGCAGAATTACATTTCGCATCGAACTGTAATAGCATCATCCCTACAACTATCTGCAATATTTGTCGAGTTATTAGGGTTTTTGATAAAATTTAGAGACAATTATAACAGATTTGTAATAGCTAGCCATGGAAATGACAACCAACATTCGTATTAATAAATGTCAACCATCTAAGTCGCGTTTTTCTTAGTGTTAATCGAAATGAAAAATCATGAGTATTCAAACACGAATATTTTGAACTTATTTTATATTGTCTATGAGAATTAAGTTTATGTACTCTGTTACTTATATTGTCACAAGTATCTTGTAAAAGTGTGTTGGAAACAGCGAACACTCTGGAATTATGTTTCTACAACGAACCACAAGTGTCGGAAATGATGTAGAACGATCTAGAATCTCTATAGACAGTATAAGTAGGCGAGCCGCACATAGAGTAAGTCAGTAGTAAGTTAGTGTTGGTGTATAATAAGCGATCATAGAAGACGTATGGTGGAATATAGTTCTCTGGACATTTAGTAATAGAGAGAAATATTTTAGTCGATAGTGGTGTTTGAAAATAGTTGGTTATAATAAATTAGTAGTTTGAAAAGCTGTGTTTTGTTAGTCAACAAATCCAGAACCTCGAATAACGTAACAACTGGTGTCAGAAGTGGGATTTAAAAGCTGCTAGTTGTAATATTTTCCAGAATATTCGTTGAACAACGTGGAAATTCCTAGAATCACTGGAAGATCAGTGCCAGCAATAATTCATAACTGGGTGTTTGAAACAGAATAAACTGTGTCCCAGCTTTCTCTGGACATTTAGTAATAGAGACAAATATTTTAGTTGACAGTGGTGTTTGAAAATAGTTGGTTATAATAAATTAGTAGTTTGTAAAGCTGTGATTTGTTAGTCAATAAATCCAGAACCCCGAAGAACGTAACAGCTGGTGTCAGAAGTGGTATTTAAAAGCTGCTAGTTGTAACATTTTCCAGAATATTCGTTGAACAACGTGGAAATTCCTAGAATCACTGGAAGATCAGTGCCAGCAATAATTCATAACTGGGTGTTTGAAACAGAATAAACTGTGTCCCAACTTTATGTACGTCTATGCCTAAGACACGTAGCGCAACAGCCAAAGTGGACACCCAGTTATTAAAAATGAGTAAAAAAATAGACGAAGAACCTAATTTAGCACGAGACGAAGCTGGAAAAAGAGACGAAGAAGCCAAAGAAGAAATGGGAAAAATAGATGAAGAGGTCAGAATAATAGACGAAGAAGCCAGAGAAGAAATGAAAAGAAGATATGAAGAAGTCAGAAAAAAGAGATGAAGAGACCAAAGAAGAAATGAAAAAAGGAGATGAAGAAATAAAGAAAATTCTACAAGAACAGGCCAGCAGAATTGAAAATATTACTTTATGCGTCAACGAACGTATTAAGCAGGTAAAAGACGACATCTTCCAGCAAGTAGAAATCCGAGTAAGGGATATCAGTGACGATGTACATTACAAGCTGATGAGTGTGCAGGAAGTACAAGCGGAGGTACAGCAGACAATACAATCACTAGAAAATAAGTGTGATATCCTGCCAAGGGAAACATCAGACTCGAAGATACCCCGATCGTAAGAATTAAGGTCCGCACATTCGATGGCTCAGTCCCATGGGGTATTTGTCTACGACAGGCCTACATCAAATGGTTGGGGCGAGAAAGAGAAAGCGAGGAGATGCCCTAGATGTGCTCCAAGGTATCACCAGGGAGGAACAGGACAGTTTCGACAGCATTTGATATTACCTAGAAATGAGATTGGGAGACCAGCATTTACAACAGCTATATCACACTCAGCTGAAAAGTCGCTGTCAGAAATCGGGTGAAAGTGTGCAACAATTCGAAGCCGATGTTGCGAGACTAACACGATCAGCTTACCCAATAGCTCCGGTGAAATTTTTGAACCAGATGTCGCTGCAAACATTTATTGGTGGCGTCAGGGGTACCGACACCCAACAGGCGCTACGTATGGCACAAAAACTTGAACGACGCTTTGGCACATTCTGTGTAGTTTGACGCGGCAAAGCAAGCATCAGAACGTCCTGTGAGAGGTCGCAGTCTCCAAGTATGAGAAGAAATTAAAACAGATATACCCAAAGTGGTTCAGCTATTAAAGAAAATAGTATAACAGACAAAGCCTACATTTCATATGAAGCCAATAAGAGCTTACCGTGCAAATGCCTTGCCATATGCCGCTATCCGGCATATGGGAAAAAGTGAAGCTAAGGCCGGTAACCATGTCTCAGGTTAGCAATTGTGGCAGTGCTTTCGTCCTAGACCGATACGTAAGCGGCAATACGACTCAGATAGTCGTCCACACTGGCGCACCTAGGACGATTATTCACCGCGACAGGGTACGAATATGGCGGGTAAGAAAACGAGACAGTGTGTACAGAGTAAATTCAGCCAATGGTGATCGGATCCAGGTATTTGGCGAAGCTGACGTCGAGCTGCAATTTGGGACATGGAAGGCAAAGCGGAGAGTCATAACCGCCGCCATATCAGACCCGATTGTAATTGGCTTGGACGTACTTCATGGTCAGTGCGCTAAACTTTATCGCTCAAATAATAATGTTGCCTGGCAGTAACCTGGTGGTGCGGAAAATCACCATAGAAGAAAATAGCAACGTCTGCCGTGAAACTTCCATTCCAGCAAAGAGAGCTGCGAGAGGAGAGACAACTCAGGTACCCAGTCAGTAGCAAGTGGAAAAGAAATTAAGGGAGAAGTACAAGACGAAGGGTGTAAAAACCATGTAAGTGTGAAGCCAAGCCCGAGAAAGGTCAGTGAACACACTTGTTGGAACAGAGCTTATGTCGACAGGAATAATAGGGCCTGCAGGGATATTTGTGCCAATAGAAAGGCCAGAACAAGAGCAATTGTGCGGAAGAGCCAGTGCAACGTAAGAACTTCGCTTGAAGGGAGCTTCGACATACTGACGAGAAGAAAAGCCATCCATTCTGCTGTGAGAATGGACATACGAGTAGAAACCGACCGCATGAAGACCTGTTATGACGTGCGAGCTAATTCAGCCGGTTTTAAAGAAGAAGATCCGGTATGGTTTTGCAATCCAGTATGACGCAAGGGACTGTCGCCGAAGCTACAGAAATTATGGGAAGGTCCGTATAAGGTAGTCATAAGAATCAATGACCTTGTCTATCGCATTCAGAGGGGCCGAAAGAGCAAGATGAAGGTGGTCCACATGCGCACGCTTACTCCATACCAAGAAATGTCAAAATTCGACCGTGACGATCAAATGTAAGAGGGGGATAGTGTCACACCCGTATTTATCAAAACTACGTTTATATACTCTGTTACTTATGTGGTCACAAGCATCTTGTAAAAGTGTGTTGGTAACAGCGAACACTCTGGAATTATATTTATAGAACGAATCACAAGTGACAGGAACGATGTAAGAAGATCTAGAATGTCTATGGACAGTATAAATAGACGAGCCGTACATAGAGTAAGTCAAAGTCGCGCATGAAATGACGAATATCATTTTCAAAACTAAAAAGGTACTCTTCTCTTAATACCACGAAAGTATCTGGCGTTGACGAGATCCCAGCAATTGTTCTCAAAAAATGCGCACCAGAACTTGCTGCTGTCCTGACTCGTCTGTTTTAAACATCTTACAATAGAGGCATATTTCCTAGTAACTGGGAAACAGCTCGAGTACAACCCGTCCCCAAGAAAGGATCCATAGCGCTTCCTAGCAACTATGGGCCTATTTCTCTCCTTTCCGTCGTCTCTAAAGCGATGGAAAAGTATATAAACACCGAATTACTAAAATTCTTTGAAAAACACAGTCTAATCCACGACAGGCAGTATGGATTCCGTCGGCGCAGATTAACTGCCGACCTCCTTTCCTTTGTCACCCATTCTTGGAAGTCTATGGAACTATACGGTGAATTCCAAATTGTCGCTCTAGACATATCCAAAGGATTCGACCAGGTCTGGCACGTAGCGCTGCTTAATAAACTTCCGGCCTATGGACTACCACCAAAATTCTGTACCTTGACAGCAAATTTCCTCTCCAACCGAAGCATTTCTGTTGTCGTGGATGGCCATTTATCTAAACTCTCATAAGAGATACACCATACCTAGAGCCATCACAATGAACAACCAAGTTATTCAAAGTAATGAGTCCTTTTTACTTGTTGGCATTTCTGCGGATAGAAATCTCAATTGGCACCAACGTGTAACATCTATTGCAGAAGCGGCTGCTAAGAAATTAGGTTTCCTCTTCCGGGCTCGCAAATACTTTTCACCAGCTAATCTCTATACTTTATATACTTCACAAATAAGGCCAAACCTCGAATACTGCTTCCACATCTGGGGTGCCGCTGCCGCTTCTACACTCGCTATCCTGGACTCCATTCAGAAGAGAGATATGCGTCTCATCGGTGATCCTATCCTCACCCAAAGGCTGCTATCCCTTGCCCACCGACGTGCTGTTGGTGACTTTTCTCTCTTTTATAGATATCTGCACGGGCACTGCTCAGATCAGCTTTCTTCCATAGTTCCTCCACCTGCTGCCCCCAACAGATCTACCAGCGGAACAGAGCGAATGCACTCTTTTACTGTCCAGGTCATAGAACATCTTGTTATGCCTGCTCTGTTGTCCCGAGGAGTTCCAAGTTGTGGAATTCCTTGCCCGCACATGTTTTTCCTTCTCCTCCAAACCTCCAAACCTTCAAGTCCAGAATTAACAAGTTGCCTGTTTTCTCCTTGTCGACACCCACGGTACGACAGTATTTAGGCTGTAATCCCTCGTAGTGTGTTGTTGAAATATAAGTAGTAAGTTAGTGTTGGTGTAAAATAAGCGATCATAGAAGGCGTAAAATGAAATATAGTTCTATGGACATTTAGTAATAGAGATAAATAATTTAGTTGATGGTGGTGTTGGAAAATAGTTGGTTGTAATAAATCAGTAGTTTGAAAAGCTGTGTTTTGTTAGTCAACAAATTCAGAACCTCGGAGAACGTAAGAATATTCATGAAGAATGTCACAGAATTAATTAAAAAACTTGCTGTGTGTTTAATGACAAATGTCATAATTTGACTGCAATGACTAGTCAAAGGCAGCGAATATAATTAATTTAAAAAAAAAATGGAAATGTTAAATTTGCTAGTATTCGGCGCCAGCCTGTTACAAATGAAGAAGAAACGAAATTAACGTCTTAACATATTCCAATATCCCTCCACGCCAGTCAATTCGATCGGCAGCTCAAGAATTGGGTTTACCAGTTTATGCGGTTCAAGTTATTTTGAAGAAGCATAAAATGCACGACTATTCGTTCACAACAGTTCATGAACTTCACCCAGGCGACGATGTTAGAAGATTGAAACATTGTGAATGTTAATTAAAGTTATCTGGACAGATGAAACAAAATTTAGCAGAGAGTTGATAATCACCAAGCGCAATTTACACTACTGATCCACAGAAACCCCCCATTATAAAAGATAAATTCATTTTCAGAATAAATTAAGTTTTAATGTTTTTTGTCTGCTTATGAATAATCGATATTGCTTTATAATACATGATTCTAATTTAACCAGCGAAAGGTACGTTGAAATCTTAAGAGTAGGTTCAGAATTTTTGGAAATTTTACCTCTTAATGTTTTAAGGGCATCTTGGTACCGGACGGATGGAGCTCTTGCTCATTCTACTCGCAAAGTGGACCGAGAGCTTACACAGATTTTCGAAGATCGGTGGATAGACCATAGTGGACCATGGCGATGGCCTCCGAGATCTCCCGATCTCACACAGCTCTAGTTCTTCCTGTAGGGCCACATTAAAGCCGATGTGTACAACAGTGCAGGTAAGGGAGGAATTGGAGAGTCGCGCTAGAACGGCATTTTACCAATTAAATCATAATAACATTTACGAGGCTTGCACAAAAGACGTTTCTTCAAGAATTCATCGCTGCAGAAAAATGGGGACCACATAGAGCATACGTAACTTTTTAAACCTTATGTTTTTATCTTACTTCTTACATTTTTTATATCACTTCGATTAGTAGTTACTTTACAATGATTTTGTGTTGTTTGTAGAGAAATACTAACAAAATTACGGTACCTAGCTTAATTTTGTTAGTATTTTCCTTTTTAATAGAATAAGGTCAAGTGCCAGCGGATTTTTCGATTTGAAATTATTAAGATTTTTATTCTGTTTATTTAAATTTGTATGTAGTTAGTACAGTCAGAGGTTTTTTGAATAATTCTGTGACATTCTCCATGAATATTAAATAAGTTCAAAATATCCGTGTTTGAATACTCATGATTTTTCATTTTGATTAACACAAAAAAAAACGCGACTTATATGGTTGACATTTATTAGTAAGAATGTTGTCAAATTTTATCCAAAAACCCTAATAACTCGACAAATATTGCAGATAGGTATAGGGAATGGCATTACAGTTCGATGTGGAATTTAATTCTGCTTCAGAACATGGGAATATAAATAGAGCATTGCATTGGAAAAATCGACTTTTAATGGTCTGAAGTTGCACCAAAATAAAATTTTGCACACTCTGCAGATAATTTGCCAATTCTATAACCGACACTATAAAGATCAACATATTTTATATCTATAACCGAAATCTTAGCGCTTTTACTTAAAAAATCGTGGCGGTACATAATTTTAAGTATCATGAAGTAAATCTAAAAATTTTCAAAAAAGTCAAAAAAACTAAAAAACGCCTGATTTTATGTATAGGAAATGCTACCGAAAGTCCATCTAGAATAACGCTTGTAATTAAAAAAGTACGGACACAGCAAGTGCGTTATGGAAGTGAATTTTCAATAAAAAAAATTTATTGCAAATAAGTCTCTCTAATGCAAGCAGGTATCAATCTGGTTGCCGGTATAACCTATATAGTAGAAACAATGTAGCATATTTTATCAAAATGACTTATTGTTTGAAAATGTACAAAAATTTTCCGAAAATAAACAAAATGTTTCCGAGAAAACTTGTTTCCTAGCCAACAAACCTTGGGTTAGTAGCAAATTGTGTTATTGAAATTTTAAGTATTTAATGACAATTCTCTGCCAAAAAACACTTACCGAGTCTCCATTTTTTTTCTTACAAACATGCATCATATTTCGATAAAAAATGCATTAATATAAGGGTGTTCGAAAAAAAATTGTAATTGTAGGTATCACCAACTTATGGGCCATCCAGTGATTGTCAAAATAATTTTATAAGATGCAACTCAAGACACGTATAATTAACGTATACAACTTTGTCTCGTAATCACAATTATATTGAGCTTTACCGTAGAAATCTGTCACCCTGTATATATGTAAACAGATAAAAACTGAAACTAAACTCGGATATGGATTCTAAGGGGCCTAGTTTGCGCTCATTTGAAGAAATCTTTTTAAAATTCAAAAGTCGCGGTTTCCTCTCAACGAATTTTTATACGAAAAGTAGATAAAAATTATAGACCGTTAAACCATAAACTTAACTAAAACTACTGCCAAAGCATCAGAGAAAGGGTCTATTTGAAATGAAATTTCTGGAAACATTTTAATAAAATGCAGGACAATGACGGTTGAAGCTGAAACTTAAGGGTCTGCTGAACACTCTTCTTGCGACATGTTTTTACACAATCCGTATTTATTTCAGGTTCTTTGCCTAAATGTTCCAAGTTTGATGTTTCAAATCGGAATTTGACGTTTTGAGAAAAACCCAAAATTTCTTTTCTTTAAATGCCTATAACTTTTTTGATGTTAAAACTACACACCTATATTTCGGTACATGGTTCGCTCTTTATAGTGCAAACACGCGTACCAAATTTGGTTTTCGTTACTTTGTTATTTCCGGAGATATCAAAAGTTTCCGGGAGAACCTTGGCCGATTTTCCTGGCTAACGAACTTATTCAAGCCACTTTTGAAGAAAATTCATTAAAATGCAAAAAAAAACTATACCATTCCATTCGAAATAAGAAAGTTGATGTATACTTCCGGTATTTCTGGAGATACCACCATCTTGAAAATATTTTCATTGAATAGATCATGGGTCGTTACCCGCATGCTGAAGTCTTCACACTGTATATGTGTACACAATTACATTATCTTAGTTAACCTGTTTAAAAAAGCTAATATGTATTTAAAATACGGTTACACATATGAGCTAAGATTAATAATTATGATACTAGATACCTGGGTCCCTCCTTCGTATTAACCAGAAGCATATATGGAGATACTTAATTCGTTTCCAAATCAATCATCTCCAATCTAAAGAGAATGGTGCTAGCTGCATTGTAATATGGCAGGTGGCACATGATTTTGATCAGTAATGGGGTTACTTAACGAATTTGATGTCGAAAAAATTAAACCTATATGTTATATTAGGACTGCTCCGACTTCGCGTTTTTACACAAAGATGCTAAAGATATGGATTTCAAATTCTAGGGATATCATTCACGGCTTGCTGCGGAGATGAGCATTGAGCTGATCGTATACATATATAGTAGGATATTTTTCGTTTTTGTTGTTGTTGATACTACATGAGAAAATATATATAACTGGGGTATCTTTTAGTTTAGTTTTTTTAGTTATGTAGGTTGTTAGCACACTATTTTTATGAGTTAAGAGATATGCTTCTGTATGGACCCACACACAAGTACTTTACTTTCGTGGGTTATATATGTTTATTTTAATGTACTTATAGCTCTAAATGTTCAAACTGTTGTATTGAGGAAAATAAACTTTATTATTATTATTATATAATATACAGTGTGTCTCAAAGTTAGTTGCCAGTAATTTTTAAAAGAAATTTTGAATAAAGTCAACTTATACTCTTGAATGTCGCCTTTTTTTAGAAAAATATTTCTACCCATCATAACCTATCCTTTGAAGGGAACTACTCTCACAAAATTTTTAAATACAAAGTAGAGTTATTTATACATTTTTTAAGGAACATTAATTCTCCATTCAGCACTATAAAAATTTTTCAATTTTGCTTCATGATTAGTGAGCAACCTTACGTCATTTTCATGTCATTTTTTCGGAACTCTATATATACTGCGATATTAATTAAAGATGTCAATATGATGACAATATGCCATAGCCCTGTGATGTCAATAATTACCATTTAGTTAAACATTCAATGGAAGGCTTCTCTCCAGACAACAAATTTATTTAAAATAACCAGACGCGTTTCGATCCACTAAGAGGCCATCTTCAGGGCATAAATCTAGAATCATACTAAAAAAGGTCTGTCAGAAAAACATCGTTTTTCTGGTAGGCAATTGTGCAGGTTAGAGCACAATGGTGACAAGACACTCCCTACAGAAACATCAAGGTTAAAATCCTAAGTCACACAGTAAAAAGCTAACTAACAGTCAAGCAAAAATTCAATGGAAGGCTTCTCTCCAGACAACAAATTTATTTAAAATAACAAGACGCGTTTCGATCTACTAAGAGGCCAGCTTCAGGGCATAAATCTAGAATCATAATAAAAAAGGTCTGTCAGAAAAACATCGTTTTTCTGGTAGGCAATTGTGCAGGTTAGAGCACAATGGTGACAAGACACTCACTACAGAAACATCAAGGTTAAAATCCTAAGTCACACAGTAAAAAGCTAACTAACAGTCAAGCTAAAACTAAGAGAGTTACGGTGAAAAACACAAGCAGCTACAGTAGCACAAGCTAAAAACTAAGTTAAAGCTAAATATGCAGTCAAATATGACTTTAAATACCAGAGCAAACTGAAAAGCGCTGAAAGCCACAGAACAAGTGCAAAAAGTCTATTATATGAAAAATTAAACAATTAAAGTCCCTTGCGGAAATTGAATACGCCAAGTAGCAAACTGACAGGGTAAACACTACAAGTGGCAGGCACAATCAAGCAGATACCCCATGATAATTAAGGTGATAGAGTTTTCGTGCAAAAACATGGTCGCCCTATGGGTAACCGTGTCACCCTTTTGTGCGGAAGTAATTATGGGCTTCTTTGAGAGGGACCTGGTTTTCAAAGACTACAATCCCTAGTTGAGGTACGTTTCTTCCTGGTCACGTTATGTCGATGACATAACATAGCAGCTCCACCTGTTCCAGGGTTGGCTGAATGCTCCACACATCAACATCGATTTCACCATGGAGTTAGAAGTTGAGTCGTCTATAAGCTTCCTCGACCTGAAGACGAGTAACCGCACCATAGTTTTGGCATTTATAGAAAACCCACTCAGACCGACAACCTCATTCCGTTTAAGTCTTGCCACCATATGTGTCACAAAATGACATCACTCAGATATTTGGTTGACAAACTGTGACAATGTCAAATTTTCGTTCAAGTCAATGAACACTGTCAACAACCTGTTCATTCACAACAAAGATAATATTCCAGACCTGAAGAAATCAGGCGTCTATCGTCTTTTTTTGTTGTTTCAACAACACACCACGAGGACCTACAGCCTAAATACTATTGTACCGCGGGCGTCGACAAGGAGGAAAGAGGCAACTTGTTAATTCTGGACTTGAAGCTTTGGAGGTTCGGAGGAGAAGAAAAACCATATGCCGGCCAGGAATTCCACAAGTTGGAAGTCCTCGGGACAAAAGAGCGGGCATAACAATACCTTCTATGACTGGTGACCTGAACAGTAAAATTGCGCATTCGCTCTGTCCCCCTGGTAGATCTGTTGGGGGCAGCAGGTGGAGGAACTATGGAAGAAAGCTCCTCTGAGCACTGCCCGTGCAAATATCTATAAAAGAGAGAGAGGTCACCAACGGCACGCCGGTGGGCAAGAGATGGCAGCCTTTGGGTGAGGGTAGGGTCACCAATGAGACGTATAGCTCTCTTCTGAATGGAGTCTAGGATAGCGAGTGTAGAAGCGGCAGCGGCACCCCAGATGTGGGAGCAGTATTCGAAGTTTGGCCTTATTTGTGAAGTATATAATGTATAAAGATTAGCAGGTGAAAAGTATTTGCCAGCCGGGAAGAGGAGACCTAATTTTTTAGCAGCCGCTTCTGCGATTGATGTGACATGTTGGTGCCAATTGAGATTTCGATCCACAGAAATGCCAACAAGTGAAAAGACTCATTACTTTGAATAACTTGGTTGTTCATTGTGATGGTCCTAGGGCTGGTGTATCTTTTATGAGAAAGAAAGCAAGACTGAGATTTGGTGGGGTTGGATTGTACAAGATTTCTACTTCCCCAATCTAATATTTTTTGGAGATCCACGGAGACAGAACCCTCCATGTGTCTGCGATCCTCATCTAGTTGGGCCAAAGAGACAGGCTTAGAATATTGTATATTTGAGTGAAGGGTGCTGTCGTCCCCGTAACTGTGAACTGGGTTTGATGTGCTAGAGAGAAGGTCATTTATGTGGAGAAGAAACAAAGTAGGGGCTAAAGCTGAACCTTGAGGAACTCCTGCATTCATTGAATATAGTTTAGAGGAATGGCCATCCACAACAACATAAATGCTCCGGTTGGAGAGGAAGTTTGCTGTCCAGGTACATAGTTTTGGTGGTAGGCCATAGGCCGGTAGTTTATTAAACAGCGCTGCGTGCCAGACGTGGTCGAAGGCTTTGGATATGTCTAGAGCGACAATCTGGGATTCACCGTGTAGTTCCATAGACTTGTTCCAAGAATGGGTGACAAAGGAAAGGAGGTCGGCAGTTGATCTGCGCTGACGGAATCCATACTGCCTGTCGTGGATTAGACTGTGTTTTTCAAGAAATTTTAGTGATTCGGTGTTTATATACTTTTCCATCACTTTAGAGATGACTGAAGGGAGAGAAATAGGCCTGTAGTTGCTAGGAAGCGCTTTGGCTCGTTTCTTGGGGACGGGTTGTACTCGAGCAGTTTTTCAGTTACTAGGGAATATGCCTCTATTGTAAGATGTCTGAAACAGACGAGTCAGGACAGGATCAAGTTCTGGTGCGCATTTTTTGAGAACAGTTGCTGGGATCTCCTTAAGGCCAGAGGCTTTCCTGGTATTAGGAGAAGAGAGTATGTTTCGTACCTTTTTAATTTTGAAAACGATGTCCGTCATTTTATGCGCGACATTGGCGACTGTTGGTGGTTGAACATTTGGAGGTGGGTTGAGAGTAGAATTGCCGGCGAACAACGAGGCAAAAAGTTCAGCCTTGCCCAGGGCGGCAGAAACAATTTCATCCCCTGAGACAAGAGGTGGGAACGTGCTCTTGCAAAAATTATTCCCAATAGATTTAGCAAGAGTCCAGAAGGGTTTGCTGCCCTTAGAGCTTAAGAGGACTTTGTTTTTGATGTGGTTATTAAACGAGTTTTTTGCCTCAGCAAGAATGCGGACATAGCGGTTTTTGCGTCGTTAAATGCTTGACGGTTTTCTTGACTGGGATTGTGTAGAAGTGTTTTGTGAGCTTTGACCTTTTCAAGTCTGGCCTTGTCACAAGATTTAGAGAAGCAGGGCTTTTGACTGGCTGAAGAGGTTTTCTGTGTACGTGGAATCAATAATTCCATACCAGCTTGGATAATTTCGGTGACGTATTGTGAGATATCTGAGGGGCCAGGTTGGGACAGACAGACGCCCATGGAAATGAGGAAAAGTAATCTCGCATTTCGTCCCAGTTCGTGGAGTTTTAGTGCCACACGATACGTGGGTGTGATGTCTGTGTGACCTCGGGTTGCATTGCGCAGGAAGTGGTGACCATGCCATGGTCTGAGCGACCGAGGGGGGCGGTGACTGATATTTTATAGCATTCAGTATTTGTAGTAAGAAGGAGATCCAAGGGATTTGAGCTGTGTGTTGGGATGCGAGGAAAGTAGGTAGGTTGCTGAACCATATTGGCTAAAGTGTTGCTGACTGCAAAGGCCTCCGCTGCTCTCCCTTGTGGATCAGTTTTTGAACATCCTAGCGATTCCTTATTATGGACGTTGAAGTCACCAAGAATAGTGATCTCGGAGGAAGGATATTCAGAAATCAGATGGTCGGGTTTTCCAGAAAGGTAGTCAAAGAGCTGGACAAAGTTGTTGTCAGAAGGTGACCGGTAAATGCAACAGATTAATTTAGTTGCAGCCCTGAGAGAGAGTTTTATCCATAGTATGTATTTTCTTCCAGCTTCTAAATTGGGGAGTCTGGTGCAGGGTAGATTGCTACGGACGTATGCGCACACGCCTCCATGCAATCTAAAGGAAGTAAGGAGCTCATACCCCGGGAAATTAAGGTTATTAGTGGCTGTTTTGGCACTGATATGGGCTTTGATGAGGAAGAGGAGCTGGGGCCTATTAGCCTGGAGGAATTGGTGGACGGAGTTCAGGTTAGAATTAAGGCCACATATATTCGAGAAGGATATGTTGAATTTTGATGTTGGCGCCCCCTGTACACCCCTATCCCGGAGATCCGAATGGAGGGGTATATTACCTCCGGAATATTTTGCACAAGGAGGAGTCATCATCATTTTTGCTTATATGGGAAACCGACTCATACACCAGAACCGGAAACGTCCGTTAGGACTTCACCGGCCCCTTGATGCATGGGGTGATACCTCCTCGGGCGTGGAAAATTCCACTACCACCTCCGAAGAGAGGGAGCGAGACTTTAGTAGACTATCAGCCGTGGGCGTTATTCCTATTGCCGACAGTCACGCCAGGGGTGGCACGAGGAGCCAGCTCTAGGAGTCCGGGAGCTAAATCACGCGGCGATCAATCAAGAGAACTACCAGCGCACGACCAGGCTAGGAGACCACGCCCCCCGAATACAGGTAGCCTCGAATAGTGGGTGAATTAGAAAAGTTTGCGCAGAAATATTTTTAGTGTTTTCGTAGAAATCATGTTTTGTAAGATTTGTGTGAAATGTTGGTAATTAATAATAAATGTTTAGTAGTAAAAAAAAGTTGTCGAATTTTTGTGAAAAATATAATTTAATGTAACATTAGTGAAGGCAATTTCTGGAGCAAAAAAAAACTGGTGATTTTTTTTCCAGTTTTAGTTCTAAAGCTGTTTGTGAATAATTATATCTTGGTAGGTGTAATAGTAGCTTGGAGAGGTTCGTTGACCAGGAAAATCGAACCAGTTTTTTCTGGAACCTTTTAAGTTTATTTTCGGAAAATGTTTGCACTTTTGGAAACAACAAAGCTATTTTAATGAAATATGACACATTTTTACTACTATATAGGTTAGACTGGCAACCAAATGTCCTTCTTTTAAAAACAAGACATATTTGCCATTAAAAACATTTTAACGAAAATTCGCTACCATTACGCACTTGCTGCGTCGACTTTTTGATTTCTGCTGTGTACCCTGTGGGAGGTCGGTAAATAGCTTGAAGGGGTTCGTTCTTCACGTAGATCGGACCAGTTTTTTTCCGGAAGTTCACTTTCGGAAAAATGTTGTACTTTTTGAAACAATGAAGTTATTTTGATGAAATACGGTATAATGTTTCGATGGGTTATACTGGTAACAAAATTTGATGCCTGCTTTCATTAAAAAAGACATATTTGCTATTAAAAGCATTTTTATGAAAATTTACTACCATAACACACTAGCTGTGTTTAGACTTTTACTAAATTATTATCCTTGCTAGGAATTACCTTCGTGTACCTATAAAGAGGTTCATAATGTTAATTAACCTCCAAAACAAAGAAAACTCTTTTCTTACATGAATTTTCACCTGAGAAGGAACATATGTTTGTAGGTATATCGTTTACAATCACAGAAAATTAAAACCAACACGAAACAGACACCGGGGCTTTCATGGCGATTCCTAAAGAAAGCTCTGCAAGAGATTGTATACGTATCGCGTTCCCACCTCCATAATCTACAAAGTGGCGACACACCAATATGGAAACAACAATTTACTGTTACCTTATAAGGGCAGCACGATACACTGACACCGTGAAAATCGTAAAACGTAATCTCTACTGGTCGTTACCAGGCAGGTACATCTTAGCAGGCCTCGAAAAGGGTCTACCTACAATCAACTGACACTCTCTACAAGAGGCAAAACGTAGATACACACACGTGAAGATGGGTTTCCTTATTTCTTTATCCTCTTGTTAGGTTCACTACACACTGAAGTGGTTTAGTGATATTTAAAAGATTGTAATTAACTTTCGTTAGAATCTTTTATGTACAAATACAGTGTGATGATAAAGTTTGGAACATAATTCATAAATGCGTTATTTAATTTTTTCAAGAAAAACGCTCGGACTGGTCAATTTTATCTTTTCAATAGCCAACGTATGACGTAAAAATTACATATATGACGTCACCTATTTCAGAATGGCGACGACATCCTAAGTTTTTTAAAATGACAATCATAATTTTTTGCTGTTTTTCCATAGACCTGCTTACTACTTAAATGATGATGAAAAAAAATTGGTATCTGACACCTTTTTTTTTAAATATGATTTACTGTTCAACAATTATGTATAAACGAATTTATATTCCCGCGCCTGTTCATATTTTTACCTCCCTGGTAATGTTATATGCCAGCCAATCACTTGCGTGCATTCATCCCCACCGTGCAAAGCACGAGTCCTGCGCAACTGATAGTTTGTTGCTCAAGAAGCACCTCCGATCAAAAATTCTGTTCTTTTTCCCGCACTGTAGTCAGACGCATGCTATCACACGCCTAAGTTTAAATTTCTCTCATCCTGACCCCTCTGATATCTCACAAAACGTCACCGAAATTATCCAAGCTGGCATGGAATTATTTATTCCACGTACACAGAAATCCTCTTCAGCCACTCAAAAGCCCTGGTTCTCTAAATTCTGTGATAAAGCCAGACTTGAAAAGGTCAAAGCTCACAAAACGCTTCTACACAATCCCAGTCAAGAAAATCGTCAAGCATGTAACGACGCAAGAAACCGCTATGTCCGCATTCTTTTTGAGGCAAAAAACTCGTTTAATAACCACATCAAAAACAAAGTCCTCTTAAGCTCCAACGGCGGGAAACCCTTCTGGACTCTTGCTAAATCTATTGGTAATAATTTCTGCAAAAGCACGTTCCCACCTCTTGTCTCAGGGGATGAAATTGTTTCTACCGCTCTGGGCAAGACTGAACTTTTTGCTTCGTTGTTCGCTGGCAATTCTACTCTCAACCCACCTCCAAATGTTCAACCACCAACAGTCCCCAATGTCGCGCATAAAATGATGGATATCATTTTCAAAACTAAAAAGGTACGAAAGATGCTATCTTCTCTTAATACCAGGAAAGCCTCTGGCCTTGACAAGATCCCAGCAATTGTTCTCAAAAATGCGCACCAGAACTTGCTCCTGTCCTGACTCGTCTGTTTCAGATATCTTACAATAAAGGCATATTCCCTAGTAACTGGAAAACTGCTCGAGTACAACCCATCCCCAAGAAAAGAATCCAAGGCGCTTCCTAGGAACTACAGGCCTATTTCTCTCCTTTCAGTCGTAAAGTGATGGAAAAGTATATAAACACCGAATTACTAAAATTTCTTGAAAAACACAGTCTAATCCACGACAGGCAGTATGGATTCCGTCTGCGCAGATCGACTGCCGACCCCCTTTCCTTTGTCACCCATTCTTGGAACAAGTCTATGGAACTACACGGTGAATCCCAGAACCGACGTGCCATTGGTGACCTCTCTCTCTCTCTCTCTCTCTCTCTCTCCCTCTCTTATATAAATATCTGCACGGGCACTGCTCAGAGGAGCTTTCCTCCATAATTCCCCCACCTGCTGCCCCCAACAGATCTACCAGGGGAACAGAGAGAAGGCACCCTTTTACTGTCCAGGTCACCAAACCTAGAACATCTTGTTACGCCCGCTCTTTTGTCCCGAGGACCTCCAAGTTGTGGAATTCCTTGCCGGCACATGTTTTTCCTTCTCCTCCGAACCTCCAAACCTTCAAGTCCAGAAGAGAAGTGTCATCCTTACAAAGTGCAATTGATACACAAGTTAGAACCTCGATGGTTAAGGGGTAAGAACGTGTGCCTCTGAATCGAAGGGTACTGGGTTCGATCCCAGGGTACTCCTTTCACTTTTTCAGTACAAACTGTAAAATTAACATCAACCGAGGTTCTGGCATTGTAACTGAGCAAGTTGAATGTCTGCACGTTCCGCCCTGCGGAGGGGGCGTAAAGCCGTCGATCCCGTGTCCATGCGATGTTGGGCACGTTAAAGATCCCTACCCTCCTTACAGAAAGGCAGGGGTTCGGCAACAATTTCCAGGATAGTGAGGTTAAACTACTCCCTGGCGTCGGTAATTGGCCATAGTCGCGGAAATAGGGCGACGTTAAAGAAACAAAACATACACACACATACTAAAGTTAAACGATGACAATTTCTACCGCCGTTTACAGTCTTGTGAACAACTAATGTTACGTTGCGATGAAGATCCCAATTTCCTTAATAACGTTCTCTTTTGCCGGAATTGCAGAATAAATCGTCACAACTCATGATATTGGTCACGGGAATATCCTCATTGGACTCAAGACTCTCACAGTCAACGTCATGGCAAAGTGAATATACGGATGGCAATAATCGGACGACGTTTCATAAGGCCTTACTTTAATCAAGGAAATATTACAGCAGCATGTTACCGATATTTCTTGCAATACAATACAAATAGATAATTTATACATTTAAAAATATTGCTCAAATTGATTTCCATTATGTTCTATGCAAGTTTGGCAAACTTTCATTATTCGACGCAAAGCGTTTACGACGACAACGGGCCTGATTTCTCAGTTCTGTTGCCACGGCGTTACGCAAATCCTTCGTAGGATGCCTAGTATGGAAATTTGTATTTTTTAGGCATCACCACAAAAAAAACTGTAAAACTCACACCTGGAGACATGGGCACCCACCATACAGGACCGTGGGTGCATTTTTGCCGATTGAGAAACAAATTATCTGAATATGGTGTCACTGTTTGTGAGTCGTGCGCAGGAGCACCATATTGTTGAAAAAATATGTCATTTAAATGAGCTAATGGAATACTATTACATAGATCGGGCAATGCTTCTTCCAGTATTTCTCGGTACCTATTTGCTGTCAATATACCCTCGTAAAAAATACAATTCATTATTTTAAGATAAAAAAAATTACACTAAAACCGAATCTACTCTGCTGCTCTCGCAGAAACGTTACCTGTTGGTTGTCTTGGGACCAAAATCTGTTCTTGTGTCTGTTTAGTATTGAAGCACTGATTACATATGCCACGTCCGACCAAATAACTTTTTTATAAAAAATATCTGTGCATAACTCTAAACACATCTCCTGGATGAAGATTTTGAACTGATTTGTATATATGTATGCACTGTCTATAAAGTAATGCATAAAATTTAAAGTGACCATTATTAAGGATAATTCAAAAACAGGTCGATTCTTATTGTCAAAAACTAACTATCATACCTCTTCAAAAGGTAGTTACCCCTTCTAAATTTTGAAACTGGATGGTGGGTAGTGTGATACATCTTCTTAAAGTTAATCCAAGTGAGTAATAACATTATTATTATTAGTAACACCTATCACAAGTGAAGCTTGTAAAGAATTACACAGTCCAGTCTTATGATACTGATATGATACTTATGATATCATACTTCAATATCTCAAAATCTATCAAAAAGTTTCAAAATGTTGGGCTTCTTGTACGAAATGAACTCTAGAGATTTTGTTGTATACTATGTTGTATATGTCACAATCGACTGATAACTATTAGCTGCTGTGCGAAATGTGTCATAAAAACTAATCAAGCATAAGCTTGATAATTTTTTGCAATACAATCTACAGATACAAGTAGTAAATTTACATTTTGGGTGTCGTGCAAAGTGAATACATATAATTTTCAATTTTTGCTTTTTCAAATTAATTACTAAATTGTTGGTAAAATGCGCTTATCAATAGCTCAAAGAATTGAAGTTATGATGATGATTCGTTATGGTGACAGGATCCGAACTCAGGAAAAGATGTGTATTCTGTTTAATACTAAATATCCGGACATGTCCATCAATAAATCAACAGTGAGTCGAATAGAATTGATAACTCTTTGCAATTACCCAATATTCTGCTCGGTTCGGACGCATCTAATTTTACACTACATGGAGAAGTTAACCGTCAAAACTGCAGATATTGGGCAAAGGAAAATCCAAGATGGAAGCGATAGAATCACACACAATATTCACAAAAAGTAAATGTTTGGGGAGGAATTGTTAGGAGTAGGATTATTCGTCCCTACTTTTTTGATGGAACTATAAATGGACTACGATATCTACCATTTTTACAGCAATATCTCATTCCTACGTTATTAACTTATTTCTTGATGGACACAATCCTGGTATGATAAATCATAACCTGTGGTATCAACAAGATGGTGCCCCTGCGCATTATGACGTTAATGTTTGACAGTATCTGCATCGACAATTTTCCAACAGATGGATTGGCAGGCGTGGTGCAATAGAGTGGCCACAAGATCACCTAAACTAACTCCCTTAGACTTCTGTCTGTGGGGTCATATGAAGAATGTGGTATTTCAAAGTAAACTAGATACTATCGACGAATCAAAACAAGAATCACAACTGAATGTACCAACATTTCTACAGAGATTATAAATAAAGTCCAACAAGGATTGTTGACCGTTTGGGATATTGTCAGACATAAGAAGGCAGGCATTTCGAACATTTGCTTAGAAAATAGTCAACCTTGTAATTATTTATAGGTTTCGCGTGTTAGGTGTTACTGATAATATGAATGTTATTACTCACTTTATTTTATTTCTACAAAAAAAATTGGTGTAGCTGAATAGAGAATTGGATTAGCTTTAAAAAGATGTATCACACCACACACCATCCAATTTCTAAATTTCGATAAGGTAGCTACCCCTGAAGAGGTATAACGATAGGGGTGATATTTGTATGTCAAAAAGTTAGTTTTTGAAAATAGAAAACCACTTGTTTTTGATTTTTCTTTAATAATGGTCACTTTCAATTTTATTGAATTTATCCGTTACTTTACAGACACAGTGTATAGTGTTAATTTACGCTTTATGCATTATTTCTTGAACCCTGAATTTTGGAATCGCTACACCATCTTTTTTTTCTACATGAATTTGTACGATCTGTTGCTACACTAACCAGAACCACAATATGTTGGGTTCTCTGATCAGAACATTTATATGTTTTCGTTCGTGATTGTGAAAAATGGCCCAGAAGCAATAATATTTTTAGTGAATTTTCTTTAAAAAAAAAAGCGTGTTTTAGGACACCTGGAACCCAAATCCAAAATCGGTGTCAGACTTTATACGTTTATATATATATATATATATATATATATATATATATATATATATATATATATATATATATATATATATATATTTATTTATTTATATTTATGTGTCACATCGATAACTCAAAAAATAATGGGCCGATTGATAAAATTTGGAGTACCTTCCCTTTGCAAGTGGCTTGGATGAGTTCGCCAGCCAGGAAAATCTGCTCAGTACAAATAGATTAAACAATGTTTTGTTTTAATTAGATAGTCGAATTCCAAATTATAATGCATGTTTGTCAGAAAAGAAACTCGAGACGCAGCAAGTGCGTTATGGTAGCGAATTTTAATTAAATGCTTCAAATTTGAATAGCTTAATTTGCTATTAACCTATAAGCGTTCGTTGGCCAGGAAACTAGTTTTTCTGGAAGATTTTAAGGTTATTTTCGAAACATTTTTGTACATTTTCAAACAATAAAGTTATTTTGATAAAATATGGTACATTTGATGCCTGCTCTTCAAAAAAAAACACATATTTGCTATTTAAAATATTTTTATGAAAATTCACTACCATAACGCACTTGCTGCTTCCAGACTTTTTAAATTCTCTTTTCGGAAAACCTATGAGAAGATGTAATAAAAATTTAAGATACCTTATGACAGAACCGAAATATGTCGAGGAAATATCTTTTGGAATATAATTGTCATGCTTGATTCTCATTTCGTTGCATTCTATAAAACAACTTAACATGTACTTCTCATAATTGTGAAATGATGTATTTGCGGCCATATCATAGTACTTACAACCAAAATCACAATAAATTAAAAAAGAACCGATGACAAGTCAGTATAACATTTATAATTTATAATTATTTTCCATTGACTGCGACAAAAAGTAAGACTAATTTTAAGAATCTTCATTTTGAGTTCTCTTTAAAGAAATAACAAGCGGGATATATTTTTAAAAAGTTTCCAGTTAGATGAATAACGTTAGTGAAAAATACAGGATGTTTAATAAAAAAAGCTACTTTACTTCCTCAGTTCTTTTAAGAAACATTGCCTATATAGTCTACATATATCTAAATAGAAAAAATGCAATTCACTCAGTCATTTAAAAGAATATCCATATATAACCGTATCGATATAAAAACTTCTTGATCAGCCGGGTCCAATGACATATAAATATGCAGGTGACCCACTTAAAAAATCATATATTTGTTTTATATCACAAAATCTGTGCTTAGTAGAGAAAAATTTGCATAATTGAATTATACGTAAAAAGATCTATAAGGGTTAGTTTTGACAGTTTAAATATCTCATCACATAAAAAAGATACAGGGGGTGCCTAAAAATAACAAATTTTCAAAATCACCATGTTGCTCAAAAGCCAAAGAGTGCCATGTCAGTTTTGATTTGGGCATCGTAAGTTTCACAAACCAGTAGAGCAGTATTATGAAACATTTCTATCTCCACTCATAACCCCACAAAAGCAAGTAAATCCGGACATTCTGCACATCTCATACATTTGCGTTAAAACTTCAAGAACTAAGTTAGCTCTTTTAAACATTTTAGCATTGTCGGGCAGAACAAGTAGAGCGCGAAGAAAAGCTTTAAAGAAGCATTTTACAAAAAAATATGAGGAACGAAGTAGACAGAATTAAAAGAAAGAGCAAGGGCATGCAAAAACGTGTATTTTTATCAAATAAAAACGACGTATTATTTCAGCTTTATTTTGCAAGGAAACTGGTAATCAGAATATTTAGGGAACACGCAGCTTAACGGGTTTTATTTCAAGAACCATCAGAACAAGATCTCTTTGGTGTAAACTCGGCTTTATCTTGCTCTTCTACCTGATTCAGTTGTTGGACGTGCACCTGAATCTTTAGGGGTTGTTTAATGGACCCGAATTGAATGTATTATTATGGCTAAAAGAAGCAAAGACCGTTTTACGCTGACAGAATCCATTTATGTTTAAAAAGAACTATCATGGTATTTATTTTAAATCTAATACAAAACGGCAGCAGCCTATATAATATTTAATGGAATAAAGCTTTCTGAATTGGTAAAACAAGTAAGTTTTTATTCGGTAATCTTACTTACCAGTGTTTGTTTTTAATCAGTTTTTACGTTGCAAAAACAATATCGGGGAGAACGGGGTACAGTGTTCATATTTTTAGCAAATGAATTTGGAAATGAGCGCGAATTTGAATGAACTTTTGGAACCCATTTCGAGCTTAGTTTTTAACTTTATACGGTTGTGCATATATATATATATATATATATATATATATATATATATATATATATATATATATATATATATATATATACAGGGTCCGGCAAGTTGAGAGGATCACATAATTATCTTCAAAACCGCTCTACCTAGAAATGTCAATTTGGTATCCATGGATATACCAGTGTTTCGCATAACCGAAAATTAGTTTCATGTATACAGAGTGATCAGTTTCCCTGTGCCACACCAAACTTGTTTTTTTTTAATGGGACACCCTATATTTTATTTTATTTTTTTGGTAAAGCACTTAATGGCGAGTAAAATGATGTGCCACAATAAAGATCTTATTCAATGTCATTTCAGAAAGATCCCAGAAAATTAAAATTAAGTTTTGTACTAAAAAAAGGCAAAAAGCTAACACGTAATATATTTTAAACTCAATGGTTACATTGCTTGAATATTATTGATAAATAGTACTAGATCTTACTACAAACATATTTGGTAACCTAATAATTTCAGACATCCTGAAATGCATGCAGTTCTTTATTACACAGAATTTATATTTAATTTTTCACAACCAGCATTTAATTATTATTTGTTCTAACTTTTATTAACTATTTAACTAACAATGATTGGAAAGCCATTCTTATGAAAATTCGCTACCATAACGTATTTGCTGCATTTAATTTTTTTAAATTAGTTTAAATCCGTTTTTTCTATATTTCTTACCCCAATTTGCTTCCGTGTTAAAAAAATGGGAGCTAATTTTAGACAAATATAATTTTTGTTGACCCCTGACATGAAATGTTACAAACTGTGGCTCAAGAAGCTGTTAAAAACGGTGACCTGATCCATTTCTTCAAAATTTAAAAGGTGGGATCTCCTCAATGGAATTCACTAAAAATGCAAACTTACCCTAGATGGATTCTAAGCGGCCTAGTGTGCGCTCATTTGAAAAAAATTTTCAAAATCAAAAGTCGAGATCTCCTCATTAGTGATCTTTTTGAAGAAAATTCACTGAAAAACGCTTCTAAAAATTAGAAGTCTAAAGTATCTGACAATTTTGTTTAGATTGTTTAAATCTGAAATGATAACTACCAACACTATTGAAACTAGAGTTTGACAACTTCTAACTGTTTAGATAATCAATTTATTTTTCAATTTGTAGGTTTGTTTTTTGGTATATGTGGCATAAAATAATAATATTGAGACCCATTTATGTTGATGAAAGGACTTTTTGCTTTACTAGGATTTTATTTTATATTATCATATCATCATTAATGACGAGCGGTGGACGACTTCGTTCCACATCGTGGAAGTTTGTACAGCCATCTTTTAATATCCTGAACTATTTTCTTCACACACTTCACGAATCTCCAGATTATTTTCATCCGACTTCTTGTCTCCTGCATTTAAGAAACGAATGACAGCTCGTATTTTACAATTGACCTGAGGCATTTTTAACACGAATAAACAAAACTTTAAGGCGATGGAGTGCGTCTCTGGGTAGACAATAGATACAGGTACTTAGCGCGCATGTGCAGAACTGTGACTGCAGCGCTTCCGCCGCCAAAATTTGAAACGGTACTTACATACTTACAAAAACCTGCCTCCTAGATTTAATCTCCCCTCGAAGGCCACAGCCTTGGTAGTTGTTATATATATATATATATATATATATATATATATATATATATATATATATATATATATATATATATATATATATATATATATATATATATATATATATATATAATAATTTTTGAAAAAGTTGTATCTAAATCAGAGATTTTTGCACGGCGAGCCGATATTTTACTCATTGAGCTGCTGAGATTGATAAAAATGTAAAAATATAATTGTTATGTCCAAAACACGCCGTTCTGTTAAATTACTGGAAACCTGTAATATATCAAAATATATATAAAAAAAACTCGTTGCAAAACAGCGTAATAAATTCCTGAAGTCCTGAAGTTTTATCGCACTAGTTTGTAATGAAAAAGGATTTCACTCTTTCATCGTTCAATTGTGTACTGTATTCACCGACAATAGGCATGGATGCAAAATGATGATAATGTTTTGTATCCTCCTACTATGTCGAAAATCATAACTACTGGACAATTGATAGTCCCTTTATTAATCCTATTTTTAAAGGGGTAGACATTGATCCAATCCAATCCATAGCAGGTGGTAGTGGAATTTTCCTTTATGTAATAGTAAAGGATTTTTTCACGCCCGAGGAGGTACCACCCCATACATCAAGAGGCCGGTGAAGTCCCAACGGACGTTTCCGGTTCTGGTGTATGAGTCGGTTTCCCTTATAAGCAAAAATGATGATGGCTCCTCCTTGTATAAAATATTCCGGAGGCAAAATACCCCTCCATTCGGATCTCCGGGAGAGGGGTGTACAGGGGGCGCCAACATCAAGATTTAACATATCCTTTTCGAATATATGTGGCCTAAATTCTAACCTGAACTCCGTCCACCATTTCCTCCAGGCTAACAGGCCCCAACTCCTTTTCCTCACCGAAACCCAAATCAGTGCCAAAACAGCCACTAATCACCTTAATTTCCCGGGGTATGAGCTCCTTACTGCCTTTAGATTGCATGGAGGCGTGTGCGCATACGTCCGTAGCAATCTACCCTGCACCAGACTTCCCAATTTAGAAGCTGGAAGAAAAGACATACTATGGATAAAACTATCTCTTAGGGCTACAACTAAATTCATCTGTTGCATTTACCGGTCACCTTCTGACAACAACTTTGTCCAGCTCTTTGACTACCTTTCTGAAAAAACCGACTATCTGATTTCTGAATATCCTTCCTCCGAGGTCACTATTCTTGGCGACTTCAATGTCCATAATAAGGAATGGCTAGGATCTTCAAAAACCGATCCACAAGGGAGAGCAGCGGAGGCCTTTGCAGTCAGCAATTCTTTGGCCAATATGGTTCAGCAACCTACTTACTTTCCTCGTATCCCAACACACAGCTCAAATCCCTTGGATCTCCTTCTTACTACAAACCCTGAATGCTATAAGATATCAGTCACCGCCCCCCTTGGTCGCTCAGACCACGGCATGGTCACTGCTTCGTGTGCAATGCAACCCGAGGTCACACAGTCATCACACCCACGTATCGTTTGGCACTACAACTCCGCAAACTGGGACGAAATGCGGGATTACTTTTCCTCATTTCCATGGGCGTCTGTCTGCTTCTCTCATCCTGACCCCTCTGATATCTCACAAAACGTCACCGAAATTATCCAAGCTGGCATGGAATTATTTATTCCACGTACACAGAAAACCTCTTCAGCCACTCAAAAGCCCTGGTTCTCTAAATTCTGTGACAAGGCTAGACTTGAAAAGGTCAAAGCTCACAAAACGCTTCTACACAATCCCAGTCAAGAAAATCGTCAAGCATTCAACGACGCAAGAAACCGCTATGTCCGCATTCTTTCTGAGGCAAAAAACTCGTTTAATAACCACATCAAAAACAAAGTCCTCTCAAGCTCCAACGGCGGCAAACCCTTCTGGACTCTTGCTAAATCTATTGGGAATAATTTCTGCAAAAGCACGTTCCCACCTCTTGTCTCAGGGGATGAAATTGTTTCTACCGCCCTGGGCAAGGCTGAACTTTTTGCTTCGTTGTTCGCCGGAAATTCTACTCTCAACCCACCTCCAAATGTTCAACCACCAACAGTCCCCAATGTCGCGCATAAAATGACTGATATCATTTTCAAAACTAAAAAGGTACGAAAGATGCTCTCTTCTCTTAATACTAGGAAAGCCTCTGGCCTTGACGAGATCCCAGCAATTGTTCTCAAAAAATGCGCACCAGAACTTGCTCCTGTCCTGACTCGTCTGTTTCAGATATCTTACAATAAAGGCATATTCCCTAGTAACTGGAAAACTGCTCGAGTACAACCCATCCCCAAAAAAGGATCCAAAGCGCTTCCTAGCAACTACAGGCCTATTTCTCTCCTTTCAGTCATCTCTAAAGTGATGGAAAAGTATATAAACACCGAACTACTAAAATTCCTTGAAAAACACAGTCTAATCCACGACCGGCAGTATGGATTCCGTCAGCGCAGATCGACTGCCGACCTCCTTTCCTTTGTCACCCATTCTTGGAACAAGTCTATGGAACAACACGGTGAATCCCAGATTGTTGCTCTAGACATATCCAAAGCATTCGACCAGGTCTGGCACGCAGCGCTGCTTAATAAACTTCCGGCCTATGGCCTACCACCAAAACTTTGTACCTGGACAGCAAATTTCCTCTCCAACAGGAGCATATCTGTTGTTGTGGATGGCCATTCCTGTAAACTGTATCCAATTAATGCAGGAGTTCCTCAAGGTTCAGCTTTAGCCCCTACTTTGTTTCTTCTCCACATCAATGACCTCCTCTCTAGCACATCCAACCCAGTTCACAGTTACGCGGACGACAGCACCCTCCACTCAAATATACAATATTCTAAGCCTGTCTCTTTAGCCCAATTAGATAAGGATCGCAGACTCATGGAGGGTTCTGTCTCCGTGGACCTCCAAAAAATATTAGACTGGGGAAGTAGAAATCTTGTACAATTCAACCCCACCAAAACTAAGTCTTGCTTTCTTACTCACAAGAGATACAGCAGCCCTAGACCCATCACAATGAACAACCAAGTTATTCAAAGTAATGAGTCCTTCTCTCTTGTTGGCATTTCTGTGGATCAAAATCTTAATTGGCACCAACACGTCACATCAATTGCAGAAGCGGCTGCTAAGAAATTGGGTTTCCTCTTCCGGGCTCGCAAATACTTTTCACCAACTAATCTCTATACCTTATACACTTCACAAATAAGGCCAAACCTCGAATACTGCTCCCACATCTGGGGTGCAGCTGCCGCTTCTACACTCGCTATCCTGGACTCCATTCAAAAGAGAGCTATACGTCTCATCGGTGACCCTACCCTCACCCAAAGGCTTCCATCCCTTGCCCACCGACGTGCCGTTGGTGACCTCTCTCTCTTTTATAGATATCTGCACGGGCACTGCTCAGAGGAGCTTTCCTCCATAATTCCCCCACCTGCTGCCCCCAGCAGATCTACCAGGGGAACAGAGCGAATGCACCCTTTTAATGTCCAGGTCACCAGACATAGAACATCTTGTTATGCCCGCTCTTTTGTCCCGAGGACTTCCAAGTTGTGGAATTCCTTGCCGGCACATGTTTTTCCTTCTCCTCCAAACCTCCAAGCCTTCAAGTCCAGAATTAACAAGCTGCCTCTTTCCTCCTTGTCAACACCCACGGTACGATATTATTTAGGCTGTAAGCCCTCGTGGTGTGTTGTTGACATAAAAAAAAAATACAAAAACAAAGATTTTATTTCATGTCTCCATAAAAGTTATGAATAAAGTTCTCATGTCGGAAAGTTTAGATTTATTAGCTATTGTAAACCCTTTCAACGAGACATGGAATACTTAGGAAAGTGTAAAATTTAAGGAATCACAAAAACTGTGAGTTGTTTTGAATTATTTATTTATGAGCCACCTTCTCATATTGGAATTACATCATGTTATATTGGTTAATTAAGTTTCTTCCAAAAAATTAATATACTGTTACGTTCTACGGGGTTCTGGATTTGTTGATTAACAAAACACAGCCCCCCAATACCAACATTGCTCGTGTCCGTGTCCACAATAAACCTGTGACCAGGCTGGGGGTATGTCAGAATCGGAGGTGAACAGAGAGCCCGCTTTAGTGTCTCGAATGCTTTTTCACAATCATTGGTCCAAATGAAAGGTGTCTTTTCTTCCGTCAACTTATGCAAAGGTTTTGCGATGTCAGCAAACCCCTTTACAAAACGGAGGTAATACGTGCAGAGGTCCAGAAAGCTTCGCAGCTTGGTTGGAATTTCCCAGTTCATAATACAGTCTGTCTTCTCTGGGTCGTTTTGACTCCACCTGGGCTGATAATATGGCCTAAGTACTTTAAGTACTTGACTGCTTTTTGAAAGAGACATCATTTCTTCCGATTTCGGTCACTTGGTAGATCCTTTCTGGCTCTCTTACCCGCCATCTTGGTACTATATCACGACGGATTATCGTTCTGGATGCGCCAGTGTCTACAACCATTTGAGCCTTCTTGTTGCCGATGTATCCGTCTACGATGAGCGTATTGCCAGAATCGTTGACCAGTGAAACAGTTGTCAACTTCGGGGCATTGTGGTGGGTAGCCAGCTCTCGCCCCCTAAAGCTAGCTGCATTTAGTTTTCCTGTGTGTTGATGATGATGATCTTGGGGCCCGGCATTCACTCCTTATGTGTCCCACCTTGCCACAGTTCCAACAGCGTATGGCACTTGCACGATGAGCTTTTCTTGGCTCCTTATAAGTCGTGTGCTTCATCTGTTCTTCTATTTTCCCCAATCGCTGCACAACCTTGGATAAATCTGTTATATTTTCCACTTCTGGGATTTGGAGACTTCGAACCCTCACATTGCCTTTGGAGGCTCACTTGGCAGCTTCAAATTCTAATGAATGTGCCAAAGCATCGTTTAAGTTTTTATGTCTTGCCATCCTTAGTGACTGTTGAGTGTCGGTATCCCTGATACCGTCAATGAATGTTTGCAGCGATAGCTGGTTCAAAAAGTCCACCGGAGCTGTGGGGTAGGCTGATCGCGTTATTCTGGCAACATCGGCTTCAAATTGTTGCAGGGTTTCGCCCGATTTCTGACAGCGAGATTTCAACTGAGTTTGGTACAGCTGTTGTAAATACTGGTCTCCAAATCTCATTTCTAGGTAATACCGAATGCTGTCGAAACTGTCCTGTTCTTCCCTGGGAATTCCTTAAAGCACGTCGATGGCATCTTCTCTGAGAGCTACTATTAACGAGGTCGCTTTCTCTCTCTCGCCCCAACCATTTGCTGTAGCAGCGGCTTCAAATTGGCGTAGATAAATACCCCATACTGAGCCATCAAATGTGGGAACCTTAATTCTTGCGACCGGGCTATCTTCGAGCCTGATGTTTCCTTTGGCTAGGGTTTCGCACTTATTTTCTAGTGATTGTATTTTCTGATGCACTTCCTCTTGTATATTCGTCTGCTTGTCATGTACATCGTCGCTGATACCCCTCTGCTTTCTACTTGTTGGAAGATGTTGTCTTTTACCTGCTTCATACGTTCATCCACACACGAAGTAATATTCTCAATTCCGCTGGCTTGTTCTTGCAGAATTTTCTTTGTTTCTTCATCTCTTCTTCTGGCTTCTTTGTCTCTTTTTCTCAGTTCTTCTTTTATCTCTTCGTCTCTTCTTCTGGCCTCTTCATCTCTTTTTCTCATTCCTTCTTTGGCTTCTTCGTCTCTTCTTCTGACCTCTTCATCTCTTTTTCTCATTGCTTCTTTGGCCTCTTCATCTCTTTTCCTCAGCTCTTCTTTTGCTTCTCTGTCTCTTTTTTAGCTTCTTCATCTCTCTTTCTGGCTTCTTCTTTAGCTTTTCGTCTCTTTTTCTCATTTCCTCTCTGGTCTCTCCGTCTCTTTTTCTCATTTCTTCTTTGGCTTCTTCGTCTCTTTTTCTGACCTCTTCATCTATTTTTCTCATTTTTTCTTTGGCTTCTTCATCTCTTTTTCTGGCCTCTTCTTTCGTTTCTTTAATCAATTCCAATAGCTGGGCGTCCATTTTGGCTGTTGCGCTACGTGTCTTAGGCATAGATGTGCTTAAAGCTGGTAAACCGTTTATTCTGTTTCAAGAACACACCCAGCTATGACTTACCGATGACACTGATCTTCCAGAGATTCTAGAAGTTTTCACGTTGTTCAACGAATATTCTGGAAAATATTTCTGCTAGCAGCTTGAAAATCTCAGTTCTGACACCAGTTGTTACGTTCTACAGGTTTCTGGATTTGTTGATTAACAAAACACAGCTTTCCAAACTACTCATTTATTATTACCAACTATTTTCCAACACCAGTATCAACTAAAATATATCTCTTCTCTATTATTAAATGTCCATAGAACTATATTCCACTATCGCCTTCTATGATCGCTTCTTATTCACCAACACTCACTGTTGACTCGGTTAATACTCTATGATCACTTTTCTACACCACCTTATTCAATACTGAACTAACTTACTCTGCGCACCGATCGTCTATTTATACTGTCTATAGAAATTCTAGACGTTCTAAACAATTCTACACTATTCTGAACCTGTCACGTCTGGTCTATTCTAGAAATGTTATTCCAGAGTGTTCGCTGTGGCAATACATTATGTACTAGGTCAGAATGTCTGCAAAAATTCAAGAAAATGTATTGAATAAGATTTTTAGAAATAAGTGAAAGTTATATTTAGGGTTTGCATTAGTTTTTCCTTTCTTTCTTGCGGAAAAACTTTATGATAAAATTACAAGTTCACTATCAGACATACGATGTGAATCGAACAGCCTGTTTTGATAGCTTTATCCAGGTTCAGTCTTCTAAAAAATTACGTTAAATGGCCACTATATTAAAACCATATGAATTACTACCAAATCTAAATAAAAATTTCCATCAAAATTATCTACAAAATGACCTTAGTAATCTCATTAATGATTTACAACCAAAAAGGGGGAATACGTATTTAATACAAGAGAGTGCACCGGCCCATTTCTCTGTTCAAGTGACAAATTGTCTAAATAAAAGGTAGCCTTAACGAAGTATAGGTACACGGGGACAGCCCAATGCCTTTTCAACGTGTAGTCCATATTTTAACCCACTAGAGCTTTTTTCTTTGCGGCCCCTCAAATCAATTGCACACACTCCCAACTAGCAATTTGATGTTTTGTAAAACAGATGTTATAAAACATGACTTCCTATATAAACGTTTTGGTAACGTTTATACAACGCTTATAAACGCAAAATGGGCGCAGATTTATACAACACTTTAGTTCTTTAGTTTATTTTATAAGGGATGTGTAAGGTGTTATAGAATAGTTTTATACATGTTTACCGAGCTGTAAAATAATATGATATACGATACTTATAAAACAGTTTTATAAGAAACAATAATAAAACGAAAAATCATTTACCATGGTGCCAGTTATAGAGTTACTATAAAACATGTTTTATTAGAATTTCTGTATAGTTTACTTTGCAACTTTTTGTTGCTAACTGCAATACCTATAAGAGTGATATGTCTTTTAAATGTGTTTGTTAGAACTATGTTATCCTAAAATTGTTCTCTAATATTATGAAAGTAATATAAGTACTAAAATATGATGGCGTAAGAAATAATGTTAGTACGGTGTGAAAATTAAACTCAAAAAGTCTCCTTTTGGCTACCAGCAAGATGGATTTCACCTGCGAAGAAAAATTTTCTGTGTAAAGAATGCTACATATACGATAAATTTTGAAGGGCCCTCGAAATAATGAATATTTCTTTAATTTGTAAAAATCAACTCGAAACAAAATTTTTCGTTTTTTTTTTCATTTTATTGACCTAAACTCATTCTGTTACAAATTTCGCATGTTTTATATTCATAATATATTGTGAAAATTATCAGGTCACAAATATTTATATATTTATTAATTGATTTTTTTTTTCGTTCAAGATGGCTACCAAACAAATACAGGAATTGCATAAAAACATGGTGTCTGCTTTATAAATCACTTTTATCACGACTGCAACCATTACAGAACTATTTTATCTCTAAGTCACTGCTACAAAACAGACGATATATTAAAACCTGTAATATGAACAGAGACGTATTGAAACAAAAATAAAGTAGGCTTGGCATTGACTTTTATTGTCAATTTTAAAGTTTGGCTTTTACAGTAAAAGTAGACTAGCGCACCGATATTTGCCACGTCTCTATGTATGCTTTACATTATTACTACATTTTTTCTCCCCATTCCTACAAGGGATCAAAAAGTTTTAGGATTTTGATATTTTCATTTTACTATAATCCCCTGCAGTTAATAATAACAAAGCCAATTTCTTCACTTTAATTAATTTTAAGTCAGAAAATAATTTCGGATCTTAATGCGTGCACGTGCGTGTGTGAGGATGTGTATGTGCGCAGAATGATTTTGGAAACACAATAACGTTCGTAAGGTTTGCGCTAATAAGTTCATTTTTTGGTATAAGTTACATAGTGCTACAAATTGAATCATGACTTCCACATAGCTGTGATAATTTATTCTGTTTAGAAAGACATTCTCATGGAATGAATTTAGGGCCCATGAGTTGACCACAAAGAAAATATTTGTATTCCTGTACCCATAAACTTTTGAAACGTTGTATTACCCGAGTTTTATTGAAAAAATGACAATTTCCACTAAATCACCCCTTATTAAACCCCTATCCCCTGAAGTGATCTTGCCTAAAAACATTTCGAAGCGTTCTTTGTCGGGTGCTAACTGGGTACCAAATTTGAAGATGATGCATCACTTCGTTCGAAAGTTATTGCACCTATTTACAGAGAGACCGACCGAACGAGAGATAACTGATAATCATATTGGCAGTGTGGCTTCAGATGGCGCAGTAAGTAGATTGTCACACAAACGGCGCTTATAGAGCTTTAAAATAATATGTTTCCCATTGCTGCACTGTGAAAGACCTGCGCGTAGCTCTATAACACATATGATGTATTTAATTGTTCTATAAAAGCATTTTCGGCAACACTTACACATCAGTATAGTGCTAAACTCGCGTTAGCTGCGATATTTCTGCAACATAAATGTAGTAGCAATATGTGACTTAACCTCAAACCAAAATTGTTGTTTGTTGTGCTGCTTACTATGTAAAACACTAGTAACATGTTTATTAACAAATTTGCTACTTTCTAAAATATTTTTATATTTATTGACTTTCCTTCGAAAAGCACCGCTTCTTTTTACCTGTTTCCATTTATTTCTTGATTGCAAATTGGACATGTTTTGAAATTACACGCTATAGAATTCAAAAACTTGTCACGAATTAAAAAGTATATAACGGTGCTTCTTACAAAAGCTATAATATGTTTTATAAAGATCCCAGCGAACGCACTTTTATGCAAATGAATAATTTTGTACTATAATTGTTTTCTAAGTGTTCTATTACAGTCGCGTTCCATCCAACAATACAATATTTTTTTAACACCTGCGTTCAAGTAGACTATGCAATTTTCACCTATATTGTATAGTAGAAAATGTTAACAAAACTGTTTTATAATTGCTCACATAATCACTTAAAGAAAAGCTTTATAAATGTTTGCAAGTTGACAGATATGTTTGGAAGATAGTTGTTATAAAGCCATTACAGAACAATTTTGTTCTGCAAGCTAATGTATTCTGTAACGATAGTTGTATAGACGTTTACAAAACAACGAAAAACGAAATCTGTAAAATGATTTATAATTCTGCTCTAAGAACATTCTAACAATAAATTTAAAGAAGCATTTTGCTGCGAGAAGCTAAAAACTCACCTTGGCAGTCTTAATAGAAGAAAATTGCTTTCGAAGAGCAGTAATATAACAGTAACACAACAAATTTGCACTATTATTTAAAAATTATAGAAGATTTTAGTCAGTTGGGCTGACACAATAAAAACCTGCGAACAATTATGGCAAAAAATGTAGAAGTTATTTATCTGCTGTATAATTTTGTATATAGTTTTCCATATGTATATTAAAATTAGTTTTTTTTTTGTACTTTAACGTCGGTCTATTTCCGTGACTATGGCCATTCTCCGACGCCCGAGAAAAGTTTCACCTCATTTACCTGGAAATTTTGCCAAATCCCTGCATTTCTGTAAGGAGAGTAACATCGCATGGATACGGAACCGACGGATTTACGCCCCCTCCGAATGGCGGGACGTGCAGGCATTCAAATCTTAATTTTACTGTATGTAGGTACTGAAAAAGTGAAAGGTGATTCCTGGGAATCGAATCCAGTACCCTTCGCTTCAGAAGCACACGTTCTTACCCTTGGACCACCGAGGTTCTTCAAAATCATGTAATCCAAATGATTACATGTAACAGCAGTGGATGAGTACAATTAATACGCATTACAGGCGGGTCTGCCGGATAAGTGATAATTGTTTCGTAATGTCGTTTTCTCAGCCATTTTTAAAGAGCTCTACATATTATCCATATGTTTCGCAAATTTTAAAAACAACAACATATGATAAAAAACCCATTAAGATAGTTATGGAGAACCATGATACTGATTGAAGAAGATAAAAATTCTACATTCAGTGGGACAAAAATATACTAGTGTTTATAATTTGGCAGGTACCTTCATTATGTAAAATAGCTTCAATTAGTTCGTTAGGCAGCCCGAGCGGATCAATTTTTCCGGGAATTTTTTTCTGGAAAGCTTTTGTAATTTTAGTGAAATTTGTAACGCACGTTCCTTTAAAGAGACTACGGCATCTACAAAAATCGTACGCAATGTGCCAGAGCTAACAATTAATTTATAAATTTTCTTAAGTGGAGTCAAGAAAGCATAAGCAGTCGCGCAATTAGAAGCCAGGAATTTGGTCAGGTCCACAGGCCATGTTAGCCCTAATTCTCTTAGCAGCCGTAATGATTTCATCGTCTGTAATGTCATAAACAAAAAACACTGTTATGTCACTTGAAACCAAGCTCGAAGCCATAGAGATAGGAGGATGGAATCAAAACTTCTGCGAAACAATAAGCAAAACTATCAACTGTCTGCTGCTGATTAGATGACTGTTAACGAGCAACACTAATTGAGTGATTTATTTTGCTTGTATTGATTTAAAGGGTGGTTAAGATCACTAACACTCTCGGATTACTTCATACCGTTTTTATATAACTATTACTTTGTATGTACAAATACTATTTACACTTAACACTATAACTATGTGATATAGGAGTAATTACAATTGTTTAACTAGTATTTTGTATAAAGGATATAATGCGTGTGTATATGTATATTTGTATAATGAATTGCATAACGTATGAAGAATAAAGACGTCTTAACTGATTTAGTTGTTCTGACTTAATGCTTAAAATGCCCAATGAATCACCCGCGCTTCGCAATGCTGACATCTATAGACAAAGGAAACAAGAACTACGTATTATACATGAGTGTTGACTACCGTCAACAATTACTTATTAATAGAAAAGTTTTGACGCCGCCTAGAAGATCAGTTCCAAACTTTTTAGAATTAGACCTAACCTGTCTTTTAACCCTCTGGGAGTAGGTTACTTGAGAAAGATGAATGTCGCGCTTAAGTTTTTGCCTTAGCCCCTTAAATTTATTTAGGAACTCTAAAGATCCAGACGTCTTGAACATACGCCACAATGAATATTTATATTTGATATTGACCTTAATTTGTTTAGAAAACGAAGGACGATACCAATTACTTGCACCTGGAGCAGCCCTGGGAACATATAGATCAAGTAGTTCGTAAATTCTGGAATAGAAAGAGTTTGGCATAGAAACAACATTGGAAAACTCATCCATACCATATCACCACAAGCTGCCAAGCTCTGCATACAATCCGAGAAAATTGAATTTTCTAACAAATATAATTCATTTTAATTTCACTAACGGTTTTACTCTATCTGTAGATATAACAGTGGTAACTTTTTTCACAAGACATAGAATTAAAGAGCTCAATGTGCCAATTCCATCCATTTCTCTTGCTGGGACTAACTTTCCATTGCGATCCTCTGTCAAATACTTAGGAATCACTCTTGACCAGAACTGGGATGGAAAAATCATATAGATTCACTAAAAGATAAAGCAGAGAAAAGCTTAAATATTTTAAAATACACTACACGCAGAAATCATGGTGCAGATATGTCGACTGCAATGACATTTTATCGAGCATACACTAGGTTTATCTTAGATTATGGCTCTTTATTTTATGGATCTGCTTCTAACACGCTATTAACAAAAATTGACAGAATCCAATATAAAGCTCTTAGAATCATAACAGGAACAATCAAAACTCCTCCTGTACAATCTCTTTTAATTTTAACAAACGAACAACCACTTTTTGTTAAAAGATTTTTGTTATCCTGTAAATTTCTTATAAAAAACTTTAGCTCAGACTCTCAGGACACGTTCATGAAAAGTCAACAGCTAGCTGTGATCCATCTTACGCACAACTATTGGAGAAACAAAACTTCACCACCACTATTTGACGCTTCTTTGGAAATTGAAAATTCACAATGGTATGCGAAAGAAATCCTTAATTTTAAATTTGATTTATCTTATAATATACAACTGATAGAACCTTACATTGTTACACCCATATTTACTAACATATAAGATATAAATACTTGTATATTTAAACAAGCGTTAAAACCATGTAAAGAAGCGGTCAAAATTTATACTGATGGGTCAAAAATTCAAGATTCAGTGGGATGCGCAGTATACATTAAACAATTAGATTATGTTGAGCAATTTGGCCTTCCACAGTTCACTTCAATTTACACTGCTGAAGCTGTTGCCATACAAAAAGCGTTAGTACTAGCCTGTAATCAAAATATGAGTAGCTCTGTTGTTTTGACCGATTCCCTTTCACTGTTAAGAACTCTATCCAATCTTCAAAATGCTATATATCGGTCCAGGATAATATGTGATATTGCTTATCAATTAGAGGTCTTGGAACAACAGCACAAAAGAGTTACTTTCATATGTGTAAAATGGCACTCAAAGCTTGAGGGTAATGAAAAGGCCGACTATTTAGCTAAAAAAGCAACTGAAACAGGTTGTAAACATGACTTTTACAGTAACAGAGATCTACTTCCGCAAGTAAAACATGTGTGTAATATAAGGTGGCAGGATCATTGGAATAAGTTGGAAAGTAGCTGTAACAAGCACTTCAGTAGTATCATCCCTAATCTAAGAAAACAGCCCATTTACAAAGAACTTTTGCTTCCTAGGTACTTGTCTATGACACTTAACAGAATTATCATAGGCCATGGTGCTTTTAAGTTTCATTTGTATAAAATAAAAGTTGAAGACAATCCATTTTGCTCATGCGACAATACCAGCCCAGCTGATTTAAGTCATTTGATTTTTTCCTGTATTATGCATCATGAACAAAGAAAAATATTATTTTGTAATTTGATAGAATACAATGTTTCTTTTTCACTTGATGTGACGTCACTTATGTATGAAGCTGTGTGTAATAAAAGTGTCATGGTAGCTTTCATGAGTTTTGCTAAAGACTCTAAGTTAGCTAGGTTTATATAGGTCTAGTAAAAAAATGATATTCTGAAAATTGGACTGTTCCATAAATATTGTACTAGTGGCAAGATACTGTATAGTCTTAAGGGATACTAAATAAACTTAGCAGATTAATGTATAGTCAGAGAGACAAAAGTAAGTTCCTTTGTGTCTTTCCTTGTGTTAATCTCTTTTGACCGCAGCCTCCCCAGTATGTTAAAAAGTCACCATGACAGGCTCCATTGGTGTGAAAAGTGTCCCAGTGTTTCTCCTGCAACAACTTGTAGCGTAGATGTGTGCATGCATATGTATGTGTGTGTATGTGCACATAAAGAGATAATGTGCATTTTCTGTCCTGCACATAGTGTTAAGTACTGGACGTATAAAGCCTATTGACGTGGGTGCGTATACATGAATGTATATGCGCTCGCGTATTTGTGTGAGTGGAGTATGTAAGTTTTAATTTTAAGATATATTTTTAGTAAACAGCAAGCGTATAGGGAGATAAAAGAAGTTAAAAGGAAAAAGTTAAAGAGCTTGTTAGATTAACATTTTTAAGGCAGGTTTTTCCATAATAAAAAACTCTAGACGCAGCAAGTGCGTTATGGTAGTGAATTTTCTTTAAAATGTTTTTCATTGCAAATATGTGTGTTTCCTTTTTAAGAAAGCAGGCATCAATTTTGGTTACCAGTATAACCTATATAGTAAAAACAATGTGCCATTTTTCATAAAAATAACTTTATTGTGTGAAAATGTACAAAAATTTCCAAAAGTAAACTTAAAGTGTTCCCGGAAAAACTTGTTTCTTGGTCAACCTTATAGGTTAATAGCAAATTGAGCTATTCAAATTTGAAGCATTTAATGAAAATTCGCTACCATAACGCACTTGCTGCGTCCCGAATTTCTTTTCTTGCAAACATGCATCGCTGAAAAATTCAAAAATGCAATAACATAAGGCGTGTTTGATTAAAAAAAAAAGAAAATTTGTATCATCAACGACTTATGGGCCAGCCTGTGATTCTAGAAATATTTTTTTAAGATGTAGCTCAAGACACCCTATAATTAATATATACAAATTTTCTTCATATCTTGTATAATAACGAATATATTGAGCTTTATTGACTTTTTACGAAAATTCGACAAAAATTATATACCATTAAACGATAAACTCTAAAGCTAAGGCTACTGCCAAGCATCAGAGAAAGGGTCTATTTGAAATGAATTTTCTGGAAACATTTTAGTAAAATGAAGGACAATGACGGTTGAAACTAAGACTTCAGAGTTTGTAAAACATCCTTTTTGAGACATTTGATTTCCATATCCCGTATTAGATTCCAGTTATTTGCCTAAATGTTGCCGATTTTGACGTTTTAAATCGCAACTTTGACGTTTTGAGGAAAACCCCAATTTATTTTTCTTTAAATTCCTATAACTTTTGTGTCTTTTGACCTACATAGCTAAATTTTGGTAGGTAGCTTACCTATAAGGATATTAACTAGCGTACCAAATTTGGTTGCCCTTACTTTGTTAATTCCGGAGATATAAATTTTTTTCGAAAGAAAACACAAAATTTTCCGGGAAAACCTAGGCAGATTTTCCTGGCTAACGAACTTATCCAAGCCATTTGCAAAAGGAATTTTTCCACCAAATTTAGTCAAAATCGGCCTATTATTTTTTGAGTTATCGGTGTGATACATATATATATATATATATATATATATATATATATATATATATATATATATATATATATATATATATATATATATATATATATATATATATATATATATATATATATATATATATATATATATATATATATATATATATATATATATATATATATATATATAAACATATAAAAATTGAAACTGACCCCGGATATGTGTTCTAGGGGGCCTAGTTCGCGGTCATTTGAAGAAATTTTTTCAAAATTCAAAAGTCGGGATCTCCTCATTAGTGAATTTTTTTTAAGAAAATTCACTAAAAGCAAGGTCAGATGCATCCTTGTTCATTTTGAAGATTCACAGTGACTGAATGAGCAGGTTCTCAAAACTCTAATAAAAAAAATGAATTCCCTAAAATTACATGACCTCTGTCCAGTGTTATCAACAGGGGAAGAGACCACTGAACGTTTGACCTGAAACTCTATGATTAAGGGGGGATGATGACCACCAGGAATTACAGGTGAATCTCTTCCACCAAGCAAGTGTCTGTAAAAAAACATGTCAAAAATTATATTGTTAATATACTCGAAACGATTAAATTGTTTAAGGGGGAGTGGATTACAAAAATTTTGGAGAACAGATACACGAGTGGAGGTCTATTCATGCATTTTAAAGACGCCAACTAAATATGGTATGCCTTTGAAGTTTTTTTTTTTGTTTTACAAAAGGAAAGAAAAAATTAAAGAGACTTTGTATGATAAAGATCTTATTCAGTTTTATCTCAGAAAGATCGCAGAAAATTAAAATTAAGTTTTGTACTAAAAAAAGACAAAAAGCTAAGACGTAATATATTTGAAACGCAATGGTTACATTGCTTGTATATTATTTATAAATAGTACTAGATCTTACTACAAACATATTTGGTAACCTAATAATTTCAGACATCCTGAAATGCATGCTATTCTTCATTACACAGAATTTATATTTAATTTTTCACAACAAACATTTAATTATTATTTTTCTAACTTTTATTAATTATTTAACTAACAATTTTTGGAAACCCATTCCTATGAAAATTCGCTACCATAACGTATTTGCTTATTTCAAATTTTTGTAAATTAGTTTTAAATCTGTTTTTTTCTACATCTCTTATTCCAATATGCTTCCGTGTTAAAAAAAGTTCGGGACGCAGCAAATGCGTTATGGTAGTGAATTTTTATTAAATGTTTCAAATTTGAATAGCTTAATTTTCTATAAACTTAGAAAATCTAATTTTGGTATGTAGTAAGGTCTTTCCTAAGGAAATATATCCACCAAATTTTATTAAAATAACTTTGTAATTTTCGGAGAGAAACATTTTTTTTAAAAGAAAACTCAAAATTTGAATAACTCAATTTTCTACAAACTTAGAAAATTGAATTTTGGTCGTAGTAAGGTCTCTCCTAAGGCAATATATCAGTTAAATTTTATTCAAACAGATTTGTAATTTTCGGAGAAAACATTTTTTCGAAGGAAAACTCAAAATTTTCCCGAAAAACCCCGTCATATTTTCCTAGCTAACGAACTCATCCAAGCCATTAATAAAAGAAAGGCACTTACCGAGTTTCATCGAAATCGGTTAATTATATTTTGAGTTATCGGATGGATACGTATATATATATATATATATATATATATATATATATATATATATATATATATATATATATATATATATATATATATATATATATATATATATATATATACAGGCTGTTTCAAAAAACATGCACCATCGCTCGTGGGGCAATTCCTTACTAAAAAATAAGAAAAAAAGTTCCTGTGCACATGGGCCCGGAAACGCATAGTTTCCAATATACAGGGAGTTGAATTTTAATTTTTTTTTTAAATTTTTTATAAATAATTTCAAAACCACTAGATTGATTTTAATGAAACTTGGAATTTGAAAGTGTATTATGAAAGTGCATATTTTCAAGTGAAAATCTGCTTACAACTGCGTCAGTGGCGTGCGTACGGGGTAACTGTAAAAATTCATTTGGGGAAAAAATATGTGCGCCACTGTCTTTTTCCAATTTTGATACATCAGTTATGAAGCTTATTACATAAGCCACAAAAGCTGCCTCTTGGTATTTTTTCTTTCAGGGTATCCCTTAGGAGATATGATTAATTTTATAAAAAGGGGCAAAGTACCGATTCGTTGGAGTAATGAAAACAGTAATCGTAAAGTGCCATGAAACTATAATTTTTGACAGTTCTCTAAATTCTACAATTTTGAAGTGCTTTGTAGGCGTCAAAAGAGTTTTTGTGCTATTCTTTAAATTTTGATACGGTGCAGTATTTTCGTTTTTAGTTATTTGTTGATACTGAGCTGCTCATTAATATTATTTCCTCCTCTCAAGATGGTTTTCATTAAGTACACTTCAGCGGATTCGACTGATTTGTTGTTAATTTATGGACAAACAAATCAAAATGCTAGACAAACTGTGCGAGTTTATCAGGAAACTTATCCGCAAAGAAGAATTCCTGACAAAAATATTTTCCCACGTATTGTAAGACATTTGAGAGAAACTGGTTCTTTAAAACCTTTAAAAGCTGACTCTGGACGCAGAAGATACCGCCGAACTGTACGAGTTGAAGAGGCAATATTAAATAGAGTTGAACGTGATCCCAGTACAAGTACGAGAATTATTGCCACCGAACTGGGTAATATTTCGGCATTATAAGTTCACAGAACTCTGAAGGATCAAAGTTTATATCCCTATCATTTTACACGTGTCCAGGAACTTCTACCTAGAGACTTTCAACCAAGGGTAATGTTTTGTCAGTGGTTCTTAAACAAACTTAGGCACGACCAACATTTTTCTAAACGTGTACTCTTACTGATGAGGCGTCATTTACGCGAAAAGGTATCGTAAATTTTCACAATTTACATACATGGGCCGATGAAAACCCACACTCTCTAAGAGTTGCAAATTCGCAGTATCAATTTTCCATCAATATTTGGGCTGCTATTATTGAAAATCACATAATTGGTCCTGTTGTTCTACCGAATCGTCTTGACCATGAATCATATTTAAACTTTTTACAAAATGATTTGCCGTTGTTACTACCGCTTTTTATGAGAAATGGTACAATGTGGTTCCAGCATGATGGTGCGCCCGCACATTTGCAGCAGTTGTAAGAACATATTTAGCCAACACATACGGTCACCGATGGATTGGTCGTGGAGGTCCGGTGTCATGGCCACCTCGATCTCCGGACCTGAATCCTCTCGATTTTTATTTGTGGGGTCATTTAAAGGAAATAGTGTATAAAACACCAGTAAATACACGAGAAGAATTGTTGGGAAGAATAGAATATGCATTTGACAGCATTAGAGAAGATCAAAATATTTGCAGAAGAGTAAGAAGATCTTTGCGCAGAAAGTTAAATAATTGTAACGACGCTAATGGTGGTCACTTTCAACATTTTCTTTAGCTTTGTTATTAAAGTCAATTGAGTAATGTACAAAAAACAAGAGTTTGGAAAAATCATGGTGTCTTTACGATTACTTTTTTCATTTTTTATTTTTATTTTTTATTTATCATTTTTTATCAATGTTTGTAATATTCATTTCAATGTTTATCACCAATAAGTTTTACGTAGGTTAGTTATTTGCACGTTTATTGCTGTAATGTTTACTGTATGTTTTGTTTTTCATATTCTTATGGTTGCAGTAACCATATATTATTATTATTATTACGCCGACTAATCGGTACTTTGCCCCTTTTTATAAAATTAATCATATCTCCTAAGGGATACCCTGAACGAAAAAATACCAAGAGGCAGCTTTTGTGGCTTATGTAATAACCTTCATAACTGATGTATCAAAATTGGAAAAACACAGTGGCGCACATATTTTTCCCCAAATGAATTTTTACAGTTACCCCGTACGCACGCCACTGACGCAGTTGTAAGCAGATTCTCACTTGAAAATATGCACTTTCATAATACACTTTCAAGTTCCAAGTTTCATTAAAATCAATCTAGTGGTTTTGAAATTATTTATAAAAAATAAAAAAAATAATTAAAATTCAACTCCCTGTATATTGGAAACTATGCGTTTCCGGGCCCATGTGCACAGGATTTTTTTTTTCTTATTTTTTAGTAAGGAATTGCCCCACGAGCGATGGTGCATGTTTTTTGAAACAGCCTGTATATATATATATATATATATATATATATATATATATATATATATATATATATATATATATATATATATATATATATATATTGAAACTGACATATATTGAAACTGACCCCGGATATGGGTTCTAGGGGTCCTAGTTCGCGCTCATTTGAAAAAACTTTTGCAGAGTCTCACCATTGATAGTTCTCTATTAGTGAATTTTTTTAAATAACAATTCACTAAAAATGTGAGCTAATTTTAGGCAAATATTATTTTTGTTGGCCCCTGGCATTAAATGTTACAAACTGTGGCTCTAGGAGCTGTTGAAAACGGTGACCTGATTCATTTCTAACTTTACCATAAACAAAAATTTGTTAAATCACGTTAACTGTTTGGCTTTACGTCACACTTTAATGAAGTGATCAATATTTATTAATGTTGGAGTCGTTTTCGCTCTAAAATAATCAGTTTCTCGCATGTTTGCTGATATAAATGTCACCGTTGATCAACAGCTATCCCAGAATAGCAACACACAACACGGGGGGGTGTCAGGGGTGACCTATGGCCCCCTTAATCACTACCTGATGGATTAATCAGCCCTGTAACAGCCGACAGCTCCAATTAACTAATTAAATATTTCTGGTTTGTTAGTTTCTGATCGTGTTGATATATACTGACACCAATATATTATGTATAATCAATACGTCGTTGCAATCTATCCTTATAATATATGTATCTACTTGTATGTTTGTATTTAATTAATCAGTTTGCACAATAATTATACGATATTGTTTTCTCAATCTACAGGTATGACAGTAAAACAAACATAATGTTTTCTTACAGGATGTCATAATAATCTGTTTAAATATATTTTCAGCTAAGTATATAAAATATTTGATCGAAATCGGTTAAGAAGTGAGACGTTTTGTGATTTTTCAATCGACGAAATTTTTTAGGTCCTGGAGTACCGGAATGCTACCACCAGCATGTGGTGGTGGAATTTTCCTTTACGTGATAGTAAAGGATTTTTTCACGCCCGAGGAGGTACCACCCCATGCATCAAGGGCCGGTGAAGTCCCAACGGACGTTTCCGGTTCTGGTGTATGAGTCGGTTTCCCTTATAAGCAAAAATGATGATGGCTCCTCCTTGTACAAAAGATTCCGGGGGTAAAATACCCCTCCATTCGGATCTCCAGGAGATGGGTGTACAGGGGGCGCCAGCATCAAGATTTAACATATTCTTCTCAAATATATGTGGCCTAAATTCTAACCTGAACTCTGTCCACCATTTCCTCCAGGCTAATAGGCCCCAACTCCTCTTCCACACCGAAACCCAAGTCAGTGCCAAAACAGCCACTAATCAGCTTAATTTCGCGGGATATGAGCTCCTTAGTTCCTTAAGATTGCATAGAGGCAATCTATTCTACACCAGACTCCCCAATTTAGAAGCTGGAAGAAAAAACATACTGTAGATAAAACTCTCTCTCAGGGCTGCAACTAAATTTATCTGTTGCATTTACCGGTCACCTTCTGACAACAACTTTGTCCAGCTCTTTGACTAACTTTCTGAAAAAACAGCCACCAATCACCTTAATTTCCCGGGGTATGAGCTCCTTACTTCCTTTAGATTGCATGGAGGTGTGTGCGTATACGTCCGTAGCAATCTACCCTGCACCAGACTCCCCAATTTATAAGCTGGAAGAAAAGACATACTATGGCTAAAACTCTCTCTCAGGGCTGCAACTAAATTTATCTGTTGCATTTACCTATCACCTTCTGACAACAACTTTGTCCAGCTGTTTGACTACCTTTCTGAAAAAACCGACAATCTGATTTCTGAATATCCTTCCTCCGAGGTCACTATTCTTGGTGACTTCAATGTCTATAATAAGGAATGGCTAGGATCTTCAAAAACCGATCCACAAGGGAGAGCAGCGGAGGCCTTTGCAGTCAGCAATTATTTAGCCAATATGGTTCAGCAACCTACTTACTTTCCTCGCATCCCAACAAACAGCTCAAATCCCTTGGATCTCCTTCTTACTACAAATCCTGAATGATATAAGATATCAGTCACCGCCCCCCTCGGTCGCTCGGACCATGGTATGGTCACTGCTTCCTGCTCAATGCAACCCGAGGTCACATAGTCATCACATCCACCTATCGTTTGGCACTACAACTCCGCGAACTGTGACAAATTGCGAGATTACTTTTCCTCATTTCCATGGACATATGTCTGCTTCTCTCATCCTGACCCCTTTGATATGTCACAAAACTTCACCGAAATTATCCATGCTGGCATGGAATGATTTATTCCACGTACACAGAAAACCTCTTCAGTCACTCAAAAGCCCTGGTTTTCTAAATCCTGTGGCAAGGCCAGACTTGAAAAGCTTAAAGCTCACAAAACGCTTATACATAATTCCAGTCAAGAAAACCATCAAGCATTTAACGACGCAAGAAACCGCTATGTCCGCGTTCTTTCTGAAGCAAAAAACTCGTTTAATAAACACATCAAAAACAATGTCCTCTTAAGCTCCAAGGGCAGCAAACCCTTCTGGACTCTTGCTAAATTTATTGGGAATAATTTCTGCAAGAGCATGTTCCCACTTCTTGTCTCAGGGGATGAAATTGTTTCTATCGCCCTGGGCAAGGCTGAACTTTTTGCCTCGTTGTTCGCCGGCAATTCTACTCTCAACCCACCTCCAAATGTTCAACCACCAACAGTCCCCAATGTCGCACATTATATGACGGATATCATTTTCAAAACTAAAAAGGTACGAAAGATGCTCTCTTCTCTTAATACCAGGAAAGCCTCCGGCCTTGACGAGAACCCAGCAATTGTTCCCAAAATATGCGCATTAGAACTTGCTCCTGTCCTGACTCGTCCGTTTCAGACATCTCACAATAGAGGCATATTCCCTAGTAACTGGAAAACTGCTCGAGTAAAACCTGTCCCCAAGAAATGATCCAAAGCGCTTCCTAGCAACTACAGGCCTATTGTTCTCCTTTCAGTCTCCTCTAAAGTGATGGAAAAGTATATAAACACCGAATTACTAAAATTTCTTGAAAAACACAGTCTAATCCACGACAGGCAGTATGGATTCCGTCAGCGCAGATCAACTGCCGACCTCCTTTCCTTTGTACCCATTCTTGGAACCAGTCTATGGAACTACACGGTGAATCCCAGATTGTCGCTCTAAACATATCCAAAGCACTCTAGCAGGTCTGACACGCAGCGCTGCTTAGTAAACTTTCAGACTATGGCCTACCAACACAGCTCTGTACCTGGACATCAAATTTCCTCTCCAACCGGAGCATTTCTGTTGTCGTGGATGGCCATTCCTCTAAACTATATCCAATTAATGCAGGAGTTCCTCAAGGTTTAGCTTTAGCCCCTACTTTGTTTCTTTTCCACATTAATGACCTCCTTTCCAGCACATCCAACCCAGTTCACACTTACGCTGAGGAGAGCACCCTTCACTCAAATATACAATATCTTAAGCCTGTCTGTTCAGCCCAATTAGATGAGGATTGCAGACTCATGGAGGGTTCTGTCTCCGTTGATCTCCAAAAAATATTAGACTGGGGAAGTAGAAATCTTGTACAATTCAACCCCATCAAAACTCTTGCTTTCTTTCTCATCATAGATACACCAGCCCTAGACCCATCACAGGGAACAACCAAGTTATTCAAAGTAATGAACCTTTTCACTTGTAGGCATTTCTGTGGATCAAAATCTAAATTGGCACCAACATGTCACACAAATAGCAGAGGCGGCTGCTAAGAAATTAGGTATCCTTTTCCGGGCTCGCAAATACTTTTTACCAGCTAATCTCTATACCTTATATACTTCACAAATAAGGCCAAACCCCGATTACTGCTCCCACATATTAGGTACTGCTGCCGCTTGTACACTCGATATCCTGGACTCCATTCAAAATAGAGCTATACGTCACATCGGTGACCCTAGCCTCACCCAAAGGCTGCCATTCTTTGCCCATCGACGTGCCGTTGGTGACCTCTCGCTCTCTTTTATAGATATCTGCACGGGCACCGCTCCTAGGAGCTTTCTTCCATAGTTCCTCCACCTGCTGCCCCCAACAAATCTACCAGGGAAACAGAGCGAATGCACCCTTTTAATGTTCAGGTCACCAGACATAGAACATCTTGTTATGCCCGCTCTTTTGTCCCGAGGACTTGCAAGTTGTTGAATTCCTTGCCGGCGCATGTTTGTTCCTTCTCCTCCGAACCTCCTAACCTTCAAGTCCAGAATTAACAAGTTGCCTCTTTGCTCCTTGTCGACACCCACGGTACAATAGTATTTAGGCTGTAAGCCCTCGTGGTGTGTTGCTGAAATTAGAAAAAAAACACTATATCAATTGCTCTTTGTAGGTTGTAAACTGTTTAGTGAGTCGTATAGACATTTGGCCTCTCAGCGCTGCGACCACAATGAGTCTTTTGTGCATAACTCATTATCCCAAAAGTTGCCCAAAAAGTTCAATTTCTCTTTAGTCTCTGGATAATGGACCCATGTTTAGTCTATAGTGACAGTACAACCCAAAAAGTTTAACGTGTATTTTTGAAAACGGTGGCAAATTTCATTCGACATTGTCAGCGTTGAATAACATTTTGGAATCCATGTTGCCTTTTCCAAGTCGTGGGGAACCATATGAAACACATAGAAATTATGCAATGTTTCTACCATAGGTTTTAGGCAAGTTATTTCATATTTTAAGATCATTTTTGTTGCAGGCTAGAGAAATGAATACACAAACGACGCGTCTAAAAAATCAGGTAAAGGGTTGAAACTAAAAATGTGAGCCCAATAAAACGAAAAATGCGTATTTCGAAAATATCGAAAGAATTTGCATTATTTCGACAGCTTTAAAATACTTGGCTAGCAAAACAGAGAACGCAATGACTCACAAAATAAAATGACGGCGTAGGTTGTCGCCATTATTTTTGCATATGCTATCGAGGAAGACAATTAAAAAGTCTGGACGGAGCAAGTGCGTTATGGTGGTGAATTTTCATAAAAATATTTTTATTAGCAAATATGTGGGTATATTTTATATATACCCCCCCCCCCCCCCATACACACAACAACCGGGAGACGAAAAATCCAGGCATCGACATCTTTCCGTCAGTGTGGCTGCAGAATTTCCTGGAGCCGGCAGGAGAAATATTTTAAGTAATTTTAAATGCCTGCCTTACAAAGGGAATTTTCCCAAGAATCTGGATATAGGCGCAGATTCCGTAGTCTCCCAAAAGCAGCGAGCGCAGAGCCTGCTACATGTCACCATAAAGATGTACGAAAAACTCTTGGTAATAAGACTGTCGTATCACTTGGAGAAAAACAGTAAGCGCTTGAACAGACAGATCAGCTTCATGCGAGAGACGTGGAACAACAGAGGGGCTGGCTGAGGCTGCATGGAGTTAAGAAGGGAGACGAGGCTGACCAGCATATTTTGATGGTCTTGTTGGACGTCAAAAGTACCTATGTAACGAGGTGTTATACTTGGGAGTTACTTTATATTTTCGTATGAGGTGGAGCACACACATAATGAGCTTGATGAAGAAACTCAGATATCCCTTAGTTAAGTTTAGGTTTATTAGAAATATGATGTATATGAAACATCTAATTCTCCTGTATTCTGCGTTGGTGGAGTATTTTGCGCTATCGCATATTCGCTTCCGGATGCGCTGCACATAAATGTTCTGCAACGAACACAAATTTTAGCCGTTGAAGCTATATATGAGAAAAAACATACTTGCCTCACAGATCTTTTGCACAAGGACACTTAATTAATGGATGTCAGACAGCTTTTTTTATAGTGGCATTTAGATTAGACTAGATTAGATTCATTGTGGCATTTACTCAGTATGTCTAGAGGGGAAATTTTGAGAATATCAGTCATGATTATTTCACAAGACATATAAGTCTCCATTAGTTTAAAACAGATTGACCTAGAAAGACCACTAACCAAAGGTCCTACGCATACTTGTGTACACGAGTGTATAACTTGATATCCTCAGAAATAAGACAGCAGCCGAGATTAGGACTTTTTAAAGGATAACTAAAAAAAAAGGTCGGGACGCAGCAAGTGCGTTATGGCAGTAAATTCTCAGTAAAATTTTCAAATTTGAATAACTCAATTTTCTATTAAGCTAGAAAGTTGAATTTTGGTACGTAGTAAGGTCTGTCCCAAGGCAACATATGCACCGAATTTCATTAAAATACCTTTGCAATTTTCGGAGAAACAATTTTTTTTCGAAAGAAAACTTAAAAATTCCAGGAAAATCTTGTCCGTCGGAAGATGACGTTTAAAATTTTCATCTCCTAGGCAACCTGATAAACTGACTGATAAATATTTCTTATCGCAAATATGCCTCGAAGTGAACGTGGCAAATTTCGAACATTTATTGTGAAGTGATAACACACAAATCTCCTTGTTGCCTAATAATGCTTTACTTTTATGAAGTTTTGGACGAAACACTCCATTCTTAGAAGTTTTTTAGTAGTATTGCAGATGTAACGAGTTGATCTGTGTTTATGTGGAAATCTCTTTGCAACCACACAACATCTTCTGTTAATAATTCGATTATACTCCTCGTAAATAAAAGTTATATTCAAAAGTCGTCACATATTTTACTTATGTCGGAAAATGACGTTTAAAATTTTCATCTCCTAGGCAACCTGATAAACTGACTAATAATTATTTCTTATCGTAAATAATAATGCTGATACCAAACAAAGGAACAATAAAAAGTACATGAATTAACGTTATCAAATATAGGGTGTTCTATTTAAAATAAGAGTTATTAGGTTTTAAAGTTGTCACGATTGACCGATCTATTTCGGACACCTTGTCTAACTTGCACTAGCTTTAGTACATTCCAAATATATTGTGGCATTTTAGAATTTGCACTTTAAAATTTTAACTCTTCAGGTTGAAAAATAAGAGATATACAGGTATGTAAATGTGACAATGTTTTTTAAGAAATTTTTTAAAAAAGTCAAATATCTCGAAAAAGGTTGAGAAAAATGACATAACATGTTAGTGAAACCTACCATAAAATTTGACGAGCAATCTCCATCCTTAATAAAAAATACCATCATCCATTTGAAATAAGAAAGTTGACGTCTACTTCTGGTATAACCGGAAGTCCCATACTAATGTCAATATTTTCAGCGAACTGGAAATTATGAGGAACTCAGGTGCGTGAATTTTCAAAATTCAATTGTAAGCCGTCCTCCAGAAACGGCTAATGAAAGTCTACGTGGGACACCCTGTATATATATATATATATATATATATATATATATATATATATATATATATATATAGTGTGTCCCAAACTGGTTGGGAATGTATTTGCTATCTCCGTTATTATTAGAGATAGGGAGACGGTTAAATTAACAATGTTTTGTAGAATTTTATGCTCGTTTCAAATATGACTTGTATTTTGCCTTGCCTCGTTTTGTTTTCCAGTTATTGTGATAAAACTAACATTTGTCGATTTCTTTTTTCTTCAATATGTAGGCGTTGATTTGACATGTTTAAGACTTGCACATTATCAGGACATTTTTTACAGACTAATCTTTTTGTGCTATTATCAGCTTTGGATTGTCATTTGTTTTTGAGCTACATGTATCAACGTTTGTTTTTATTATGGCAGCCATATTGCATTTTTGGTCATGTGATAGCCTGCAAAAAGAGCTTTTAAATGATGTACAACATGCTTGAGAAATCTTGTATAACACTGACAATTTTGAGAAAAACCGTTTTGAGGATGGTAGGCTAGGAAATCCAATACCAGAAAACAAATGACAAAAAAAGTGTTCAAAAAGCAGTAGGCCATGGAGTCTAACAATAAACTTCTACTTTTAACATAATTTTCCGTAATGATCTAACTTTTTTCAATGATCCTATTATTATTATTATTATTATTATCACTATGTAGTATACAAAAATTGAATAATTAAGGAATAATAAATCCCAACTTAATTAAAACCCAATTACCCCTGGAGGTATGATATTCATTTTTTTTTGTAGCGATTTGAAATCTATTTCAATAACAATTTTATTATACTTTTTTATCGCTTAGAACTTGAGGAAAGAACGTTCAGACTGAAACTTCACAACGAGGAGCTTAGGGTTGTGATTTGATATATACCTTGTAAGTTTCAATCATTTTTACATTGGTTCCCATTACAAATCGTTTGGAAGCTAATCAGTATTGGAAGGGTTATTTGGTTTTCCAATTTAAAATGTCCCTCACGCTATGTTTTCCTTTTTGCCTGCAAACTGGAGAATCGCGTATAAAAATGTAATATATATTTTCAATTTCATTTCTGTTTGATTGCCATCCTGATCACACGGCATCCCCTAGGTAGTGAGCTACTCGTGCTATTGAATTGCATGTTTATATTACATTGTTCACCAGTGGTGGATATTTTTGAACAAATATCTATTAAGGTCGTTTTAGATTTTTTACGAAATATGGCTGTTAATAATCACACCATTTTTTTAACGAATATCCGTAGAAGAAATTTGCCAATTAAGAGATAGCAGCTTTTGAATTGTAAAAAAATTCTTTCAATGAGCTCGAACTAGGTACCCTGAAAGCCAAAGACGAGGCCAGTTTCAGACTATATATATATATATATATATATATATATATATATATATATATATATATATATATATATATATATATGGGAATTAATTTTATCTCAACAACTGTGTGCATGAACGTTCTGCCGCTAACGATATGCATAGATGTCCGGGCGCTACAGAGTGACGCGCGTGTGTCGAGGGACAAGGGAGTTAATAGTGTGTCAGTGTCATTACAATGACGGACGTTGTTAAAACACTCATGACATATAGAAAGGTGTCAGCACAAAAGTGCCATTCAACACAGTGTTACACATGACTAGTTCGTACGAGACAGTCGTGGTAGAGAGTCGAGTGTGAAGAGAGCTCGTGTGAACAGTGCGCGACAAGTACGCCGATAGAGGATAGAGTACCTAGACGACGCCGAGGTACTAACGACGGTGTGCAAGGCCATCCATCCAGGACGACGACGACGATAACTGATGGATCCCGTAACTAAAGACGATAGTCTATTACTTGTTATTTAATTACTTCACCATTGTTATGTTTATAGAGTTCTACAATATAGTTATAGTTAATACCGGCATAGTTTCAGTCTTAAAAGCACGCACGACCTAAAACCTTACATATCTCTAGAAACGGGGACTCATTCCGGGATATACGTGAGTGTTCCAAGGATAAGCCACCCTATATATATATATATATATATATATATATATATATATATATATATATATATATATATATATATAGGGTGTTTAAAAAGACGGGGCCATATTTAAGGGGTTGATTTCCCAGGTCATTTTATGAAAAAAAGTTCCCATAAAAATAGGTGCTAAAATGCATTGTTTCCAAGATATAAGGTGTTAAATTTTTTGTAAAATAACGATTTTTTAAAAATAATGCAAATATCTTCTCACCGATTATTTTGAAATTTGGCAGCGTTTATATTATTAATGGTTGGCCCTAATTAGATACATATTGTTAAGTCCATTGACGTAACAAAATTTAGTGATATAAAAATGTACGCCACTGACTGCAATATGACTTGTATATTATTTTGAGATAAAGAAACTAAAACTACAAGTTTTTTGTCTCTTGAAATTTATCCGTATCTTGAATCGTTTACACGATAAAAAATAAAAACCTTTTGATGGCATGTCCGTTTTCATACAGAAAATCACAAACACGAACAGTAATTTTTGTTGAGGTGTTCCTGCCAATAAACTTAACAATCTTTATCTAATTAGGGTCAAATCAGCCCATTATTACTACAAACAACGCTGCCAAATTTCCAAACAATCGGTGAGGAGATATTTGAATTATTTTTTTTAAAAATCGTTCTTTTATAAAAAAAAATACCACCTTGTATCTTGAAAACAATGAATTTTAGCACCTATGTTTATGGGAACTTATTTTCATCAAATGACGTGGGATATCAAACTATTAAATATTGCCCCGTCTTTTTTAAACACCCTATATATATATATATATATATATATATATATATATATATATATATATATATATATATATATATATATATATATATATATATATATATATATATATATATATGGTTCATTGAAAACGAGCTGGCAGCAATAAGGGACAGGAAAAGATTTTGTCGAAAAAAAAACCTAAAACACGTCAAGGTTGGTTATGAAGAAGACAACTTTTGACGCAAAAAGTATAGCCCAACCTTTACGCTGCTAAGCGAGGGTGTCATCCCTCAAAGTTTTCCAAATAGGAATAGAGGTCATGGGATAGCTCGTTGAAAAGAGATTTTGGTTTCCTTTACATTGCTTTGTTATTCGGTCTCTTCGTCTAAAAGATATGGATTTTCAAAATATCACTAATGCATTTCCCCAAGAAATTCATAACGCGTGAGTTGGGCCTCACCAGCGTTTACTACAAGATAAAAATGTTGCTTAAGATTTGCGTAGGTAATAAAAAGTCGATTGGATTAAGGTGCTCCAAAAAAACACAGCAAAATATGTCTTATGATAACGCATTCTTGATAGCAACTTTTTGTGTCTACATTAGAGTTGAAGTAACTCTATCGATGAAAAATTCAGTTGTGAATATTGCTTTGCATTGTTGAGTTGATTTTAATATACAGTCATTATGGTGTAATCAATTACCGAAAGAGTTGTGGGCATTTTTAAAAAGAATAATGAAAACGCAAACGAAACAGCACGTGTATTCAATAACCTGCATCCTGAGAGGCGTGTTCGTCATAAGTACGTGCTAGAATTGCTACACAAGTTCTATGAAAATGGATCAGTGGCTAATAAGAAACGAAATCTTGAACGTGAATTTCCTATGGTGAAGGAAGCCACAAGCCTGGAAGTGATAGGTCAAGTTAGTGTAGATCCAACATTAAGTACACGAAAATTTATTAAGATTACTAATCTACGTAAAACGACAATTCAACGAATTCAGAAAAAAATAAGTTTCATCCATATAAAATCCAGCTAGTTCAGGAATTAAATGAAGATGATTATGACCGGCGCTTGGAGTTTTGAGAAAATATTTCTCAAAGAATAATTGACAACAGGCCATTGCTTTTTAACATTTGTTTCTCCAACGAAAGTTCTTTCTTCTGAATGGCACTGTAAATTGTCATAATTGAGGGTTCTGGTCAGATGAAAACCCTCGTGTTTTAGATGAAGGCTACACTCAAACTTCACAAAAAATCAATGCTTGGAGGGGTATTTTTAGTGATCACATCGTTGCACCAATCTTCATAGTCGACACTTTGACAGGAGAACGGTATTTGGAAATATTGCAAGACTTGGTTTACCTTATACTACTCCACATTGTTGAGAACGATGAGAGATACTCGGAACAACATTTATTTTTCTAACAAGATGGTGCTCCAACGTATTATCCGGTTACTGTTAGGGAGTTCTTGGATAGACTATTTCCAGGTCAACGGATATGTCGAACAGGTGCTGTAGAATACCCAGCCCGATCTCCAGACCTGTCCCCTGTAGACTTTTAGGCATTTGAAATCAAAAGTTTAACCCAGCGAGTGCGATTCATTGAAAAAGTTACATCAACGCATTATTGATGAATGCCTGAGAATTACTCCTAAAATGATTGCAAATGTTAGGTTTAACTTTGAACAAAATTTATACAATTGTATAAAACTTGGTGGTGCTCAATCTGAACATTTATTGGATTAAAGTTTAATTCGTTGGTATGTTGGTTTAATGGTATGATTGGTCCGAATTAGTTTCAACATTTACTTCAATATTATTAAGTTTTTAAGTGAAAAGATTTAGTTTTTTCATTTCTCAGGAAATTCATTAATGATATTTCAAAACTCCATATCTTGTAAACGAATAACCCGAAGTTCAAAAATAAAAAAGCGATCTATAGGGAATCAATAGCTCTTTTCAACGAGCTATAATATGTTAAAATGTATTGCGAAAACAATAATAAATACACCAAAATCACCACGCAGCAACTGCGTTATGGTAGCATACAAATGTGTTTTAAGTCAAATATATCTTTTTTTCATAAAATGCATCAAATTTGATGAAGTTTAGAATAATAGTAATATCTGTATACAGGTGAATTTAAAAGAAACAGGCTTGGACACCTTAATTTTTATTTTTAATTCTGCTTTTTTTTAGCTAATACTAGTATATACAGGATGTTGCATAGATGAAATATCACGTCGACGTCACCTTTTAGTGAATTTTCGTAGAAAAAATTCACTAATGGGGAGATCCCGACTTTTGAATTTTGAAAAAATTTTTGCAAATGAGCGCGATCTAGAACCCCTAGAACCCATATCCGGGGTCAGTTTCAATTTTTATATGTTTATATATATATATATATATATATATATATATATATATATATATATATATATATATATATATATATATATATATATATATATATATATATATCACACCGATAACTCAAAAAATAATAGGCCGATTTTGATAAAATTTGGCACGTACCTTTCTTTTGTAAATGGCTTGGATAAGTTCGTTAGTCAGGAAAATCGGATGAGGTTTTCCGGGAAAATTTTAAGTTTTTATTCGAAAAAAATTCTTATCTCAAAAAGTAATAAGCCGATTTTAATAAAATTTGGCGTGTACCTTCCTTTTGTAAATGGATTTGACAAGTTCGTTAGTCAGGAAAATCGGATGAGGTTTTCCGGGAAAATTTTGAGTTTTTATTCGAAAAAAATTCTTTTCTCAAAAAGTAATAAGCCGATTTTAATAAAATTTGGTACGTACCTTCCTTTTGTAAATGTCTTTGACAAGTTTGTTAGTCAGGAAAATCGGACGAGGTTTTCCGGGAAAAATTTGACTTTTCATTTGAAAAAAAATTTTATCTCAAAGAATAATGGGCAGATTTTGATATAATTTGGCATGTACCTTCCTTTTGTAAATGGCTTTGACAAGTTCGTTAATCAGAAAAATCGGAAGAGGTTTTCCGAAAAAATTTTGAGTTTTCATTTGAAAAAAATTTTTATCTCAAAAAATAAAAAATCTATGATAACCAAATTTGGTAGGTAGGTTTACGATATAAAAAGTAAACTATACACCAAAATTTAGATTTTTTTAAATATTGTGTATTAAAACTAGTGGGTTATAATTATTACTAGTAATTAGTATAGCGCAGTGACGAGCTCTAATTAGAGCAAAACCGGTCTGCGTTTCTAATTATGGTGAGAATACATCTAGCCTTACATACATTGTCCCGGTATTAGGGAAGAAATGAGCCAGGGCTGACACTTAACAAAAATTGTAGGTTGGTTTTACACAGTCTCTATTTATAACATTTCATCTCACAATGCTCTGTATATTATTGCATTTTTGGAATTTTTGGAAAATTCTAGAGATAATAAAAATTGAATTTTCGTCCGTTTTTTTTTCCTTTTGAAAAGTTAACCTGTTCACAGATATTTCGATTATTCTAGATTTCATTTTTATTTGTACAGCGTGGCCCAAAAAGGAGTATCAATGTCACGGTGGTTACTTTAAAAAACGGACGGACAATTCGATTTTTATTTTTGTTTTCATTGAAAATGTCTAATTTTCAATTGCCAATAATTCGTAGACAGTTGAAGATAAGTATAGGGTATCATACATTAAACATATTTCCAAATAATTTTCCAAAGAATTCAAAGATCTAATATATAGGGTGTTCCATTTAGAAATGGTGACTTTGACGTGATATTTTATTTATACAACACTCTATATGTACTAGTGTTAGCTAAAAAATGCAGAATTACAAATAAAAATTAACGTGTTCAAGCGTGCTTGTTTTAAGTTCATCTGTATACAGATATTCCTATTACTTTGAACTGTATCATCATCCTGTATAGTATAACCTTTATAATGGAAACTATGCACCATATTTTATAACAATAACTTTATTGTTAGGAAAAGTACAAACCTTTTCCGAAAATAAACTTCAAATTTTCCCGAAAAAAATGATCCGATTTTCCGGGCCAACGAATCTCTTCAACCAATCTACACACTTGCCAAGTTTTAATTAATCACAAGAAGCTTTTTGACGAAAATTAAAAAAAAAAACATGAAAACTTGCCAATAAATTATTTCACAAAAATTCGCAATTTTCACACTTAAAAAGTTTTTTGACAAAAAATTTTACACGGACATTTTCTAAACAAATTTTTTTCACGATAATTCGAAAACATATTTTTCGCGTGAGTTCTCAAATCTTTTTTACAGTAACTTATTAAACATGAATTATTAATTACCATCATTTCACAAAAAATTGACAAATTATGTCTAAATTAAAACCATAAAAAAAGTGTGCGAAAGCTGACTAAATATTTTATACATGAAAATTTGCTGATTAAATATATAAAGTTCAAATTATATAACCTGTAATTAAAATTCAAAAATAATTCGAGCCGCAGCAGGTGCGTTATGGTAGCGAATTTGTAATAAATTCTTGAAATTGAAATAACTTCATTTGCTATAAACCTCAAAAGCTGAATTTTGGCGTGTATTAAGACCATTGTCGGAGCAATACACCTACCAAATTTGGTGAAAAACATAAAAATTCAAACGGACCTTAGTTTTGGGTTCAACAGGCTCAAAAAGTGACCTACTATGCGATGTTCAGGAAGAAATTTTAGAACCCAGAATTTTGGATTTTGAGACCTTACAATTAGCAATTTCCTGAAATTTTATTTCGAGTTACTATTTACCTCTGTTAAATGAAATTTTTGTTCTGAGTTAGGAGTTTTTTATTCTTTGTTATGAGAACAATCAAATTGATATCTCTCCGACCATTGAATAACTTTCAAAACTCACATATTCCAAAGGTTAGTTTCAAAACTCTTATTCTCCATAATGTAATATGCCATTTTGGAAACACAATTTTATATTATCTCTTATATACAGTGTGTCCATTATAAGAACTGAAACAGAGCAGGTGCGTGTAGAGATGGGAGGGGTAAGATGCGTTTAATCGTCATATTTTAAGGTCCCCTACACGCATCTGTTCTTTGTCGATTTTTATACGAAACACCTTGTATAAACATAGTAAAGTATGCATGTTTTTGTCAAAATTTTAACACCAAAATCATACTGGTACCATTCAATTTACTCGTTCTGTAGAAATTTGGCAGCTTAGAGTAGCGCCACTCTAATAGGTTGTAAATAAAACCGTTTTGGGAAGGTAGAACAGCGCATAACTCAATCCACAAAACTTATCTAAATTGCATAAAGGCACACAGTTGCTGGAATCCTAAGGACTCCACATCATTGGTTAAGGGTTATTGAAAAATTGAATTGTTATTATTCGAAGAAATTTGCTACTATAACGCACTTGCTGCAATAAAAGTTTTTTAACATCAGATCAAAGTACAAAAAAAATCCCACTTATTGCTGGCCACTCTGTTTCTATTCTTTAAACTTCGCTTATGTTTTATAATTTATACTAAAAGTGTTACCTGTCATTTAAAGTTATCGAGTCGTCACTGTCATATAATACGGAGAGGTGAAATTTTGTGCGCCGGGTCCGTATTGATCCATGACCAACTGGGTTAGTATATTTCTGCAAGCACAGAGTGGCACGGTTAGATCAGCAAGTTGCCAGGGGGTTCCCACAGTGGCGTAAGGTTCTATAAACACAACAAATCAAAAGTTATTATGTGACACAGTTAAATTTTAAAAATTACAATTATGTTAATAAATTATTTTATTTATGACTAGAACGCTACGCGATTTAAGCTATTAACCATTTAATTCACTTTACTTTTATGTAAGGCACGATACACATTATGTAGGTTAACAATTTGAAATTAAAAATAATCCAGCAAGTAGGGGAGATGCTCTCGGGAGGGGGGTATGAGAGACAGGGATATGCGGACGACATTGTCATCATAGTCCGAGGAAAGGTCACACAGTCAGTGTGGGAGCGCATGCAGACTGTATTGAAAGTGGTGGAAGGGTGGACGGTTGGTCAAGGGCTCGGGGTGAGCCCCGAGAAAGCAACCGTCATGCCGTTTACAAGAAGGAGGAAGTGCGACAGCCACAGAACTCACACTCTATACGGTAGGAGCATTCCAATGGCCAGGGAGGTAAAATATCTTGGGGTCGTATTGCTCTCTAAGCTAACCTGGAATGGTCACATTGGAAAAATACTGCGTAAGGCAGTCATGACCTTAGCCGTCACTAGGCGGCCATATGGAAAAACGTACGGACTAAGACCTAGTATGGCCCACTGGCTGTACACAAGGGTGGTCAGACCATCGTTAACATACGCGGCACTGGTCTGGTGGCCTAAGGTGACACAATCCAGTGCCAAACAAAAACTAGGCAATATCCAAAGGATGGCTTTCCTAGGCATCACAGGGGCCATGTCTTCAACCCCAACAGCCGTCATGGAGGTGTTGCTGGATCTGCCCCTCCTACACTTAGTTATTATGGTGGAGGCCAGGCTAGGACTATACAGACTAGTCTGCAATGGTAGACTGAAGATCAACCCAGGCTTCAGGGGCCTCTGCAAAATTCAGGAGATCGTGAAGGAGCCCATACTTGAAATGAGGTCAGACTTCGCGAGCCCGCGAATCTGCAGGGAAAACAACTTTACAGTGGAAATTCCCGACCGCGAGGCATGGCGGGAGGAGACGCCGGGCATATCACGGGACGCGCTCGTCTGGTTCACGGACGGATCCGACAGGGAGCGTGGGCCGGGGGCAGGTGTTTACTCGGAACGACCGAGGGTAAGTCATTGTATTTCCCTCGGAGCCCATGCAACGGTGTTTCAGGCCGAAATGTACACCATCCGGCACTGTGTGCGGGAGAACAAGAGGAGGGGCTACACCAACAAGCGGATCCTCATAGCCACAGATAGCCAGGCAGCCCTTAAGGCACTAAGTAGCCCACGGGTAAATTCCTGGCTGGTGAGTGAGTGCCGAGACGAGACGAGCGACCTGGCTGGGCAGAGGTGACTCTCATCTGGGTGCCGGGTCACTCGGGGGTCAAAGGCAATAAAGAAACTGACAGTCTCGCGAAGATAGGGTCAGCAGAACCATTTATGGGACCAGAACCGGCTCTGGCCGTGACAAAGAGCACTGCCAGGGGAGCCATTAAGTCCTGGGTCAGAAACCAACACAAGGTGTACTGGGCGGACTGTCCAGGGCTCAGACATGGAAAGTCAATAATTGACGGACCCAGTTCAAAGAAAGCTGTGGAGCTGCTAAATCTTACCAGAGGACAGTTCAGAAACATCACAGGTCTCTTGACGGGACACATGGCCGTCAAGAAATACCTGCATAAAATGGGGTGGTTCGAAGGGGACCTCGCATGCAGACTCCGCGGCGAGGGGGAGGAATTAGCCCAGCACATCTTGTGCGAGTGTAAAGCTCTGGACCGGAAAAGACAACTGATCTACGGTCAGTCTAGACCGGAGACAGAGCAATATGAAACTTCACCCTACCAATCGCTGTGCAGACTAGTTCAAGGCACAGTACTTTTGGAATGGCTGCGGTACGACTAATGACATGCACTATCAATCAAAGGTTGCAGTGCTATCGGGGCGGCAAGGCCGCGGACGAGCCTTGAGGGAAATAAAGGGGGAGATATGATTATAGTGGCCACCGTGAGATTTAAAAGTCCCCTGATTTCAAATAAAGAGCAATATGATTATGAAACCAAATATTCCATGTAGCTCAAACATTATTATAGCCATAGTAAGGTAAATTTAAGCTTCAATTTCAAAATTTGCTTTTTTACAAAATATTTTACAAAATGTATGCAGATGACCATTTTACACCACACATCGGGGTAAAATATTGCGAAACAATCTCACATGTGATGTAAAAATACCTTAGCATTTACTACATATGAAATACAGCTTAAGAACGTAGCTCGCATATAAATGCATGGTCGTGTTTACAATATGCGCCACATTCTTCATGCGGCCATCTTTTGAACACTGATCAGCATATCCTACCCTCACCTGTTTGGATTTTGAGATAAGGCTTGAGCAGTAAATACACTCCACTCTTCCTGCGCATCATCGTTACTGCAGCTTGTGTCATCTTTAACAGAAATTCTTGAATTCTGTGTCGCAACACTGTTTTAATCCCAAAAACTTATTTTTTAACTGATGCTGGTTTTTAGAAGTCTCCAAGTCTGTATGTTGTAAGTACCGCCTCATCTAAATTAAAAACCCTAGTATTAACAAGCAAGCGTCTACGACTGCAGGCTTCCAGCTGTATCCATTCTGATTTATGACAGGCTGATTCAGTCCCAGGTGGAGCTGCGTCCATTAACTCTAGTTACATTTTCACTCTATGAAAAATTATCGTTGACAGAATAAATGAGGAACTATCAGACATGCAGACGACAACTTTTAGTGCAAAAAGGTTGCTTAAATTTAGACTGCACAGTGTGTAAGTACCGCTCATTGATTGTTGCTAACCTTACTTGGTGAAACTGGTCCATTCACAGTGAAGCCAGAGACGTAGTCTCCAAGTGTGTATGTTGTAAGTACCGCCTCATCTAAATTAAAAACCCTAGTATTAACAAGCAAGCGTCTACGACTACAGGCTTTGCACGCTTCACAAAATGCTCAAACCATTTAGTGACAATTTTCTATCTGCATCCATCCTGATTTATGACAGGCGAATTGAGTCCTAGGTGGAGCTCCGTCCATTAACTCTGCTTACGTTCGCACTCTAGGAAAAATTGTCATTGACGAAATGAATAAAGAGCCAGCAGACATGCAGACGACAACTTTTAGTACAAAAATTTTGCTCCAATTTAGATTGCACAGTTGTAAGTACCATCTCATCTCATCTAAATCAAAAACCCTTACAGGTATGTGTGAAAATCGACTATATAAAAGAGCAAACATTTATCAACTTTAGGCTTATTGAATGCTCCAGCACGGGCCGCATTAGTGGCTTCAAGTGTCAAGTCAAGTAATTTCTCGATGTCTGTGACGAAACCCCTTTAACCAGTCTTCCCCAGCAAGCTGGTTTTTTTTTGTTGAAAGTTGTCTCAAGCCATTTTTTTAGCTAACTGATATGCAAGTGATCTAACGTCTTGTCTATTGAGACCATAAAACTGACTTTCCATTTTCTGGATACGCTAAACTATTTATGCTTCTTGATCCAAAGTAAAATCTAGGCCGTAAGCGCCCAAGACTTTAACATTCTCTTTAGCATCCCTATTTTTATCCGACACATGCGGGCTATAGTGGCCACTTTAACCCAATTTGAAACTCATGAGAAATGTCATAACCTACAAAATGTACTTTGAAAATTCATCAATTATATTTTGTGGATACATACCTTTGTATGTGTGTTTTGTTTCTTTAACGTCGACCTATTACCGCGACTATGGCCAATCACCGACGCTAGGGAGCAGTTTCACCTCACTATCCTGGAAATTTTGCCGAACCCCTGTCTTTCTGTAAGGAGGGTAGGGCTCTTTAACGTGCCCAACATCGCATGGACACGGGACCGACGGCTTTACGCCCCCTCCGAAAGGCGGAACGTGCAGACATTCAACTTGCTCAAATACAATGCTAGAACCTCGGTCGATGTTAACGATACAGTTTGTACTGAAAAAGTGAAAGGAGAACCCTGGGATCGAACCCAGTACCCTTCGGTTGAGAGGCACACGTTCTGGCCCCTGAACCACCGAGGCTCTTGCATACATACCTTATACCATATGTTTAGGCTCTGCAAAAACTTAGCGCTCTCACATTTATCAATTGCGTTGCATAGCTAACTGAGCTCAACCTCAACACATTAGGCACGTGCAAAAACACAATTATGCAGGTGTTTAATTACGTTTTGTACTAACGTACCACCTTTTATTTGCTTTTGTTTCTTGTTTAACTCGAAGGACCTGATTATGTTTTATTAATTTAAACTCTGATGTTAGTAACACTTAACGTTTAATAACAACTGTAAACTTATACAAAATTACTTATTTGGTATGCTTTAGAGTCCATAAGAACTCAACAAAATGAATTGTGATTATGTTAGCACAAGCTTGTTGCTCGTTTCGAGTCTATAGAAGAACTAAGTTAAATAAATATCGAATTTTCCTACGCTATATAATTCTACCTGAGAGAGGTTAGCATACTTATGGTCAATTGTAAGCAGAAAAGGAGCCTTGTTGGGTTATCCCTAATCGCCCTTAAAATTGTATTTTACAAATGGTAAATATTATAGCAAAGAAGGCTACTAAGAAATATGTAAATTTGAAATATGTAATCCCCCAAACGAGACGCCTTAACAGCAGGTATTATCTGCAGTGTAGATATTATGGTTGCTATATTTCTTGTACAGTTGACGGTAATGACGCCCACAACAATCTAGCACTTTACAACACAGCAGCACTAGTAGAATAAGAAAAAAAATGTTCGGGACGCAACAAGTGCGTTATAGTAGAGAATTTTCATAACAATAATATATTATAATGAGTTAGCCTTATATTAAAAGTTATAAAACATTACTTTATTTACTTAGGGACAGTAAAAAATAAGGCAAAGAAAGGCAAGCAAAAACATGATCTTTGCCAGAAAACAAGACATGGTTGAAGGTTCCTATTAGTGCTAGGTAACTAGGTCTACCAAGAACAAGTAAATCAGGAATTTTAATTAATGTGCCGTGGAAATGGAGCTGCAAGAGGAGACGCGGAGTGCGATTGGGACAAACCACGAGGAAATGGAGGGCACCAAGCGGAGAAATATATGAGATCTCGAGAAAAGCCAGAGCGGAGTAAACCTGTGTATGAGTGTGAGGCGGGTTCTATGGAGAGAATCAAGGCAGGAGCTTCGGCCTCAAGATCATAAACTGTTTATTGTCGTATTATATAATCGAGCCATATGCCTGGTTAGGTGTAAGAGTAGCCTGAGGCTAAATCACTCCAGGTTGTGTGGCAGTAACCAATTAATTTCTTTAATGTTTCATGTAAAAATTTTGTGACAAAAAAGCAATTATTATTATTATTATTAATCGTCTAGGGTAGATTGCAATAGTATTACGAATTAACAGTCTGCCCCTTTCCCAGACAATGATAATGCTATTGAAAACCCAAAAAATCGATGCTTCAATCTTGTTTGCCGACAAAACTTGTTTGGCCTTCTATAAGACAGGAGATACGGGTCTTTTCCACTGCTTGTCTTGTTGTTTCGATTTAGGCGTATGATAGTAAACCCACCGTCTCGTCGATAGAAACAAATGTATTAACAAACTGCTCCGGATGAGCTTGAAACATTTTCAAACAATCACGAGAATTCGTTAGTCGAGTGCGTTTGTGTTCAATTGAAAGCAACATGGATACCCATCACACATTGGAAAATCGTAATTCGTTTACAATAATCTTTCAACTCGCTAATATAAAATGCCCACAGTTTTAGGAATCTTCCGGACACAACAGGTCAGGTCAGGTGATATCCGATTAATTATTTCTGGTTACTGTTTGCAAAGGTTTAAAGCTCACCTGAAGGAGTTTATTAGTACATTTGTAACGTGGGTTCACCATAATACGCTTAGATTCACCCAGTGGAAAAGACCCAGATCTCCTGTCTCAAATAAAACCACAAAGAGGTTTTAAAATCAATTTTTTGACTTTCAGTCTGCGATCTGTCAAAATCAGGTCACAAACCTTGTTGACCTTATTTGGTGTGGTCGATGTTGCAGACCTGCCACTCTGGGAATGTTTTGAATACTATCCTTTTAATTCTTAATTTCAGCTGCTCACTTCTTGACCATATAATAGGATGGAATAGAGTTTATCTCTACCGTGTCTCGATGTATTTGCTGTGGTGGCAAGCCCTATTTATACATGTATTTAATAATAGCACGGTGTTCGATTTTCTCCTATTCACAAGTTTCTCGAAACTTAACTGAATGAAGCGAGTTTGTTAGTCAGCGCAATCAACTAGTTTTTCATAAAAAAATTACGTTTAAAAACCATCTTAGAAAATAATGAAGTTGCCAGATGTTGGAGAAACAAATTGGTACGCCCCCGTCGCTTTACTTTCATTCGGTTGCACTATCATTTAAGTTTCTACCTGGAATTATTTATCTCTGGATTTCACAATCTTTTCCAATTTGCTGGTAATCTTTATCCTCTAGACGTCTGTATCGCATTAGGTTTACGCATGAACAATGCCATACAAAGAATACTTATATACCGTTAGGTTCATCATTGCAAATAGCTTTAGCTGTATTTGACATATTATTTAGATGCGCCCACTGGATTTTCTTCACTAGCAATAATGCTTCTACCTAGTTGGCCATTCTGTATTACTGACATTATGTTATGTCAACTATGTCACCTAGCGTTACGCGAAAGCTCGATAAAAGCAAGCCTTTCGCAAGGTACAAGTCAGTTCTACGCCAGATCTCATCTTCGTTCCTTAGAATCCTGAGTTCCAAATCTTCCACTTAAACATCGCTCGTGTGTTTAAGCCAGTTCAATTATACAGTGCCGTTCTACAACGAATCTCATCTTCATCACTTTTTGGGACTTCTAAGATCCCGATCTTCTACCTAAACATCGCTAGTGTAATTACGCCACTTCAGTTTAAGCTCCAATCTTCCTACATAAATTCCGTTCATACAGTATTACAGTGAAAAGTCTGTGTTTTCTTCGAAATTAGAAAGTATACGCGCAGTTAAATGCAATAGCAAGTAGCTTATAAGATTGTGAAATCTCCTGAATAACCCATTAAATCAAGTGTAAAGCCGCAAATTGTAAATAAATGTTAAGTTCAAAGTGTATATAGTAACAATACAACATATATAAATACAGAAAAATGTATTATTGAAATCTTCTGGAATCCAGTGCACCTAGAGTTATAAATACAGTCCACATACAGTCCACATCTTCAACATATTCTTCTTCCAACCCTAATTAGCAAAGTCGACTAGTTAGCGAGGGTGGGATCAATCTAGCTGCAAAACATTGGGGCAAGGAAACAAGCTCTTTCTCTCCCACCAGATATGCCTGATCTCCTAAATTAAGTACACCTTTAACTAGTCAGTTCTTGTCTAAGGCCCACCACTTACACCAGACAATATACTAGAGTAACTCTTGCTCGTAAAAGGCGTATGATTGATTTTATTGTATAAAACATCGTATTTGTATATTTTACAAATCTGGAAATAATAGCATCTCGGGTTATATCGTGAATTTTGTGAGGTTAGTGAATATTTCGATACTTTGTTTTTACATAAATATTATTTAAGTTAGTAATTTATCTCATAGAAATATGCAAGTTTCATGATATGTATAATTTGTTTAGGTCTGTAAAATTTTTACTTAGATTTAGATACAAAATAAAGTGTACTACATGTAGGACATTAGGCAAGGCTAAATATATTCTCACCATAATTAGAACCCCAGACCGGTTTCGCTCCAATTAGAGCTCATCAGTACGGTATACTAATTACAGCGAGAACACACCTATAAAGTAATACGGCTATGGTAGCCAGCCTCCTAGAATATTGTGAGGTATACGACAGGGTCGCCATTTCAGTGCGGAACCATAGGTAGTATGTTATCACGATAGTTCCAAATATCACAAAATGTTATAAAATAGAGACTGTACAACCAACTAACAATTTTGTAAATTGTCAGCCCTGGCTCATTTATTCCCTAATATGGGGACAATGTGTGTAAGGCTAGATGTATTCTCACCATAATTAGAACCGCAGACCATCTTCGCTCTAATTAGAGCTCATTAGTACGGTATACTAATTACAGCGAGAACACACCTATAAAGTAATACGGCTATGGTAGCCAGCCTCCTAGAACATTATGAGATGTACGACAGGGTCGTCCTCTCGGTGCGGAACCAGGTAGTATGGTGTCACGACAGCTCAAAATAACAAAAAATGTTATAAAATAGAGACTGTGTATAACCAACTAACAATTTTGTAAATCCCACAATGTTCTAGAAGGCTGGCTAACATAGCCGTATTACTTTTCAGGTGTGTTCTCGTTGTAATTAGTATACTTTACTGATAAGCACTAACTAGAACGAAACCGGTCTGCGGTTCTAATTATGGTGAGAATACGTCTAGCTTTAAGTACCTTGGTTGTTATTATAAATAATGGTGATCGATTGAGATTCCAATATTAGTTGTCAGATGTATTTTGACAACTTTTTATCATCCATACCATTATAGAAAACCGCATACCCAGCAGTAAATTCATAGATTCCAAGAGCTTAAGAAAAACGGAAGAGGGTGCTATGACTATATAAAAATATGGGAGTCTAATATTGTTTTCATAAAATAGAACGATAATAATATAGTTACTTTCTGCTCCAATTCAAAATGTGTGTATTCTTTGAATATGGTAAAAATATATTCACAAAGGGTAAAGAAGTTTGTGCAAGTGGAGCAACCAAATGTTGTAAAATTCTATAATAAAGGGATGGGTGGTGTAGACCGGTCGGATCAACACATTAGTTTTATTGTACCTCCGTTCGTGTTAAAATCTGGTATTTTCCAATAGTGTCTCATTGCGTTGACATGTGGGTCCACAATGCTTGGTAACTATACAAGTACAAGGGAGCAAGCTTGGACCACTTAGGTTTCAGGAGAACCGCTGTATTCTTAACTCAAAACACAAAACTATGTACTTATCAAAGAGGAAGAACATCAGAAAACCAAAACGATCAATTTCACGTTGGTATTCTCCAGAAAAAACAAAACCGGTGTGCCAACTGTCATCAAAAAATCACAAGTAGCTGTGAGAAATGCAATGTCGGACTGCATGTTAAGTGACACCATTTTATCTAATGTCCTATATGTAGTACGCAAGAAAAAATAGTTGTAAATAAAAAATACCAAAATTGTTGTTGCGTTGTTATTTATTTACCAAATGAAATTAAAAAGTTCTAGACGCAGCAAGTGCGTTATGGTAGTGAATTTATTAAATCTTTTAAATTTAAATAACTCAATTTTATGTAAACTTAGACAGTTGAATTTTGGTACGTGGCAAGGTCTTCCTCGACCCACCAAATTTTATTAAAATAGCTTAGTAATTTTTGGAGAATTTTTTTTTCAAAATAAAACCCAAAATTTAAATAACTCAATTTCCTATAAACTTAGAAAGTTGAGTTTTGGTACATAGTAAGGTCTTTCCAGAGGCTATATATACACCAAATTTCATCAAATTTTCTCGGAACACCTTGTTCGAGTTTCTTGGCTAACGAACTTATCCAAGCCATTAATAAAAGAAAGGCACTTGCCAAGTTTCATCGAAATCGGTTAGTTATTTTTTGAATTAGCGGTTGGATATATATATATATATATATATATATATATATATATATATATATATATATATATATATATATATATAAACATATAAAAATCGAAACTGACCCCGGATATGGGTTCTAGGGCTCCAAGTTCCCGCTCATTTGAAAATTTTTTTGCAAAGTCGCACCATCGATACCTCTCTAATAGTGATTTTTTTAAAATAAAAATTCACTAACAATAAAATAAAATTCAGTAAATATGAGATGTCTATGGAATAGGCATAGCCGGGTTGACAATGTTGCCTTACTACAGACTTTATTAGTAACAAATAATTAAAGTTTCTAGGTGAAATGGTGCTGAAAATTGAATCATAACTTCCACATAGCTGTGATAATCTACTTTCCACAGAAAGACATGCCATGAAACAAATTTAGTGGCCATGACTTGACCACAAAGAAAATATTCGTATTCTTGTACCCATAAATTTCTGAAACGTTATATTACTCCAGTTTTAATACAAAAAAATGTTAATTTTCACCGAAGCACCCTACTGTCTGAAGGGACCTTACCCAAACACAATTCGAAGCGTTCGTTTGTCGGGCGCTAATTGGATACCAAATTTGAAGATGATATCTCAATTCGTTCGAAAGTTATTACGCGTACTAACATACGACGTAGAGGCCGTCAGACCGACAGACAAAAAACTTTTGTTCCAGAATTAAATTTTCTATATGTTTTGAAACTTTTTCCGCCGTTTCAGCAAAAAAATTCGAAATTTCTATCATCGATATTTCACTAATTAAATTAAATTAAATTAATCAAATTAATTTAATTTCAGTACAGAATACCAGATGCTTGTTCAAATTGAAAGTTTTCTAATAAACAAAACTTAAAACGTTATATTACTCGAATTTAACGAAAAAATGTCAATTTTCACCAAATCACCCCCCATTCATCACCTACTCCCAAAGCGATTTTAACCAAAAACAACCTGAGCTGTTAGTTAGTCGGGTGCTCACTGCATACCAAATTTGAAGATGATATCTCAATTCGTTCGAAAATGATTGCGGCGACTAACAGACATACAGGGCGACATATCGACCGACCGACCGACAGACAAACAAAATCTTTCCAAAATCAATTTTTCTGTAGGTTTAACACTTTTAAAATCGTTTTAGCAAGAAAAATCGACATTCGTCACCGATATTCCACCGCCACAAATTCAACAATTAATTTCAGCACAGACAAACAAACCCTAAAATGTTATATTACTCGAGTTTTAAGGAAAAAATGTCAATTTTCACCAAATCACCCCCCATTCATTCCCTACCCTCTGGAGCGATTTTAAAAAAAATAATCCGAACCGTTAGTTTGTCGGATGCTAACGGTATACCATATTTGAAGATAATATCCCAATTCTTTCTAAAATTATCATGGCTACAAACAGACAGACACACAGACATACTGACCGACAGACCCGCAGACCGACAGACAAAAAGAAAATTTCGTTCCCAAATGATGTATTCTATATGTTTCACCCTTTTTGCGACGTTTAAGCGTAAAAAAAATTTTGAATTTTTTGTCGCCGATGCGATACGTCGACACGTTGTGACGATGTGGAAGTAAAACAATGAGTCATTAAAATCTGAATGATTTTTATACAAACTTGCCACCATATGCATTAACTGCATCAGGACTTTTATATTTTTGGAATAACACATTACTAAGGTTGTTCTTATTCATTGCTGTTCAATTATTATGATACCCGCCACTGCTTTAGGGGCTTCTATATATTATCGCCCTTCCCCACTTTCTTGTCCTGACCACACCAACCCCAGTAATTAACTTTAGCTATTCATTGCTATAAATACAGTTTCAATGTCACTGGAGGCACATTCAGTTAAAGAGAAAAAGTCTGTGGAAAAAGTCATCGCGAATAAATGCCCCAATGAAATTAAAGCTGACCAACTGTGTTATCTCTAAATTGCGTCAGCAAGCATAATCGGAAATGTGAAAGTAGAAATCCGAATAGTGGAAAATACGTCTGGTTATTGCCCCAAAGAAAGCTTTCCATTTATTTATGGACTGTACGAGGAAAACGAGGGAGGTTCATTTGGCACATGCACCATCTGCGTTCTTTATATTCGACATTAGGGCATAAAATTATTGTGAGCAGATAATATCTAAAGATATACGTAAATTTCATAGAAGTTTTAAAGTTAAAATTGCATTACACTGCTGACAAACGACACAAATCTGTAAACGTAATGGCAAATAGTTGATGGTACAGGCAAGATAATAGTAATAGTAATAGTAATGGTAATAGTTATAGTAATAGTAATGGTAATATTTATTGAGATAGATTATACATTGTAACAAATTTTCCAAGTCACAATTTTGATAGGTTTATCCAAATAGAGTAATCAAAACTTGTAAAGATGACATTGACCACTAACATTTTGACATACCAAATAGTTCATTTTGTTTCCTTAATAAATCTGTTCATCGTCAACCCCATTCTGTGCATTTACTTCCCAACGCTCAAAAACCATTTAGTAACACTTTCGGCATTGAAACATTCTTTTTTTTTATATCTCGCAATCCAAGTATTATATATATATATATATATATATATATATATATATATATATATATATATATATATATATATATATATATATATATATATATATATATATATATATATATATATTCTAAAACATCAGAACGCCCCATTATTTGCAGAGATGATACCAATATGAACAAAAATTTTAACATGTGTACACTTTTAGGTTGGTTTTATCGAAAAGTTATCTCTTTAAATTCTTCTTGGGTCTTCATTTCCAAGCCCGGGAGGGAGGACTACACGCTGGCCAAGGCGTACAGGCTAATCAGCCTTACATCATTCCTGCTTAAGGCATTATAAAAGATAGGTTTCTGTTGGGAGGGATCCTAAAGGATCACCCCTTCCATGAAGGTCAGCACGCGTACCAGCGGGGGAAGTCGACGGAAACGGCACTTCATGCTGTGACACGGAAGGTGGAAAGGGCCCTACACTACGGGGAGAGCACATTGGCTGTGTTCTTCGATGTAGAGGGGGCCTTTGATAAGGCAAGGACGGATACGGTCTGTACCGCCCTACGGGATATGGAAACGCCGAGGTCCCTAATAAGCTGGGTGGCGAGCATGCTGGAGGACAGGAGAGTTTTGCTGACCTGAGGGGTCGGGGGCTGGACGTTGGGGTGACAGGCGGCTATCCTCAGGGCAGCTGCCTTTCGCCCCATCTATGGTGTCTGGTCATGGACGGCCTCTTGGACTCACTCTCCGAGAATGGCTACTACGCCCAGGCGTACGCTGATGATGGGCTGGTCTTAGTCACCGGAAAATTCCTCGGCGTCGTCTGTGAGTGTATGCGAGCTGGCATAATCGAAAGGTGGTGTGGTGAGCAGGGACTCTCCGTAAACCCGGCGAAGACGGAGATGATCCTATTTACCAAGAAGAGGAAGGTAGAGGGGTTCAGGGCGCCCGTGATGTTTGGGAAACCTTTAGCTTTAGTGCGGGAGGTTAAATATCTGGGGGTGATCCCGGACCCCAAACTAACATGGGGGTCGCAAATAGAACGAGTAGTGAGGAAGGGAGTAGCGACCCTCTGGCAGCTGCGTCGTGTGATAGGAAGGACCTGGGGACTTATTCCTCGGATCCTTCATTGGATCTACACTGCGATCGTCAGGCCGAGAATCATCTATGGGGCGTTGGTCTGGTGGTGTGGTGTGAACCAAACTACCAGCAGGAAGCTGGCCAAATTCCAAAGGCTGGCAATCCTGAGTATCACAGGCGCTATGAGGACAACACCCTCAGCCGCGCTAGAGGTCCTGTTGATGCTGTCACCGCTTCCCATCTGTATCAGAAGGGTGGCTATGGCGTCGCGTCTTAGAATGCGAAACTCGGGAAACTGGTGCGAAGAGGGAGTAGTAATAGGGCATGCAAGAGTCGGCAAGTAGGTGGAAAAAGAAATTCCGATTTCCGCCATAAAGGTGCGGGATGCCGAGGACGATATTAGGTTGACTAGGCCATACACCCTCAGGATCCCCAGTAGGGATCAGTGGAGGGAAAATGAGGTTGCATTCCAGCCCGCAAGCCTGGTCTGTTTCACCGACGGATCGCGGCTGGAGGACCAACAATCCTCCGGGGCAGGAATATACATCGAGGGCCTGGGGGTGCGCGAGAGCTATGCTCTTGGCGCATATACTACGGCATTCCAAACAGAGGTGTATGCTATCCTGTCTGTGGCAAATAGACAGTATGTGAAGAGGAGTCCCGAGAAATGTATGTACATCTGCTCGGATAGCCAGGCGGTCCTTCGGGCAGTCTGCGCGGCCAGAATCAGGTCAACACTGGTTCAGGAGTGCGCTGACACCCTTCGAGGACTAGCCAAGACAAAGGAGGTGCAACTGGTGAGGGTTCCGGGACACTGTGGCGTAGCGGGGAATGAGGTGGCGAATAATCTCGCAAGACTTGGTTCCCGGCGGCCGTTCTGTGGCCCGGAGCCTGCGATATGCATAAATAGGAAGACGGTCTCTGTCGCCTTAGACAGGTGGACCGAGGAAGCAATGGAGAGGCACTGGGGGTCGGTTGGTGGCTGCAGGCAGGCGATGGACTTCGTGGAGGGGCTGGACAAATATAAAGCCGTCTGGCTACTCGGAAGGAGTCGACCTACGCTTCGCCGCATCCTTGGGGTGCTGACAGGCTACTGCGCCCTTAGAAGACACCTCACATTGATAGGCGTAGAGAGGGATTCCTTTGTCAGGAATGCGGCGAGGATGAAGAAACGTCCTACCACTACCTGTGTGAATACGAGGCTTTTGGGAGTCTTCGAGCAGAAATGTTCGGATCGAGGACTCTGCAGAGGAATCAGGTAAGTACCGTCCAATTGAAGACCGTCATGGCCTTCATCTCGAGGTCGAGGCGGTTTGGCGACGGAACTGAGGAAGAGTTGAGCATGCTTGCTGGGTTGCTGGGGTTGGCAAAAAGGGCCTATTGTGGCCTACTTGCTTGGCGTTTGTCTCCCCACCACCACCACTACTACTACTACTACTACTACTATCTCTTTAAATTTGCGTTTTCTTCAGTTTGAAGCAATATTTCGTAGAAATTTGTGCTCAATGTATTAAGTCATTATGCTAGGACGTCGTTTACGGAATAATTACAATCATTTAATTGAATTCAAAGGGGGGCTCATTGTTGGTAGCGGAAATCCGGTTTTTCAATGAGACAAATTCCCAACTGCTTAGGCCGCAGTGTGTCAACAATATCACAGTGTTGGTTCAGGTGGACTGTAGAAGAAATCCAGAACTGTCGTTATGGATCCAGACGACCGCGAGCAACTTCAGCACGGGAAGATCGTCATTTGAGGATTGCGGCTTTACAAGACACAGTTTCCACAACAAGGTCGATTGTAAATGCTTGGTTGGGAGTTTTACAACAAAAAGTCTCTATGGCAACAACATATCACAGAATACGCGCTTTTGGGCTTCGATCCTATAGACCATTTTTATGTCTGTCACGTGTTGGGTTCTCTGACTAGTCCCGATTCTGTCTTATGGTCCACGATGGTCGCAGGGAGGTAAGACGATTACGTAGAACACGGAGAGATTTAGAATTTGCTGTGGAACGGCATACGGCTCATACACGGGGTGTGATGGTATTAGAGTGCGATAGCATATGATAGCAGGTCACCTCTAGTTTTTATTGACAGAAATTTTAATGTAATTGATTACATACGAAACGTACTCCAGCCTGTTGCACACCCATACCAAGGAGGGTAAATTTAACCCCTCTTTCAACAAGACTACGCACGTCCTCATACAGCAAATATTACAAGGTTCTTACAAGAAAATAACGTGACTTCTCACTCCCCATCTTGTCACCAATCGAACATGTGTGGTATATGATTGGCAATCGTCTGTGTAATTTACCGCAACCACTAAATAACCTAGTTGAACTTCATAACCAAATTCAAGAAGCCTGGGATGACATTCCTCAGGATACCATAAATCATTTAATTTCAATCATGCGTCGAAGAGTTATCGAATGCATAAGAAACGGCGAACCCACCCATTATTAAATAACATTGTTATTTTTCAGGTTTTAGTTTGAAAATGTAATCATTTTTAGTGAATTTTCTTAAAATAATTTACTAATGAGGAGATCTGTGTTTATATATTCATATAAAGGGTGGCGCATTGAAAACGAAACAGACCGATTTGCGTCCAGAGATATATTTTTTTAAATAACGCTGTGTGTGTGTTTTGTTTCTTTAACGTCGGCCTATTTCCGCGACTATGGCCAATCACCGACGCCAGGGAGCAGTTTCACCTCACTATCCTGGAAATTTTGCCGAACCCCTGTCTTTCTGTAAGGAGGGTAGGGATCTTTAACGTGCCCAACATCGCATGGACACGGGACCGACGGCTTTACGCCCCCTCCGAAGGGCGGAACGTGCAGACATTCAACTTGCTCAAATACAATGCCAGAACCTCGGTTGATGTTAATTTTACAGTTTGTACTGAAAAAGTGAAAGGAGTACGCCGGGATCGAACCCAGTACCCTTCGGTTCAAAGGCACACGTTCTTACCTCTGAACCACCGAGGTTCTAAATAACGCTGAAACAGGTCAATTTTAATATTGAGGGGGACATGTTTTGACATAAAACTCAACTTTGTCACATCAACCCCTTAAGGATGGTGATAACAACCCTTATATTTTAAATCGCGAACATGGGTCGAGTGTTACATCATTTGAAAGCTCTTTCTTTTCTGAATTCAGCACACTAACTTTTTGGAAGTTTTATCAACTCGTCTAAAAATTATTTACAGTTGGACTTGCAAGAACGTATTTTATTCATTGTGATAATCAATGCACTAATTAGTCAATTTTTCGTTAACAAAAACTAAAAAACAAAACCAAACGTTCTAAAAATGTTTATTCAGTTAAGTAAGTGTTCAAATTGTTGACCACCAGCTACCATACAAAAGTATAAATTTGGTTCAAAACGAGCTCTGACATTCTGGAGCATTTGTGGAGTTATTAGACGGCATTCTTCAACAACGTGTCGTCGTAATTCTTCCAGAGACTCCGGTTCTGTTGCGTAAATTCTACTCTTTAAATGGCCCCATAGAAAGAAGTCTAAAGGAGTTAAATGCAGTAATCTAGATAATTTATCCCAACTTAATTCATTGTACGTGCCTGGCTCACGGGTTAAACAGGGTAGCAGAAGAAATTAGACAGCAATTTCCCTTAGTCAATGAATTTATTAATAATATGAAAAAAGTGTTCGTCAAAGCTCCTTTAAGAATTCAATGATATAGAGAAGTTCTGCCTGGGGTATCATTACCTCCTAGACCTGTAATCACGCGATAGGGAACCTGCATCAAGGCTGCCTTATTTTATTTTGAACAATTTAGAGAAATCACGGAGGTAATGCTTGAATTTGCAGATGAAGCAGATGCATCAGTGAAACAAGCAAAAATTATTTTAAAGGCCTCCAAATTGAGCCAGCAATTATGTTTTATAAACAGTAATTATAAAATAGTTACAGAAACTAGAAAAAAATGTCAGCAGCAAAATGTTTTGCTAACTGAATCAGTTAAATTAACAGAACATTTCAACAAAACTATTGATAAAGCGAATGGGCCTGTTGCAAAACAAATTACAAAAAATTATCAGAAACACTCACAAAAAATTAAGGTTTTGTCAAGTTAACGCAAATTGCAAAAGTTCTGGATGGAGATTTTTCAGACGATGGTAGACCCTACCATATTGTCAAGCTTAAAATATGCTCCAGTTACCTCAGTCGAAGTTAAACGGAGTTTTTCTTTGGATAAAAACTTACTAACTGAGAGCAGGCAATCTTGCAAAATAAATAATTTAGAGCGCCACTTAATAATATCTCTTAATAGTAATATTTGCAATAATAATATTAATGAATAATTAATAAATAATATAATTAGGGTCCTATGTGGTAATGATTGTGAATAAAATTAATAGCTTAGACCTTTAAAAACTTGTTTTATTGGTATACTATGATTATTTATGCATGGCATATATCGATAATTTTGTGCATATTTTGTTCAATTTGGTGCATATTTTTTCAATGCATATATATGCGCATATTGTAATACAAAAATGAAAAAGATGTGAAGTCATTAAATTTAGTGCTCTATTCTATCTTATCTAAAAAGGACATTACAGGCGACGAAGTGGAATGTAATTTCAACCTTATTATATTGACGTTTAGAAATTTTTTGATTGCGAATAACCTTGTTTTAAGTGAGTGCAGTTGGACTTCTATGACGTCACTTTCCACGTAGCGGCATAGAAGGGGCGGGGCATATGCGTATTATCACATCTTGCAACTCCTTATATCATGAGATATACTGGCTGTTGGTTTCACTGAGAAGAATCAGTGTAATAAAATAAAGTTTCAAATTCCTAACAGGTAGTAAGCAAGTTCAGCAAAGGATACTGTTATTCCCTGGCATGAACATATGGGTCATTTGATGTTTCAATCTTTGAAAGCGATGACAAATAAAAGGGCAAATTCCTGGGCTGAAAGTGACCAATATTGACATTTATGAAGCATATAGGCATGTAAAACATCACAGTTTCATGCAAGCTTAATCCACAAGCTTTAGCACAGAAGCCAGGAAAATATATTCATTCAGATGTGTGTGAAAAAAAACCTGGTACGTCACTTGGTGGTGCCAATTGTTTTGTCTTGACTTGCTATTTTAGTAAATTTTTGTAAAAAAAAAATTCACTAATGAGGATATCCCGACTAGTGAATTAAAAAAGAATCCTTCCAATGAGCGCGAACTAGCCCCCCTAGTACCCATATCCGGGTCAGTTTTTTAATATGTATGCTTGTGTGTGTGTGTCACACCGATAACTTAAAAAGTAATGGGCCGATTTTGATATTTGACAGGCACCTTCATTTTGCAAGTGCCGTGGATAAGTTCGTTATCCAAAAAAATCGGACCATTCCGGATTTTTTTTTTAATTTCAACAACACACCACGAGGGCTTATAGCCTAAATACTATCGTACCGTGGGTGTTGACAAGGAGGAAAGAGGCAACTTGTTAATTTTGGACTTCAAGGTTTGGAGGTTCGGAGGAGAAGGAAAAACATGTTCCGGCAAGGAATTCCACAACTTGGAAGTCGTCGGGACAAAAGAGCGGGCATAACAAGATGTTCTATGTCTGGTGACCTGGACAGTAAAAGGGTGCATTCGCTATGTTCCCCTGGTAGATCTGTTGGGTTGCTGAAAATAATACTAACCGGTCTTTATGTTACAAAAAAAGAAAGATATAAGCATTTAATGAAAAAAATGTTTGGTGTTAGATCATTTCTATGAAAATCGACTACCGTGACGCACTTGCTACGTCCATAATTTTTTTACAAAACTAACACAGCAAAAATGCCGACAAAAGATAGTTTGACAGATGACATGTGCATGCCTGAATGTTTTGTTAATCGTACGCTTTTAGAGAGTATATCACTTATTGCATGACTTTTGATGGACCCTGTATAAACGGAACTTTAACAAAGAGAGCATTATTTTGGTATACCAACGATCTGCAAAATTCCTGTCCAGTTTACCAATCAAAGAAAATGTCCATATTTTATTATAATTTTTATCCAATTACTTGAGTCTTTAAAGTAATCTACGAGAGTACAAACACTCACAAACAGACCAATCTGAAATAAATGGCTTTCTACATTGCTTTTGAAAGAACACAAAGTTAATTAGAAACGAAAAGCTGCAAACGAAGTCTTTGTATCGAGTTTCCTAAATTTAATTGAATATTTAATTTGAAAAACAGTCGATACAAACAACTTCCACTAAAACTTATCTTATATTGATGAGATTGGTTCGTCTGAAACACTTTTATTGTTATCGACAAGTTAAAGCAAAAAAAAGCCTGGACGTAGCAAGTGCGTTATGGTAGTGAATTTTCATAGAAATGATCTGGCACAAAATATTTTATTATAACTTTTTTGTCTTGTGACATAGAAACCTAACTTGTGGTGTATAGTTTACTTTTTATATCGTAAACCTACCCACCGAATTGGGTTATCATAGCTTTTTTATTTTTTGAGATAATAATGTATATATATATATATATATATATATATATATATATATATATATATATATATATATATATATATACATATAAAAATTGAAACTGACCCCGGATATGGGTTCTAGGGGTCCTAGTTCGCGCTCATTTGCAAAATTTTTTTCAAAATTCAAAAGTCGGGATCTCCCCATTAGTGAATTTTTTCTACGAAAATTCACTAACAAAAAATTTTTGTAATTATTTAGTCATCTATGAGTTAATACACACTATTAAAAAGTCTGGACGCAGCAAGTACCTTACGGAAAGCGATTTTCATAAAAATGTTTGTAAAAGCGAATATGTCTCTTTAATTGCAGCAGGCACCTATGTGGTTACCCATATAACCTACATAGTAGAAACAATGTACCATATGTCATTAAAATAACTTGATATTTTGAGAATGTACAAAAACATTTCGAAAATAAACTTAAAATGTTTCCGAGAAAACTGGTTTTGTAGCCAACGAACCTTAGGTTAATAGCAAATTGAGTTATTGAAATTTAAAGCATTTAATGAAAATTCGCTACCAAAACGCACTTACTGCGTTTTGATTTTTTCTTACAAACATCCATCATATTTCGACACAAAATGCAAAACTGCAATATTATAAGAGATGTTGGGAAAAAAAATTAGGTATCACCAGCGATTTATGGTTCACCTGTGATTGTCAAAATAATTGTATAAGATGCAGTTAAGATGCCATACAATTAACGTATACAATTTTTTTATATATCTTGTATAATAACAATTATATTTAGCTTTACCGTAGAAATGCGTCACCCTGTATATATGTATACAGATAAAAATTGAAACTAAACCCGGCTATAGATTCTAGGGGGCCTAGTTTGCACTCATCTGGAGAAATCTTTTTAAAATTCAAAAGTCGCGGTCTCCTCATTAACGATTTTTTTCTACGAAAATTAGCTAAAAATTATAGACCGTTAAACCATAAACTTAACTAGAACTAACGCCAAAGCATCAGAGAAAGGGTATATTTGAAATGAATTTTGTGGAAACATTTTAGTAAAATGCGGGACAAAGACGGATAAAGTTGAAAGTTCAGGGTTTGTGGAACACTCTTTTAGCGATATTTTCTTTACACAACCCGTATTTGTTTCAGGTTCTTTGCCTAAATGTTGCCAATTTTGACGTTTCAAAACGCTACTTTGACGTTTTGAGAAATTTTTTTTAATGCCTATAACTTTTTTCTCTTAAACTTACAGACCTAAATTTTGGTGCATGGTTCACTCTTTATAATACAATTACGTACCAAATTTGGTTCCCCTTATTTTGTTATTACCAGATATATACATTTTTTCCGAAGGAAAAGTCAAAATTTTCCCGGAAAACCTGGGCCGATTCTTCTGGCTAACGAACTTATCCAAGCCACTTACAAAGGGAAGGCACGTACCACATTTGATAAAAATCGGCCCATTATTTTTTGTGATATATACATACATATATATATATATATATATATATATATATATATATATATATATATATATATATATATATATATATATATAACAAAATGGGGTTAGATGTCCATTTGATTACACGCGAATTTTTCAAAGCTTTTTAATTTTTTTAACCTTAATGACACTTTTTAATACTTTTTCATGGCTAGCTTTGAATGTTTTGAAAGTGGAAATGTTCGCGTGAAGTTACATGTAATGTAAAGATATTTTTTGTATTGTTGTTTTTTGCATGTCTTTGTGGCAGATTTTCCCTGTTTTTGATGCTTTGGCCTTACTTTTGTAATTAGTTACAGTGCTTACTCCTGAAGATGCTCGGGACCCCGAGCGAAATATATCGAGTTTTAGTACAGAGTGACTTTCTTTAAAATATAGCCCTCTTTTTTGGTGGTAATTGCCCTTAAAAGTATACAAATTTTAGCACGTGTAACGACTGTTACTCCTCCCTTCAATTATATATATATATATATATATATATATATATATATATATATATATATATATATATATATATATATATATATATATATATATATATAAATTGAAACTGACCCCGGATATGGGTTTTAGGGCTCCTAGTTCACGTTCATTTGCAAAAATGTTTTCAAAATTGAAAAGTCGAGATCTCCCCTAAAAGTCACCATCTTCTATTTAGATTAGATTGTAGAATTTTTCATTCATTTCGTTGGGGAATTTTCATGGCATATATACATAATTTATATGTGCATAGGTTTCGAAAGCTCATGGAGAAAATGGAGTGTTACGAGAAGCTCACTATTTATGTTTCGAGCATTCATCCACTTAGTGAGGTTCTGAGTCCTTTTTCCGCTTCTGGTCAGATTTGATATCGATGATTGATATGCTTTTCTTTCATAATAGATAGTTGCTGTTGGGATTTATTACATTTAGCTGTCAAGTGATATCTTTTGTATCATCAAAAGTGGTGCTGATACAACTGAATGAGCTAATACAATAACATTTCTGTTTGGCTTTTATCTAGTATTGTGATTTTATTCTTTAGGAGTCTGCTAAAATATTTTAGGTTTTTGTGGTGAATATCTAGGTTAACGGGGCATTTTTTGTTGGCTTAGAGCCAGTTATAATTTGTAGCTTGTTTATAGTATAAAACACCATCACAATCTAAAGGCGATGACGCTTTGCCGTCACAATAATGACTTTCTGTCTCAAACGGCCCTTTCCATTTCATTTCAGCTTTTGTATTTCATTAATTGGACCTGGTTTTCCAGAAATCTTTCTCTACATCTCCCTTTCTAGTAAATTTTCGTTAAGAAAGTTAACTAATATAGAGGTAACGCACAGCACCCATATTCGTCCAGGTCCAGTAACTTTGTTGGGGTTGCTCCCAAGAAACTTTTCTTGTGTTTTATGCTTTGAAGGTAGTTTTATGCATGCACAAGGGAAAGGAGAACCCCGCGTGTTTTTGGGTGAGAGGGCAGAAACCCTCTTCGTCCTGGGGGCTCTTCTTCCCCTTCTGCATGCATACAATCACTCTCAATGCATAAATCACAGGAATTTTCTATATTCCGCTTGCTAGTGTATTTTTTGTTGAGTATATTTCCTGTTTATCAACTATTTTGTTTGAGTTTTGTATCCAACTTACTGTATAAATATTTATGTTTGCTTGCCCTTCTTTACCCTATTTTTTTACCGTTTCTAATTAAATAAAGTAATGTTTTATAACTTTTAACATATGCATAAATCATTATAATATATTATTCTTATGAAAATTTACTACAATAACGTACTTGCTGCGTCCCGAACATTTTTAGTGAATTTTCTTAAAAAAAATTTACTAATGAGGAGATCTCGACTTTTGAATTTTGAAAAAATTCCTTCAAATTAGCACTATTTAGACCCCCGAGAACACGTATCCGGGGTCGGTTTCAATATATATATATATATATATATATATATATATATATATATATATATATATATATATATATATATATATATATATATATATATATATATATCGATAACTCAAAAAATGAGCCGATATTGATCAAATTTGGCGAGTACCTTCCTTCTGCAAGTAGCTTGGATAAGTTTGTTAACCAGGAAAATCCGCTCAGTTGAAATAGATTAAACAATGATTTCTTTTAATTAGACAGACGGATTCCCCCATCAGTGTCAGTTCTGAGCTGACCTTAAATGTATGGAATTTCGACCACGAAATTATTATGCATGTTTGTAAGAAAATAAATTCGGGACTCAGCAAGTGCGTTATGGTAGCGAGTTTTTATTGAATGCCTCAAATTTGAATATCTCAATTTGCAATAAAGTTATTTTGATGAAATATGGTACATTATATCTACTAGATATGTTATACTGGTAACCAAATTTTTGGTCTGCTTTCTAAAAACAAAATAAAGCCTGGATGCAGCAAGTGCGTTATGGTAGTGAATTTTCATAGAAATGATCTGGCACAAAATATTTTATTATAACTTTTTTTTCTTGTAACATAGAAATCTAAATTTAGGTGTATAATATATACTTTTTATATCGTAAACCTATCCACGTAATTTGGTTATCATAGCTTTTTTATTTTTTGAGATAAAATTTTTTTTCGAATGAAAACTGAAAAATTTCCCGGAAAACGTCGTCTTATTTTCCTGACTAACAAACTTATCCAAGCCATTTACAAAAGGAAGGTACATGCCAACTTTTATCAAAATCGGTCCATTATTTTTTGAGTTTTCGGTTATATATATAAACATATATATATATATATATATATATATATATATATATATATATATATATATATATATATATATATATATATATATATATATATATATATATATATGTAAACATATAAACATATAAAAATTGAAACTGACCCCGGATATGGGTTCTAGGGGTCCTAGTTCGCGCTCATTTGCAAACATTTTTTCAAAATTCAATCTCCTCATTGGTGAATTTTTTCTACGAAAATGCACTAAAACAAATATTTGCTATTTAAAACATTTTTATGAAAATTCACTATCATAACGCACTTGCTGCGTCCAGGCTTTTATTTAGTTATTAAATGATAATATTTAAGAAAAACTAAAAAAATAAACTGCAACTTGCACTAATACTCCTTAATATGTACTATCGTGTTGAATTTAAATTAGGGTCTGTTTACCGTTCTTACTTTCTTAGGTTCGGGAAAAAGGCATAGGATGTATTCCTTCTTTGCAACTCTCCTGTTTTTGTCTACAAACCGGAAAATTTGGTTTTCCATTTTAACGCTTGGTTTCATTTTGTTTACAACTATTTCATCTGGCAAAGAAATAATCTCTTCGATACGCCAAATATATTTATGTTGACATCCTTTTTCCTGCACCTTCAAATTTTATCAGTGCGTATTGACCTGGCTCAACAGCTTCATCAGTTAGGTACTGGCGTGAGCCGAGCGGACGTAGTACACACGTATAATTTTTTGTAAAAATTTTTTTTACAACTCTTAAGGCAGATTCTAAAAACCTCTCAAACTATAAACTACTCCGCCAAACCACAGCCACACCCTTAGGTTATAAACACTATAATCTTTGCTTGTCTAAGCTATGATCAAAGTCACCCCGTCAAACTAAATCTTAACCTCGCAATTTCCTGAGTGCTTTTAGGATTATGTACCAGAAGTGTGTTCCTGGGCATGTACCTTTTAACGACAATGAGCTTAGTTATATAAAAAACAAACGTAAGAGCTACACATCTTAATTTTCTGCGACGTCACCAAATACCAATATTTCAACATTTCACTTGGCATATTTTTTTTCTTTAACGTCGGTCTATTTGCGCGACTATGGCCAATCACCAATGCCAAGGAACAGCTTCACCTCACTATCCTGGAAATTTTGCCGAACCCTTGCCTTTATGTAAAGAGGGTAAGGCTCTTTAACGTGCCCAACATCACATGCACAGGGAACCGGCGGTTTTACGCCCTCTCCGAAGGTAGGAACGTGCAGACATTCAATTTGCTCAAATATAATGCCACAACCTCGGTTGATGTTAATTGTACGGTATGTACTGAAAAAGTGAAAGGGAAACCCTGGGAATCGAACCCGGTACCCCTCGGTTCAGAGGTACACGTCCTTATTACTGAACCACCGAGGCTCTCACTTGGCATACAAAAATACTATCAAGATAGACATCGCTAATCAAACAAAATTATTGCATGTCTATCTGTGCAGCCATCTATGAACCGTAGGAATTACTTAACCTGATCAAGAATTTAAAATGGCGTAAAACTTGAAAACAAACGCGGTATCCGAGCGATAACTCAAAAAATTGATCAAATTTGGCATGTATCTTCCTTTTATAAGTGGCTTGGATAAGTTCGTTAGCGAGGAAAATTGAACTAAATGTTCCGGGAAAATGTTGGGTTTTCTTTTGAAAAAAAATTGATATCTCCGAAAATAAAAAAGCTATGGTAACCAAATTTTCTGCATAGGTTTACGATATAAAAAGTAAACTATATACCTACCCAAATTTACATTCCTATCTCGCAAGAAAAAAAGTTATAAGCATTTAATGGAAAAATCTTTGGTGCCAGATCATTTCTATGCAAATTCACTACCATAACGCGCTTGCTGCGCCCAGACTTTTTTATTAATTCAATTTTGAATATTATCTTGCTGTTTGAAGTTGGATTCTGCTCCCCTTTAATTCTTTTAAAATTTATTTTGAGCTTTCCCGTTTTGAGTACTTAAATTTTTTATTTACATTTACATCTTGCCGGTGACACTTTTTTGCTAGTTAGATGCTATTTTGTACTACAAAATTCAACATTTAGTTGGTGCTCATGTCAGACTTTATTGTCTCATACTTATTTTCATTGGAATAACCTTTAATCTTACTTTATGAGTCAATTTACAGATTGTTGTCGTTAGACACTTGCTAGTTCGTTTTGGCATATTTGTTTAAGCATCTTTAGGCTATACTAATGATTCGCATTACCGATATATATATATATATATATATATATATATATATATATATATATATATATATATATATATATATATATTATATATGTATACGGTATTTCAAAAAAATCCTAACACACGGTAAGAGTTGATCTATTTTAATCAAATTTATACATAATGTGTGTTTAATCAAACTTAAAAAATGATAACATTTTAAAACTAAAGTATTGAAAAATAACACAGTTATTTAATAATGAGTGGGTCCGCCGAGACATGCTTGAAATAAAATGATTTATGGTCTTCTGAGGAATGTCATCCCAGGTTACATTCGGTGACGAAGGTCAACTAGGTTATTTTGTGATTGCGGTAAATTACCCAATCGATTGCCCACACATGTTCGATTGGTGACAAGTCTGGGGAGCGAGAAGGCCATAGAAGCAGTGTGACGTTTTTTTAAGAACCTTCTAGCAACCCTTGATGTATGAGGCCGTGCGTTGTCGTGTTAAAAAGAGGTTGACTTAACAATGGTAGGTATGGCAGTGCAGCAGGCTGCAGTACATTTCATATGTAACCATCCCTCGTGTAAGAGACGTAAGCCGTTCCACAGCAAATTCTAAATTTTTGCGTTCTCCATGTGTTAAGTCGTCTCGTCTGCAGGATTAGACCTCTAAAATTTACATATTTCTTAGTAGCTGTTTTTTGTTATGATATTTATCATCTGTACAATGCAATTTTAAAGATGGTTAGGAATAACCCAACAAGGGTCTTTTCTTCTTTACAATTGGCCATACGGCTGCTACCCTATCTCAGGTAGTAGATAGCGTAGGCAAATTCAATAGACATTCAAAGCAGTTCTTCTTTAGACTCGACACAAGCAACACGCTTTAGCATAATCATTTCGTAGAGTTATTCTTTAGACTCCACTCAAGCAACACGCTTGTCAGCACAAGCATAATCATTTCGTAGAGTTCTCATTAACTCTAAAGCATACCATATTATAAGTAATTTTGTACAAGTTTACAGTTTGTTATTAAACGTTAATTAAACGTTAAGTGTTATAAAATCAGCGTTTAATTTAACAAAACATAATCAGGTCCTTCGAGCTATCAAGAAACAAAAACAAATAAAATGTAAAATGTGGTACATCAGTACAAAACGTAATTAAACATGGTCCCAAACGAGCCGGGTTATAAAAATAACCAGTGAACTAAACAACGAGTTAGCAATTTTAATCAGTAATTAATTATTTATCAAATACAGTGCAAGTCGTTCCGCTTAATAAAAAAACTCTGTGCAATTAAAAGTGCAATCATCGTCCATCGTGATCAATATAAAGTGCAATCATCGTCCATCGTGATCAATATAAGGGAGAGAAAATTTGCCAGCAGTCATCAAAAGTGTAAGTCCAATTTCCATGAACATATTTTCCTTTCTTTATTGCTTCATTTGTGTGCATAATGGCTGATTTAAAAACATTAACATTACAAAGAGCACAAATAAAATCACGTTTTACACGCTTTAGAAACTTTTTCGATAGCATTGCTGATAATGAGACTGTGCTTGAAAATGATACACTTGAATTGAAAGCACGCTTTTCGTGCAATGAATCATCCCTAGACAAATTTGAACAAATTCATATCGCTATCACAAACATTGCCGATGACGTAACTTCTCATGAAGCGGACTTGGCGGAGTTTGACCAAATATTTTACAAAACCATTGCAAACGTTAATGGATTTTTAAACAATTATTCGAACAAAAATAACAGTTCATCACAATCTAATATAGCAACAGGTGCAGTTTTAAATTCACTTAGCTTACCTAACATAAGCTTACCAACATTTAACGGAGATTTTGAAAATTGGGTAGAATTCCGTGATGCATTTGACACACTTGTAAATAATAATCCTACTTTAACAAATATTCAAAAATTCTATTATTTAATATCATGTGTTAAAGGCGATGCCGCACATTCACTTAAAACTTTAAAAGTATATTCTGATAATTATATAATTGCTTGGAACTTGTTAACGAAACGGTTTGAAAACAAAAAATTAATTGTTAAAAATAACATTAAAGCTCTTTTCAATTTAGATTTTATGAAAAAGGACTCTCATCAACAAGTACAGCATTTCTTAGATGAGGTGTTGAAAATTATGCAATCACTAAAAAACTTTGATCTGCCAACATTAGACATTTTATTAATTTACATTTTCGGCTAAATTCAGCAATGCAACACGGCATGAATGGGAATTATTTAAGCCCGAAAACGATTTTCCCACCTTTCAGGAACTCATAACTTTCCTTGAAAATAGGTGTAATTTTCTGAGATCTCTTGAATCCAACAAAGGTAATCAAGGTGTATTTAACACACATTCAAAGCCAACATACAATAATAATTTTAAAGCATATATCAATACATCTACATCATATTGTGTACTATGTAAAATTTCAACACATTCACTTTTCTCATGTGAAACATTTCTAAAATTACCAATAAACCAACGAATCAGTGAAGCTAGACGTCTTCAATTATGCTTAAATTGCTTAAGAAAAAATCATACAACAAAGGAATGTACATCAGCTTCGTGTAAAAAATGCAGTAAAAAACATAACACACTGTTGCATATAGAACATAATCAAGTAACGAATATTACACATAATGTAAATGCCACTCAAAATACATTTGCAGGTGACCAAACAGAAATAAATCAAAATCAATCACGCCGTGTAGAAATCGCTACTCATGAAAGTAACATACCTGCACAAATAATGCATTCATCAAATCATAATTTAAATAACTTTGTTCCAAACTATATTGCCAACAGCAAGCATCGAAGTTTTTGATAATCAAGGCAAATCTCAGTTATGTAGAGCTCTCCTCGATGGAGGATCTCAAACCAACTTTATCACAAGTGATCTTTGCAATCGACTAGGCCTTACTAAATCACAATATCAGTCATTAGTATCAGGGATTAGCAAATCTATCTCAAACATACATTTTAAAACTAATATTACCTTCAAATCACGCATAAATGAATACAAAACAAGCATAACATGTTTAGTATTAAATGAAATCAGTGATAATTTACCAAACATGTCATTTTCTTTGTCAAAACTAAACATCCCCCCAAATATACGTTTAGCAGATACAAAATGTAATTCGCCGTTAAAATAGACATCTTACTGGGAGCCGGTATTTACTTCCAATTATTTTGCGTTGGACAGCACAAGTTAAGTAATAACGGTCCTATTCTACAAAAAACCACTTTAGGGTGGATTTTAGGTGGAGATTCACATCACAAACAAAATCAATCATTTTGCTTTTTAAACACATCACATCATACTAATTTACTTGATGATCAATTAGCAACATTTTGGGCATTGGAAGAATGTTCAAATGACCATAGAAATTATACAAGTGAGGAAAAATATTGCGAAACTAATTTTATTAATACATTTAAACGTAACAAATCAGGTCGTTTTATTGTTAATAATCCACTTAAATGCGACAGCAGAATTAGGAAATTCAAAGGACAACGCATTAAATCGATTTTTTTCATTAGAACGAAAATTAAATCGCAATAGTGAATTAAAAACCGAATACGTTAATTTTCTGAATGAATATGAAACATTAGGTCACATGACTAAAATAGCAGAACAGGATATTAGCAGTTTAAATTATTTTTTACCACATCATGCGGTTATTAAGCAAAGCAGCTCTACAACAAAAATTCGTGTTGTTTTTGACGGATCAGCTAAAACAAATTTTGGCCAATTTCAGCTAAAAATACAATAAAACGTGTCATTCACGAATGTATCAGTTGCTTTCGAGCAAATCGAAAATCGTCAATTCAAATTATGGGTTGCTTACCAGAGCCACGTTTAACACCGGCACCACTATTTTACAATTGCGGTGTTGATTATGCTGGTCCAATATTAATCAAGGACGGAAAGGGTCGCGGCTGTAAATTAAACAAGGCTAATATATGCATATTTGTGTGTTTGGTGACTAAAGCTGTACATTTAGATTTGGCAAATAGTCTGGACACAGAGGCATTTTTGGCGGCATTAAACAGGTTTTCAGCCCGACGTGGTCAACCAATGTCTATTTACTCGGATAATGGCAAAAATTTTGTGGGTGCAAATTCGGAATTGTTGGAATTGCATAATTTTCTGACCAAGAAAATCATACAAAAATAAATCAAGCATTAAATAACACAACTACATCATGGCATTTTATACCACCACGTTCTCCACATTTTGGAGGTTTATGGGAGGCGGGCGTAAAATCAGTAAAGAGTCATTTAAAACGTGTAACAAAACATACTCACTTAACCTTTGAGGAATTTTACACATTATTAACACACATCGAAGCAGTCCTCAATTCCCGTCCTTTGAGCCCCGTTTCTTCCGATCCTAATGATTTAGATCCTTTAACACCTGCACATTTTTTGATTGGACGAACTTTAACATCAAACCCGGAACACAAAGTTTTGGATACTGCTGACAACAGGTTAAGCAAATTTCAGCATATTCAAAAAATAAAACAAGATTTTTGGAAAAGATGGTGTAAGGAATACATCTTACAATTACAAATTCGCACAAAATGGAAACAGACATCCAATATTCAGTTGAAACCAGGAGTTCTGGTTATTATCAAAGAATATAATATGGCCCCATTAAAGTGGCAGCTTGGCCGCATCATTCAGTTACATCCAGGAGCTGACAACATCACCAGGATGATATCAGTGAAGCTGTCGAATGGTAATGTTTTAAAACGGCCAGTGTCCAAAGTGTGCGTTCTCCCTATAGACTGACGAGGACAATTTAATCTCTGGGCTACATAATTTAAGCGAACATTTTAGTATATTTAAAATAAGTTAACATTTTTTACGTAGATTAAGATATAATCAGTTTATTAGTTATAATCCATTATTTTTTATTATATAGCATTCGTTGAAAGGTAGCCTTTCAAGGCGGGCGGCATGTTAAGGTGTCTCGTCTTAAGGATTAGACCTCTAAAATTTACATATTTCTTAGTAGCCGTTTTTGTTATGATATTTATCATCTGTACAATGCAATTTTAAAGATGGTTAGGAATAACCCAACAAGGGTCTTTTCCTCTTTACAATTGGCCATACGGCTGCTACCCTATCTCAGGTAGTAGATAGCGTAGGCAAATTCAATAGGCATTCAAAGCAGTTCTTCTTTAGACTCGACACAAGCAACACGCTTTAGCATAATCATTTCGTAGTGTTCTTCTTTAGACTCCACTCAAGCAACACGCTTGTCAGCACAAGCATAATCATTTCGTAGAGTTCTCATGAACTCTAAAGCATACCATCCTATAAGTAATTTTGTATAAGTTTACAGTTTGTTATTAAACGTTAATTAAACGTTAAGTGTTATAAAATCAGCGTTTAATTTAACAAAACATAATCAGGTCCTTCGAGCTATCAAGAAACAAAAACAAATAAAATGTGGTACATCAGTACAAAACGTAATTAAACACCATGTAATCCTCATACTTACTGCGACCATTGTGGATCCACAGACAGAATCGGGACTCATCAGAGAACACAACACGATTCCATTCACCATCCCAATTTCACCTGCCGTTACACCACTCAAGCCGAGCAGCACGATGTCGAGGTGTCAGTCAGAGACAAAAAATGGTCTATAGGAACGAAAGCCAGAAGCGCGTATTCGTGATGTATTGTTTCCATAGAGACTCTCTGTTTTAAAACTCTGAAACCCACATTTTCAGTCTACCGTGTTGTTTGTCTTGTAAAGTCGCAATCCTCAAATGACTATCTTCCCGTGCTCAAGTTGTTCGAGGTTGTTCGGATTCGTGACATTTATAGATTTTTCCTTCAGAGCACCTAGACCAACACAGTAACACTGTTGACACACTGCGTCCTATGCGGTCGGCAATTTGTTTGATTGAAAAACCGGCTTCTGGCATACCAACAATGCGCCCCCTTTCCAATTCACTTAAATGATTGTAATTGGTCCGTAAACGGATCCTAGGCATAAATAACGACTTAATGATTTAATACAGTGAGCACAAATCACTACCAAATATTGCTTCAAACTGAACAAAACGCAAATTTAAACAGATAATTATTAAATAAGTAGGGCATAAAGAGATAGCAGCCTTTAAAATGAAGACATTGAGAAAAATGGCAAGGTACACCTATAGAAAGACGAATAACTGTGTACTAAAAGAGTTAAGAGAAGAAATATGCTTGCTGAAAGATGTTGTTAAGAGGAAGGCACAAATTGTTTGACATGTTCTCAGATACAATATCTTTCTAACAACATATTCGAATGATATATACTTGAAAAATGGGAGAGGTAGACCAACATAGAGCTGTTAGAAACAGAAAGTCATGTTTCCGGCGAGAGAGCCACATTGTCTTTAGATGGTGACGGTCTATCCACAAAATGTGACGAATAAACGAACAAAACAGAGTAGATATCATCTGACGTTTTAAAACTGTTGAGCCATAATGAACAGAAGGCATATTCATATCCGAAAGTAATTGAAAGTTGTAAGCGACAATTCATATTCTGAAGAGGATGGTCGCGAGATATATGGTAATGAAAGCAAACACAGTACATTCAGCATCATGTGCATCCAGCTGCTGGATCAGCACTTTGCTAATCACGGTGTTTCTGTAACTGCCGCAGTAATTCAGCTATTCCCGCTAGTTTTATGCAATTCAAGACTTCAAAGACTTGGCTTGAATACCACAACCCCATACAAAATTTATCGAACCTCTAAAAATACGCCGGGAGAAATAAACATTCATATATAATATTTTCAGTTTTAGAGCAAAGCTTTATGTCTATAAGGAACACTTGAGGATAAAGAATTCTTCCATTAACTTTATATTTTAGTTTATATATATATATATATATATATATATATATATATATATATATATATATATATATATATATATATATATATATATAGATGTAGATTACTTCTCTGCCTTCGCAATTGTTCGTTTTCTTCTCTGCAATCGGTTTCGCAGCTTGACGGCGTCATCAGACAGGAGAAAACTGAATGTAGCTTTTATATGCATTTATGACAACTACAAACAAAAATCAGTTGCTACGTTATGATGCTTTGATCAAAAATCCTGAAAAATAAATAATATAAAAAGTATGGACTCAGCAGGTGCGTTATGGTTTTTAATAGCAAATATCTGTCTTTTTAAGAAAGCAGGCATCAAATTTGGTTACCAGTATAACCTATATAGTAGAAGCAATGCGCCATGTTTTATCAAAATAACTTTATTGTTTGAAAATGTACACAAATTTTCGAAAGTAAACTTAAAAAATATTCCCGAAAAAACTGGTTTCTTCGCGAACGAACCTTATAGGTTAATAGCAAATTGAGCTATTCAAATTTGAAGCATTTAATGACAATTCGCACTTACTGCATCTCGAATTTTTTTTCTTACAAACATGCATAATATTTCTATGGAAAATGCAACCATGCAATAACGTAAGTCGTGTTCAATTAAAAAAAATTGTATCACCAATGACCTGACCTATGGGCCACCCTGTGATTGTAGAAATAACTTCTTAAGATGTAGTTCAAGACTCCATATAATTAATGTATAATTTTTTTTCGTATATTGTATAATAACGGATATATTGAGCTTCATTGATTTTTTACGAAAATTCGCCAAAAATTATATGCCATTAAACGATAAACTCTATAGCTAAAACGACTGCCAAAGCATCAGAGAAGAGTCTATTTGAAATGAATTTTCTGGAAATATTTTAGTGAAATGAAGGACAATGACAGTTGAAGCTAAGACTTCAGGGTGTGTAAAACATTCTTCCTGCGATATTTTTTTTTTACATAACCCGTATTGGTTTTAGGTTCTTTGCCTAAATATTGCCAATTTTGAGGTTTTAAATCGCGACTTTGACGTTTTGAAGAAAACTCCAATTTTTTTTAATGCCTTTAACTGTTGTGTTTTCTAACTTTTGGTGCATAATTTATTTTTAATGATATAAATTAGCGCAATAAATTCGGCTGCCCCTACTTTGTTATTTTCGGAGTTATAAAAACTTTCCGAAAGAAAACACAAAACTTTCCGGAAGAAACGCGGCCGATTTTCCTGGCTAACGGATTATCCAAGCAACTTGCAAAAGGAAGGTTTTCATCAAACTTGATCAAAATTGACCAATTATTTTTTGAGTTATCAGTGTGATACATATATATATATATATATATATATATATATATATATATATATATATATATATATATATATATATACATATGTATGTATGTATGAGGGCGGGTCAATAGGTCCGTGACTTTTTGAATTTTCCGTCTCTTCACAGCAAGGCCAACACTGCTCCTGTCAACAAGCATCTATCAGTTGACTCATGTCAAATTTTGAACAAGCTGCGTCATTTACTTTGTATTAGATAGCCATTGAGAGTAGACAACCTCTTGAGTTATAACTAAAATGAAAAAAGTTAATTTCGTGTGCTCATCAAACATTATTTTTTGCGAAAAAAAACCATCACCCAATCCTAGGCTAAGCTTGATAAATACTATGGGGACTCTGCGCCATCAATTTCCATGGTCAAAAAGTGATTTACTGAATTTCGTTGCGGCCGTACACGCACAAATGACGCCGAACGTTCTGAATGCCCTTATGAGGTCGCTACACCCGAAACAATTGAAAAAATTCACCATATGGTGTTGGCCGATCTGAGATTGAAAGTCCGGAAGATTGTGGAAGCCATAGGCATATATCATGGCTCAGTGCCGCGTTTGCTCACAACGGACAACAAATGCAATCGTGTGACAACTTCGAAGCAGTATTTTGCGTTGTTCAACCGCAATAGGGACGAGTTTTTGCGCCGTTTCGTAACCGTGGAAGAAACATGGATTCACCACAACACACCAGAGACCAAGCAGCCGTCAAAACAGTGGGTTTCTCCGAGCGAATCGGCGCCGAAGAAGACCAAGGTGCGTTTGTCAGCCAATAAAATCATAGCGATCGTTTTTTTTTTTGGGATGCACGCGGTATAATCCACATTGATTAACTTTAAAAGGGAAGAACAATCAACGGCGAAAATTATACTAACTTATTGGACCGATTCAATGACGATTTGAAGAAAAAACGACCACATTTGGCCAATAAAAAAGTTCTTTTCCACCAGGACAATGCAAGGGTGCACACATGTGTAGTCTCTATAGGGAAATTGCATACATCTGTAAGTGCTTGAATAAGTTGCTTAACCAGGAAAATCTGACCGATTTTTCCGGAACAATTTTGGGTTTCCTTTCGGAAAATTTTAGTAGCTACGAAAATAACAATGCTCTGGTAAAGAAATTTGGTACGCTGGTTTCTATTATAAAGAGTATACTATATGTCAAAATTTAGATCTCTAAACTGAAACAAAAAAATAAATTATAAGCCTTTAATAAAAAAATGTTTGCTGAGTTGAGAAAAGGGCACTAGATCCAAACATGGTTTGTCAGAAACAGTCAGATTCACTCTGATCTGAAAATGTATTTGATACTTGAGCTTATAACTCAACTATCCAGAGCCTCGGTGGTTCACTAGTAAGAACGTGTGCCTCTGAACCGAAGGGTACTGGGTTCGATCCCAGGGTTCTCCTCCGAGGTTGTGGCATTGTATTTGAGCAAGTTGATTGTTTGCACGTTCCGCCCTTCGAAGGGGGCGTAAACTCGTCGGTCTTGTGTTTATGCGATGTTGGGCACATTAAAGACCTCTTCTCTCAAAGAAAGGAAAGGGTTCGGCAAAATTTCCAGAATAGTGAGGTGAAACTGCTCCCTGACGTCGGTGATTGGCCATAGTAGCAGAAATAGACCGTCGCTAAAGAAACAAAACACACACAACTCAACTATCCACCACTCAGTTCGCAAAAGCCGTTCTCACACAAATTCTATTCTCCGTAGTGCCACCGACCACTTCCACTTAGGCATAAGTGTCCAACGGTTATAACGCCCCCGCGGCAAAATGGAATGGAACCATTCAAATCCCAACGCCATTGTGTAAAACCTTTTCGATGTAGGTATGGACTAAGCTCCGGTACTCCAAGGAGTGGAGTTTAGTGGCTAGGAGTCCCACACTACCTCGATATCCAACACACTACGGTATGAAAATGAGGTGCCCATACAGCATCCGCCACTCCTCATTAAAAAAATATATCTAATTGTGTATATGTCTACTGTGTATATCACTGCTGTGAAAATTCGCTACTGTCTGTTATGACTTTATATATGTATATATATATATATATATATATATATATATATATATATATATATATATATATATATATATATATATATATATATATATATAGATATATATATATATATATATATATATATATATATATATATATATATATATATATATAAACTCGTTATAACAGTAAAAATTTGTCTAGGCCCAATAATTACAAATATTTTCCTCAGATAAAAGATGACGACAGTATTGTAACTGTTTCCTTTGTTGTGTCAGTTCGGATTGTGATGATATAACAGAATAAAACGAGTATTTGACAGCCAGATGTAATAAATCTCAACTTTAACAAATAACACGCCGTACTTTACAATATGAAAGCGTATCAATCATCGATATTAAACCTGACCGGAACCTGAAAAGTGAGTGAGAACTTTGCCAAGTAGATGAATATTGTAGACATGACTAGTAACTTTTTGGAAACACTTTATTTTTTTCCATCCTTCGGAACATAGTACAACTTATATTTTATATATTATGCATGCCGATCCATCATATTGGTGCAATTCCGTTCGTTCGTTTTATCAATACCGACGTGGAACATAAAAAAGTCTGGACGCAGCAAGTGCGTTATGGTAGTGAATTTTCATAAAAATATTTTTAATGGCAGATTTCTTTTTTTTAATTGAAAGTAGGCATCAAAGTTGGCTAAATATTTTTTACACAAAATTCTGCTAACAGCATACATAAAATTCAAATTATATATCGCATGTGCAATAAAAATTGAAAATAAAATAATTTGTTTGCACGAAAACCGATTAAAAATTTCATTTAAAAAATGTTCCAGCAATTGAATAGTTTTTCATACAAAAATTCTCAAATGTTTCTTCAAAGAAAATTCACTAAATTGATTTATAAGAAAATTCGCTAATATAAATAAATTAAATAAATAAAATAACCTATATAGTAGGAAGAACGTACCATAATTTATCAAAATAACTTGTTTGCAAATATACAAAAAATTTTCGAAAGTAAACTTAAAACGTTTCCGAAAAAACTCGTTTCCTAGCTGACGCACCTTAGGTTAATAGCAAATTGGATTATTGAATTTTGAAGCATTTAATGAAAATTCGCTACCAAGACGCACTTACTGCGTCTCGATTTTTTTTACAAACATGCACTATATTTCGCACTATATTTCGATGAAAAATGCAATAAGGAATGTTCAAAAAAAAAGTACGTATCACCAACGACTTATGGGCCACCTATGATCGTCAAAATAATTTTGTAAGATGCAGCTCAAGACACCCTATAGGTTATGTAAAAAAAAATTCTCGTATCTTGCATAATAACAATTAGATTGGACTTTACCGTAGAAACCCCAATTTTTTTCCTTCAAATGCCTTAATATATATATATATATATATATATATATATATATATATATATATATATATATATATATATATATATATATATATATATATATATATATATATATATATATATATATATATATATATATATATATATATATATATATATAATTGAAACTGACCCTGGATGTGGGTTCTAGGGGGTCTAGTTCTCAATCATTTGAAGAAATTTTTTCTAAATTCAAAAGTCGTGATCTCCTCGTTAGTGATTTTTTTAAAACAAAATTCCCTAAAACGTTTTACAATATTTTAGTAAAATGAAGAGCAATGATGGTTGAAGCTGAAACTTAAGGGTTTGCAGAATTGCAGAACACCCTTTACACAATCCGTATTTCTTTCAGGTTCTTTGCGTAAATGTTGCCATTTGTGACGTTTCAAATCGCGGCTTTTTACGTTTTGAGGAAAACCCAATTTTTTTTTCTTCAAATGCCTTTATATATATATATATATATATATATATATATATATATATATATATATATATATATATATATATATATATATATATATATATATATATATATATATATATATATATATATATATATAAAATTGAAACTGACCCTGGATGTGGGTTCTAGGGGGCCTAGTTCTCACTTATTTGAAGAAATTTTTTCTAAATTCAAAAGTCGTGATCTCCTCGTTAGTGATTTTTTTAAAAGAAAATTCCCTAAAACAAGCACTTGTGAAGCCACGGGAAAAGTCTACGACTGTATTAAATATGGAATGGTTTCACTGAGTTAGGGCAAGAACAAACAGCCAGATATGCTATTCCAATTGAATTAAGCCTTAAAACATTCATCTCCTCTTTATCAAATTATTTTTTATACAAAAACTCGCTAAAAAATTCATCGGAATAACAACAATCAGATTAGATAACTGTAAAGCGAAATGAGACTACAAAAAAATTAATAAAATGTAGTCATTAACCAGGATTAGAACTTGTCATCTTTATATATATATATATATATATATATATATATATATATATATATATATATATATATATATATATATATATAAACATATAAAAATTGAAACTGACCCCGGATATGGGTTCTAGGGGTCCTAGTTTGCGCTCATTTGAAACATTTTTTGCAAAGTCTCACCATCGATACGTCTTTAATAGTGAATTTTGTTTAATAAAAATTCACTAAAAAATCCAGATGGCTTGGAGTGAACTGTTTATAAAAACCAGCTACTTAAATTTAACATAAATAAGTTTAATTTTTTTTATAAAAATGCTTAGAATATCAAATATGTCTTTTAATGCAAGCAGTCATCAATTTGGTTACTGGTATAACCTATAGTAGTAGAAACAATGTGCCATATTTTATCAAAATAACTTATTGTTTGAAAATGTAAAAAATTTTCCGACAATAAACTTTAAACGTTGGTTTCCTAGCCAACAAACCTTAGGTTAATAGCAAATTAAGTTATTGAAATTTGAAGCATTTAATGAAAATCTGCTACCAAAACGCACTTACTGCGTCTTGATTTTTTTTCTTACAAACATATTTCGATAAAAATGCAATAAAATAAGGCTGTTCGAAAAAAATGTAGGGATACCATCGACTTATGGGCCAGCCGGTGATTGCCAAAATCATTTTATAAGATGCAGCTCAAGACACCCTATAATTAACTTATACAATTTTTTCTCGTCTCTTGTATAATAATAATTATATTGAGCTTTACCGTAGAAACGCGTCACCCTGTATATATGTAAGCAGATCAAAACTGAACGTAAACGCGGATATGGATTCCAGGGGGCCTACTTTCGCTCATTTGAAGAAATCTTTTTAAAATTCTAAAGTCGCGGTCTCCTCATTGGCGAATTTTTTGTACGAAAATTAGCTAAACATTATGGACCGTTAAACCATAAAGTTAACTAAAACTACCATCAACGCATCAAAGAGAAAAAAAGAACTAACCTATTGCATATCAGCTCCTTTTGTAAAACTTCTTTTATGCGTTGATAAAACTTAACAAACACTGTTGTCCACCCACTAACATTAATAAAGGAATAATTTGCACTTGTATATAAACATTTCCCAAATAACACTAATAATTTGTCGACTGAAACAGATAAACATAATATAAACAATCTCATACCAAACGATTACGATAACGTCAGTTACAGCGTCTAACAGACCTGCGCAATAATATCAAATGATCCGTCGCCTAGCAACGACATACTAGATCTCATATAAGCCAGGTTTGCGTTTAACAATGAAGAGCGGTGATATTAAAAAACAAATGTTTCAAATTTGAATAGCTCCATTTTCTGTAAACCTAGAAAGCTAAATTTTGGCACACAGTTAGGTTTTTCCCAAAGCAATATGTACACCAAGTTTCATCGAAATATCTTTGTAATTTTCGCAGAAAAAATTTTTTTTCGAAAAAAAACTCAAAATTTTCCCGGAAAACCTTGTCCGATTTTCCTGGCTAACGAACTCATCCAAGCTATTAATAAAAGAAAGGAACTTGCCGAGTTATGAGTATATATATATATATATATATATATATATATATATATATATATATATATATATATATATATATATATATATATATATATATATATATATATATAACATATAAAAATCGAAACTGACCCCGGATATGGGTTCTAGGGGCCCAAATTCGCGCTCATTTGAAAGATGTTTGCAAAGTCTCACCATCCATACCTCTCTATTAGTGAATTTTTTAAATAAAAATTCACTAAAAGACACTATACTATGTTGGAATGTAAATAAACTGTTGATACTTCAACTGGCCCAGGCTCTAACAAGTGCTCGTTGTTTGAAAGTAAATGGTAAAACAGGAGACTCGTTACAGAACTTTCTCCTGAGCATGTACACAAATTAAGAGTATAATACAGCTTGGTTTACGAGCAGCACAGTAGTTTTAATTAAACTGGCCATATGTAAACCCAGTTTCATTTCGTCCTTCTCGGCTGTCAGTGTTCACAAAGGCTTTACTAAAACTCACGGTAATAAAGTAAAGTAAACTATGTCTATGTTACTCAAAGGACATAAAAAGTTAGTATTCGGTATGGCACAGCAACACAGCTTGTATTATAATTATACAGTATGATTCACATAAATTCGTGATCTTAAAAGTTTTTTCACTTTTAATAGGGAATTTACATATAGTAAATACAGTTTGAAAATACCCGTTACCAAATGATGCTATACAGGTGTCTTAGCGAGACCGGTCGTTAGAAGTTTATGAAGTTCTAGCCAGAATAAAAATTTGCAAATTTAGAATTGGGTACAATCGATTACAGTCTCCTTAACTAAAGTATTTTAAAATTTCTAGCACTTTCGGTTACACCAGAAGGCGCCATCAACTTTGCTATTTCAAACAGAACATCTTGTAAATTATTACATTTTTAGATGGGAATCACTTTTATTTCGACTATATAAAGTCCATGTATTACGGTTTCTGATAAAAAATGTTTTCCGAAATTCTGACAGCTAGTTGGCGTTTACAATATGGGCTACAATGGAATTAGATAAAGTTGAAATCCACTTAAGATTGTAGTTTAAAAATCCCTATATCGGAGATAAGTAGATAGGGAGCCACCTGGGTCCATCCCCTCCACTTTTTACTGCGCATGCGCGATGACGTCATGCGCATGCGCTGACCTGCGCAGACCTGTGACAGTTGACAGCTGACCTGTCAGATTTGACAGGTGTCAAATGTCACTGACCTGACAGCTGTCAGCTGTCAGCTGTCACCTGACCTGACATGTGTCAACGTCAAATGTCACCTGACCTGTCAGATGACGTCACAAGCATTCCAAGATGGCTGACCTGTCATAGACAGTCGCAACCCGGGTTCTCTCTATGGAACTAACCTGAGATGACGTCACAAGCATTCCAAGATGGCTGACCTGTCATAGATAGCCACAAGTCAGGTCTCTATGGAACTAACCTGAGATGACGTCACAAGCGTTCCAAGATGTCTGACCTGTGTCCATAGATAGCCACAAGCCAGGTTAGGTATTAACTGTCTTGTGATGACGTAAGATGTTCCGTCTGACCTGTGTCCATAGATATCTACAAGTCAGGTCTCCATGTGTGTGTTTGTCGAATACCATTTGTCTGATTGTTTATTAAGGTTATGTATTTGTTTATTAAGGTTAGGTGTTCGTATACAGACTGATTACCAAGCCATATTGATTGTTTATTAAGGTTATGTTTGTATTTGTTGATTAAGGTTATGTTCGTACACACACACACACAGCTGTCTGTATTTGTTTATTAAGGTTATGTTCACACACGTGTTGATTACCAGTCATATGATTGTTTGTTAAGGTTATGTTTGTATTTGTTATTTGAATGCAAACAGACATGATAATACAAGAGTGTACTTACATACAACAAGAGACGTCAGCCTTCTTTCACAGCTTAATACACACACTACTGAACAGGTGTCTTCTGTGTTGAGGATACAGACAGACAACTGATTGCCATTGTTGAAGCTTATACATGCTGTTTGAAAAGGATATAACACACGTCATGACAGTTCAAAGTCTTTGCTTAGACAGACAGCTGTTTAACAACAGCTAGAGTGAGTAACACTGGTAACACACAGCAAAACAAACAGACAACTGATTGGCATTGTTGGAGCTTGTACACGTTGTTTGAAAGGATACAACACACGTCATGACAGTTCGATGTCTTTGCTTAAACTGACAGATGCATGTGTAATAACACAACGACAGGACAAGTGTTTCAACCAAGGGAGCCCACTTAGAGTTATCGCCAGGGAGCCGGACTACTGGCCCCCTAAAAACGGAAGCAACAACTCAAGTAATACCAACAACAGCTAGAGTGAGTAACACTGGTAACACACAGCAAAAACAGACAGACAGACCATTGATTGTCAACAAGTATCATATAGAATCTTGTTGAAGCTTGTACACGGTGTTTGAAAGGATACACACAGGACACCTTGATGTCTTTACTTATACTGACAGATGCGTTTGTAATAACACACCGACAGACATACGACTATTTAACAACAGCTAGAGCGAGAGCTGAACAGTATAACGCTGGTTAACGTGGAGAGCAGTCATGTTCAAGCTACTCCTGAGTATCTGTGTTCTTTGTCTAAGTGCCTCCTGTGGAGAGGATGTAAGTGAAACAGACAGACAACTGGCCAACGATTATCTCATCAAATATGGTTATTTAAGCAGTAATATCACTAACAATGACCAACTAACGATGTTAGAGAAGACAGAAGCTTTCACAGAGGCTTTAAACATGTTTCAAACGTTTTTCAGTTTACCCGAAAGTAACAATTTGACTAGTAGAGACATTGAACTGATGAAACGTAAACGATGTGGTGATGAAGATTTTTCACAGAATTCATTATTAACAGTAAAACCTATATGGAAAAAGAAAACTTTGAAATGGTACATACATTATTCAGATCCTACAGTACTATTGCTAACACAAAAAGCATTCAAACAATGGGAACAACATATTAATTTGAATTTAGTGAGAACAAACAACTATGCTGAAGCCGACATACTTATAAGTTTTTGTGATGACCAACATTTTTACTTGAGAGGTGGGCAACCGTGTACATACCCAATTGGCGGTGATGTTTTAGGACACGCTTATTTTCCAAATGTTGCCAATACACCCATAGAGATCCACATAAGCAATAATCTCACGTGGAACCTTCAACTACACGCATCAAATGGCTCATCATACTATATGGTTATTCTACACGAACTGGGACACGGTTTAGGACTCAAACACTCCAACAATAAAAACTCTCTTATGTATCCACATGCTGGGGCCGGTATATCTGACGAAGATATTCAACGAATGCAGGAACTGTATGGGCAACGCTCTACAACAACAACATCAACAACAACAACACAGCCTACATCAACCAAGACATCAAAGACTACAACAAAGACTACAACAAAGACTACAACAAAGACTACAACAAAGACTACAACGAAACCTTCGATAAAACCAAAGGAGGTCGCTGTAAAACCTGAAACCAAAAACACTATGGACTTGTGTAATTATATAGACAAGATCAAACCGTTAGTCATTATAAACCACAACATGTATCTGTTTTATAAGAAATGGGTGTGGGTTGTCCCGTTGAACAATATGAAGGGTCCCTATCCGGAGGCAAAACTTGTGACAGATTGGCTGCCACATTTGAAAAATTTAAAAGAAATTAAACATATATATCAGAGACCTGGTGGAGAAGTGCTCATGTTTACCAATGACGAAACATTAAGCATTGTTGCGTTTCCTAGCATACAAGCTACATTTGTAGCCCCCTTCAATAATCTCACATATCTGAATACTTTGAGGTTTGACCGGATAAATGCAATGGTAAACACATATACAGGAAAAACCATTATATTTCATTCGGACAACATGTATGAAATCATCGGTGAGAAGGGAGCTAATTTCTATAGACTAGAAGCAGGTTATATAGATAAATTTTCTCCCGAATTCCCAGCTAAGATTGATGGCGCATTCAGGTACACCAATGGGCGGATATACATATTTCGTAAAAATAAATATTACGAATTTGATGAGTTTACCAATCAGGTCGTTACAATAGGCCGTAAAGATTTATCTATGTTTGGTATTCAATGCCCGACCCGCAGTCTATATGAGCAACTCAGTCTGCTATTACAAAAGATTATCAGTTATACAAAGGATAACACCGACCATCAACCAGCAAATAGTGAAGACTATAATGATTATATATAGTGTGTGTGTAACTTGTTCAAAATATTTGTTTAACAGATCAAACAGCTGACACTTAGCTTAACATATTAATGTATGAAAATAAAATATTTACCAGCATGTATATGTGTTTTTATTCCTTGTCAACAAGACCACTGTTCTGTTTAAGACTGTCTAGAGTACACTCGACAGCAGTTCAATATATGAGTTAAATAACACTACTGTATGGGGGCCCCCTTGATGGGTAAATGGTATTCGTGTTTGAGCTTGTCTAGAATACAGCCGTTAGAAGTATGACATCATCCACAAACCTGTTCCACAAACCTGTTTGAGCTTTGTCTGTACGGTTGTTATCTAGTGTAATTTCCGTTGAATGACATCACCCCATTATTCGTGTTTGAACTTGTCTGTGTATCTGTTTAATATACGCAAGAGAGAGGCCCTCTTAAAGGTAAACAACCTGTCAGTTGATGACCTTGGTGAATGTTATCTTGTGTTATATCTGTTCAATCACCCCATTATTCGTGTTTGAGCTTGTCTAGTACAAACCGAAAGGATGACATCATCCATGTATTTTAGCCTAATATATAAATAAGTGAGCAAGTTCGGTTATATTATTAGTTGTTGTACCATGTCGTTTAACAGTGTCTTATGGTATGGACACAAAAATAGATTGTTTGAAGAAGACTGTGAATTTGAATTAAAACAGTTGGTGTTAAAGATACAAGAAGAAGCCTTTATCGACGAACGTGATTCTGAAGGAGAAAATTATGAAGCCGGACATATAGTCGAGTTGTGTGACATATATTTAAGTGGGTTCTGCTCTACACAATTTTTTGCTTTGGCACTCATTCGATACTGTACAGGAGCTCCGTTAAGTGAACCGTTTTTCAAGTATTTACCCGAAGAAGCAAAACATCAATACATACGTTATTACGATAAACAAACCGTCCACACAGAGGCTATTTAGTTTATACAACAGCCCGTGGTATACAGATGAAACAAGAATGAATAGTGAGAACGACACCACAAAAGTTAGACTGTTAGTGTTACAGATACAAAAACAAGCTTATCGAGACGGGCGTAAGTCCGAAGCCGAAGAATATGAAAATAGACATATGGTAGAGTTGTGTGACTTATATTTAAGTGGATTTTGTTCAACACAATATTTTGCTGTGGCACTCATTCAACACCAACCGGGGGCCCTGTTAAGTGAACCATTTTTTAAATATTTACCTAAAGAAGCAAAAAATCAATACAAATATTATTATGATGCTGATGAGGTCACACTCGAAACAACGAACATTGAAATTGAACCGCCCAGCGAGGAAGAACTCAAACAAGAAACACTCGAAACGATGAGAGAAGGGTTTAATAAAGAATTTGAGTTTTCAAGCTGTGATGACATCCACAAGGTTGCAGACCATCTAAACGATATATTAAAGCACAGTTCTAATTTAAATGATGATGATGCTGAACGTACTAAATCCATTAATTTTCTAACACGAAAACTTCACCGTACAGACGCCACAGACATGTTATATACAATTTGTAACGAATATTTCGACAGTCTTCCAACCAATGCTGATTGGGATAGATATGAGAACAAAGATTGTGTTGCTGTAGACAAGTTTGTTAAAGTCTGGCAGAAATATCTGGATGATCATGCAGTGTAGCACGAAATATGTTAAAGTCTTTAGTGATCGCAATAGATTTGTAAAATTTACCAGGAAACCACTCAGAACCATTCAACAGACGTTTGTGGTGGGGGAACAACAAAACCTACTTAACATGGTCAGCAAGCTTCAGTCTAAACTTAAACGAGTTTGTGTAAACATGTCTTGCGATTGTATTAACATGAATATGTCGGTGTCTGAGAGTGATAACAACTATGACGAATATGCCGTTGATGAAAACGATGGTCCCGATTTCACAGAACACCGAACACGACGAGTCTTATTTAACAAGTATCAGGCTGACGACAGGCTATTGATGGAAACCACTTTTAGTGTTCGACGATCCTTGAAATTGATTACCGGCATCAGTGCAAGAAACGACTTTACAAATGTTGTGAAATTTGTCAATCCGTTGGCTCTGAATGAAGAAAACCAATATTTGGCATTGGAAGAATGGGATTTTTACGATTTCCTAGACAACATACGTGAGCTGTATAGGAAATATCTTAAAGGTGAAGACGAGCCAAATAGCTTTATAGTGCATCATCTTAATTACTGCCGCATAACCTATTCAAAGGTGCTAAGTGAAAAAGCCTTGTGTATCGATAACGGTTTCACATCTATGCATCTATTCTTAAACGAAGAGTGTGTAGAACAGCTGCTGAGACTTGAGGTGTTGGTTAAAGCAAGACTGAACTATCTGAAAGAATCTCAATTTACCTGGACTTACACGTGTTTTATGGAAAACATAGTGGAAATATTAAACGATCTGAGTAGATGGGATGCCAGTGTACCGCAAATCATACAAACTATAAAAACGTTACTCAACACTGTAACACCAGCATTTAAATATTACATGTTGGAGTGTTTGCACTACGCTCAAGAACAAGTATTGACAGACATCCACAACATTCGCCATGGTTCTTTTTAAATCAAGTTTCATCGTTCTATCAACACTGTGTCAGAATGTGTTGTATATTCATAAACCACCCAATGTAACAGAAGTACGAATTTGTTTCGACACCGACGACTGCATGATATGGTCAGCTCTTACAACAACAACATATCTACACAACGATGACCTAACCCCACTTGTAACATACAACATGTCAGCCAAAAGCATGTCATCTGATGTGATACGTTACAAAGTTATGTTTCTGTTTGATAATGGTAGTCGGGGCGAGACACCTTATTGGACCACTCTTGTATTGACTAAGGCCAAGCTGTTCACTTCAAAGTATATTTTTGTGTTTATAGCCACTGGCTTTCTCACATGTCTTACCATATTCATGTTGATGTATTTTTGTTTCAAATATAGCACTTATCTGCACATGTATCGCAAACGTGTTTGCTAATACAAATATATAAAATAAACACTTGTGTTTTATTTACTAGTTTTAAGGTTTGCTAAGGGGTAAATAGAAAAACATATATATAATTTACAACTTTTTTTTTTATTTCGGTAGCAAGTTTACAACATACGAAAATAATAGCATACAATTATTGATGCTGCATATACAGCTTCTAGTGTATCCTGGTGAGTGATGCATGCACTTAGGAATGTCTGGCACTAACGTAGGACAATCAGCGTTTGTTTCTAAATTGATCACGTCCACACGGTAGCCACAAGTGAGCAGCATCTGTGTCAGAAATCTCTGTTTATTCTCGCCTTTCACATAGATTCTGTCCACCTGTTGTTCGACGATGTGTTTCATCAGGATATTTGGTAATTCTTCTAAATAAACAGTACCATAATTATAGTCGATACAGTGGTGACGGGCCTGCAGAAACTTGACTTGTTTGATTACATCAGCAGATAGAAAACGCATTGGTTGTGGTGGCTTAAACACATACTGTACAGTTTGATAACCATTATAAATTACTAGTTCTTTGGGTGTGAAGTCGGGGAGACAGAAACCCTGAGTGTCGACAACTACGAACCTCATCTTGATACTGCCCCAATTCACTATACTTCCACATCAGCTTATATACACCTCTAGGTTGAGAGGTGGGGGAACAGCGTTGTATGCCATACTCAGATGATAGAACGAACAACGTTAGAGAGTGGTGAGTATTCGATGATGCAATCATGTATAATTATGCAGAAACATTTAGTGTTATTGGGAAAGTTCTGGTTACTTTCCATTTCCAATTTGATATCGACAGTAGACGGTTTGATGGAATCCGTATACTTTGAACAATCAAACACAAACATGGGATATTTAGCGAAAGCTTTGTAATCCAACGTAGGCTGTGGTTCTCTACCGAGATATGCTCGTTGAAATTCAATCATGTTTTTATATGCTTCCAGATAATTTGCTTGCCCAAAGTTCAGATTCATACCCTCGGTCGGTATTTGTTTTGAATTCAGGTGTAGTCTTATATCTCGAACGTCCACATGATCAAACTGATTAATATCTTTTCCTGGGTTGTGGTGGCGATCTGTTTGAAAGACTACGATAACAAAGCGAGGTCGTTCGGTGTTTGATGAGGTCTTTACAGACCACAAGTCTTTGATTGAATTACTTACATTCGGTAATTCGTACATCTCCCATTTTCTAAACGGTATAAGAATCTTTTTATCTTGAGCGATCGATTGCAGCAGCTGCTGTTGTATCACATCGCTGGGGTGTATGTGTTGTACGTTCTCTTCGGATAGAACCGTCTGTGATGCCGACAACAACGATACTGACCGATGCTGCTCGTCGGCACCTGTATTTATAACTAACATACCACAGGTGTCTTGCTCAGCTGTAATATAACGATGATCTCTTCACCTTGAAAGTTCACAGGCACTGCATTCTGATCGATGATGTTTACATTTATATGGGCGATGATACGTGTGTTGACGGGTAGAAACAGTTTACTGTGGGGGTTTATGTCAATTGCATAGCCCGGATCAACCATAGGAGCAAACTCGTATAGTGTGTGTGAGGGTTTGCCTTCGTGGTAAGACCCGCTTACTATGTTACACTCCAAACGGATCGTTTTCACTTTAACAATCTCCACAGGTAAATCAGATGCGTGCACCACATCCTTAATAAGAGATCTAGTTGAGGAAAAACCCAAGAGAGGAGCTATTGAGGCGTCCCTTGTCAAATCAATGTCATACTTGCACTGTATCTCACACTTCAAAGTGTTGTTGTTGGCTTTCAAACTGAACAGTTTACTTGCATCGTCAACAGTGGCATCCTCTGGAAAATTATTCAACTTGAGATAGATACGGGCCATTTCATTTTGGATACAGCGTTCCATATCGCTAATTTCATATGCTCCATTGGGAATTATTATTTCTTGTATAACACCAGCTTTCTTAGGCTCGGCGTCGAGTGTAAAATTGAAATGCAACTTATTACAACCGGTCTCTATATTTGGTATGGTGTTGTATGTGTGAAAATTCGAGAGTGCCACCGAATGATCGAACCGGGGGTCCAACACTATCGGTGGAAATATATCCAATGACAGTGAGGACGTGGAGCCTTTCAACTCGAACGTTAGCGACATGACTGATACACACAGGTTACTGTTTGAGTCTTTTTATTGCAAAAATTTTAAACACAAATGACCACAATTAATTGTGTTATATGTTTGATACACATCATGATTATACAGTATGGAATAGTCTTTAAGGTAACGTTGCAGCTCTACAGGAGGCTTCAAGTTTCCATACGAGTCAAAGTACTCGACGATGTCACCGCGTTTCCTCACAGCGACCCAATGACTGCCTGGCTCCTTGTGTGTTTGCAAATTCATGATGAACGATTCATTTTTACGTGGTCCATTGCGAGGTAGCTCGTCTCGCATGTATACACCTCTAAAATATGGGATTTTCATTTTACCAGCAAACTTGACAAGATCTACATTTGTTAGAGGTCTTGCTGGTAAAGGTATTACACGTTTTTTGTCTTGTGTAAATACAAACCGTAGCCGGTGCGTTGTTTCTTCATGTACAAACCAGCACCAACACCACGCCCTCGTTTACCCACAGCAATGGCCTCCATTGTTTGATTGTGACGTTTTGCCTCTTCCAATTTCTGTTTCGCAGACTTGGCATCGTTCACAGCTTTAGCAATACCTGCAGCACCGCCACCCAGAGCTCCTAGTGCTGACAGCCCACCAAATATAAGAGGTAACAGCGGTAGGAAGCCACCGCTTTTAGGTATTGGAATAACTCTCGGTACCTTAACTTGCTTTCGACCACCTGCGTTTTTTATGACTTTTCTCGCTACATGCAGTAGATTTTTCACAGACGGCACCTCCTCTCCCACATTGATAGCACCGCGCATCAAAGCCAGTATGTTTTTAAACGGTACCTTACCACCGACTTTTCTCTTACTAGTTTTTCTGAGTTTGTTCACACCCATACCAAGTTTTCGTTTAACTTTCATTGTTTTTGCTACACTCCAAGCGGCCGCCTTCTCACCAAAACTTGCGTCCTTTGACTTGACTCGTTCCTTGGCTCGATGCTCCAACACCTTGTCGGCACGATGCCTGTCACTCAACTGTTTGGATTGAGAGTAGGCGATGTCGTGCTCTCGACAAGCCTGATCTAGTGGGTTGATACCTTGATCGCCTCTGGCAAGACGTTCTTTAAGTTTAGTGCCTGGACCACAAAACTGATAGCCTGGTATGTGTAACTCAACAGGCAGTTTGTTAATGAGTGTGTTAACAAGGCCTTCACCCTTAATAACCAACATTGATACTAAAGCTGTGCTGTATTAAACACCCAGTATTTATACTTACAACAAGCAGGTTGGTGTTAGTCTAGTTAACGATGCGTATCGTAAAACACACAACAACAGCCCTACCAGTTACAAACTTGGACGATGTTGTGCATGTGGAAACAGTTACACAACACAGACACGGTCTTCTGTTACCCGGCACGGTACGTTGTTTGATATGTGGTCCTAGTGGCTGTGGTAAAACCAATGTCATGCTGAGTTTACTGTTTGAAGCAAACGGTTTAAAGTTTGAAAACGTTTATGTATATTCAAAGTCTCTGTATCAACCGAAATACAAGATGTTAAAGGAGGTGTTGGATGCTACAAAGGGTGTTGGTTACTATCCTTATCGAGAAAACGATGACATATTAGATCCGGGAGATGCCAAGGACAACTCTGTGTTTATCTTTGATGATGTAGCTTGCGACAAACAAGATAAAATAAGAGCATACTTTAGCATGGGTAGGCATAAAAACATTGATTCCTTCTATCTTTGTCAGACATACAGCAAAGTACCAAAACAACTGGTACGTGACAACGCAAACGTTGTTGTGTTATTCAAACAAGACGAAACCAATCTTAAACATGTGTACGACGATCATGTAACCACTGATATGACTTTTGAAAAGTTCAAGACACTGTGGTGAATGTTGGCAGACCAAGCATGATGTGATGGTGGTCGTTAAAGATTGTGATTTAGCACAAGGACGGTATCGCAAAGGTTTCGATCATTTTATATATATTTTAACTTGTGTGTGTGTGTGTGTGTGTGTGTTAGTCTTCATGTGTTCAACATACAGTGAGCATGGCTAAAAAATCTAAAAGTCTTCGGCGCCAACAAAAACTATCAACACAGCCACCCAATATCAAACGTAAAATAGCCGATTTATCAAAGATTATTCGAAACAAATATTTAGCTTTGAAACTGGGCAAAACAGAGACGGATGAAACGTTACACCGTTTATATAGACCTCTGTTAAAACCATTGGATGCTATATCTAGAAACACAGCAAGCACAGCACCGTCTACTGCTCAAACAACTCTGCAGCAACAGCAACCAACTAAAACTGAACTTGATGTCAAACCCCCACCACCACCACCAACATCAGCAAAGAAGGAAGTTCAATTTCTTAGTGATGATGAAACGTTTGAGTTGGAAGCAGAACCAGCTGAACCTGAACCCGAACCTGAATTGTGGGTTACCAAAGCTTATAGAAAACTAGATGCCGCAGCAAATACACCGGCAGCTATTTACGAGCAAACGTTAAGTTCGTATCCTGTAGTTGTTCGCTATTATGTTGATAAATATTTCACAGATAATCAACTATGTGATCAAACATACGGTGTTACTTATGATAAAGCCACCAATACTTGGATGCTTGGCAATAAGTCTGTTAAATTTGTTGTTACTGACGTAGATTTTAGAAATAGAGAAAGCTTTCAAATTGTTGTTGGTGACAGAAGATATTACGGCACTCAACACCTATTGGAATTGATATTTTTGAGAAAACCAGGTATGAGCGCTATGAAAAATAAGAACGCTTTACGTGACTATGCAGACATTATGGCAGCTACGAGTCTTCACAGAAAAGATAACAATCCTAAAGAAGACGTTCTGCGCAACACCTCTACCAAATATCAAAATGTAATAAAACCAATTTTAGAGAAACAAGAAGGTGCTAGAGCACGCTCTTCCTCAGTAACTTTAGGTCATGGTATGCCATACATGCTACATACTAAGCAACAAAAAGAATACGTATACTGGGACGATGTGAACGAACTGGTTGACAGACTTCGTCTTCTCGTGGCTTCCCAAGTTGCAGGTAATAATGCTCATAACAATGAGATACAGTCAATCTTGGAGGAGCTGAAGGAGGCTCGCATCATATAAAGCGTAAACACAAGCCAACCATCAGTTTCATCATGTCTATCGACAAGTTTGGTCGTACTGCTGCAAACTTCAACAGCAACAGCTCTCTACACAACCGCGTGGTTCAACGAGAGATTTTCCCAAGAACTGCAAGTGGTGACTTTGACGTACAAAACCATAGATTGTGTAACGTAGCCAATCCTATCGATTCAACAGATGGCGTAACTAAATCATTTGTTGATGCCTGGGTGGGCGACTATCAGAAACATAAAGCTGAGTATCTGAAGAATAAAGATGAAGTGACACAAAAACTAGTGGCCATTGTGTTAGAAGCCGTGCATAAGCCTGAGTTGAACGATTTGAAGCACGAATTGGAACAGAAATTGAAAGCTTTAACCAAGACCATATCAGCTCAAGTTTTAAAAGATATCGATCTGTCAACGAACCCCAAGCTAAAGAAGAAGTTGGGTGAAATAGACAAAAATCTAAAAGATTTGCATGACAAGTGGATACTTTTAAATCCAACATCACCATGAAGCGTCGCCGGCAACAACAACAAACACGTAACGATGAACCATCTGATGCTAAGAAACAAATTATAAACGAGCTGTACAAGCCTGCTAGAATCAAATTTAAACGTAGACAGACCATAATTAGAGGTTTGAATGACTTGTGGCAAATTGATTTGGCCGAGTTTACAGACTATCATCGTGAAAACTCCGGTTACAAGTACATTCTGGTGGTGATCAATTGTTTTTCAAAGTATGTATGGACGCGTCCGCTTAAATCTAAAAACGCCGAAGAGGTGACTAAAGCCATGGCCGACGTTTTAGCTAACAGCACAGCACCATCTCACATTCAGTCTGATCTAGGCAAGGAGTTCTACAACGCTAAATTTAAGGCCCTAATGACCAAATACAGCATCAATCATTACAGTACCTATAGTGTTAAGAAGGCGGCAATGGTGGAACGAGTCATACGTACGTTGAAAGAGAAGTTATATAAAAACTTTCACTTGTCTGGTTCTTACAAGTGGCTACATATCCTACCCATTGTCACAGCTACATATAACGCAACCATTCATCGTACCACAGGTGTAAAACCTTTGGATGTCACTAGGAAAAACGAGGGAGCTATTCGTAAGCAAATCTATTCCAACACCGTACCGGTGTCTGTACAAACTAAATTTAAAGTGGGTGATGTTGTACGTATAAGCAAGGCAAAAACATTATTTGAAAAAGGTTATACACCACGTTGGTCCACAGAGTTGTTTAAGGTGGCCACGGTACACCCCACTATCCCAGTGACGTATTTACTAGAAGACATGCAAGGTAAACCAATCAGCGGAGGGTTTTATGAGCAAGAACTACAAAAGACTTTATCTTCTGACCTGTATTTAATCGAACGAGTGTTGAGAAAAAAAGGCCCCAAGTCTTACGTGAAATGGCTTGGTTTTGATCGTACCCATAATTCCTGGGTCAACACCAAAGACATTAAATAACTTGTATTATGTTATGAATAAAGTAAACATATTAAAAGTATATTTTTATTTCAAATCCTTCTTTATGCATTCACGCCAACAGAATGGTTGTCAGAAAATACAGCTAATAAAACACAGAGATTTTTACACATATATTTTTATTATCAGCTAGTGTTATAGGTAAATCTGTTACACGTTAACATATCTTTCAGTACAAGTTGATATTTAGTAATAAATTCACACACTATACACAGATTCTCAGAGTATTTTAAGCGGGCAATGAAGAAGGCACAAGGTATGACTGCCCTGTCTCTGAACTTGGACAGTTCCGATCTAATGTCAGCCATAAACATGTTTAGGTCAAAGAAACTCCTAAAACGTAATTCCAATAATAAGTCTTTGACCACAGAGCCAACATCTTCTAGTATTTTCAATGATTCCAAGCTTAGGTTGAAATTAGTGACATATTCATCACTGCACAGCCTAAACTTAAAAAACACTGATTTTCGTTGTGTTTGAACCAAGTATTTAGTAAGTGTATACGAATCGGTGTTTTTGTCTGTACCTTGTGATTGGTTTTCCAGGTTGTAAATTATGGTGGGTAACACGTTTAAAAATTCTTCAAATGTCCACATGTCGAAAAACACAGGTATATTACAATTTTTCTGTGAAACCTTAACCAGAGGCATAAAGTTAAGCAGGGGGTCAGCTCCGATCGTAAGTATTTTCTCACCGTTTGGCAACAGCGCAAACGTTGTCTGACCAACGAGCTCACAGTCTTGTGTTTTTAGTTTTTTCTCCATACTTTTCTGATTGATCTGCACCAACTTCTCATTGAATAGCTCATCGTGTGTAGGCTGATATTCGACTGTTTGTATGTTTGTAGGATCTGCAGCATTCATACTAATATCAGAGAGATTATTCTGTTCACTTGTGTCTGTTGTTGTTGGATAGCTTGTGTACAGTTCACCTATGATATTATCCCACGTCTTAGGTTCTTCTTTTGTTATAATACTTTCAACTGCGTTAGCCAGCAAGACATCTTGTAACACTTTAAGCTTTTTACCACCACCAGCACCTCTACCTGTATTTTCTGTGTTGAGAGATTTTCGTTTTCGCGTATTCTGCACCATATTAGTTTTTTTAGTTACACCTTGTTCAACGTACACCAACAAAACTAGCTTCTAGACAAGCTCAAACACAACTGATGGCTGGATACCACCTAACAGAACTAACCCCTAGATCATAACTGTAAAGACAACGTCAAACAGGTTTATCAGACCAAGGTCATCAACAGACATGTTATTTACCCCTAAGAGGGCCTCTCTCTTGCGTATATTAAACAGATGCACAGACAAGCTCAAACACGAATAATGGTATGATGTCATTCTACAGGATATGAGTCATAACCATGTTGTTTGTTCTCTGTTTTATTGTGTTACGTATTCTGTTATGGACATGTGTACAGAGCGACATACTTTTTACTCGTTTACAGGCCTAGGATCGACGTCAGCTCTCTTTAGACATATTTGTTTGTGTCTATAAATGGACGTTCTCAACATTTGTTTATTACAGTGTAAACATGTAACCTTCCTCCTGTCGTACGTGTATTGCCATTTTACGAAATTTTCATAACTTTCCCATGAGTGTGCGTTGTATGGTAGCCATTTTCCTAAGTTTTGACCATTTTTAATGAAACATTTGTCACAACAGCTTCTCTCTGTTGGTGGACAGCGTTTAAAACAAATGACACAGCAACGGAACCCATCATCATTCAGTTCTTGCTTGTCATCCTGTGTTAGTGGTTGTGTTGTTGTTGTTGGTCTCGCGGCTGTGTGTTCTTCTTCACTCTCTTGTAGATTGATTTCATTAAACTGCTGTTGGTGCTGCTGCTGCTGCTGCGTCGACAAACCAGAACCTTGTGAAGTGGTTGCTTGCTGGTGCTGTGATGATCCTAGACTTGTGGCTGTTATAGTAAAGGCATCACCTTCGACGGCCCCCTTATTGCTCTGATACATCTTGTACAGCTCAGACCACACTTCTTCAAACGTCAGCAACGACAGCTTCCTAAACGGCACATGATAGTCTCTATCCAAGCCGGAGAATGTAAAGCTTACTTTGGTGTCGGTGTTCAAGTCTCTAATAACTCGGTTATAAATTTCCTGCATACCGTTCTTAAGCCATTGTTCAGGATTATTGACGCCACTGCTATTGAGTGGATTCAACTTGAAACGCACCATGTTCTGTATAATATTAAAACGACTGTTTCTTGTAGTCGACTCTCCAACAATTGAGAACGCCATAGTATGGAACTAAAATGTTTCTTGTTTTTGCGGAATCAAACACAAGACTGGCTTGTGTACGACGACCGTTGTACATCTATAACTCTCTAGTCATAGAGTGCTTGTGTGTGTGTTAACAATCAACAACAGCGTCTATATGTTTTGTTTGGTTCAAGTGGATGTCATTAAACAACTGTGTTATTTCTATAAGGGCCCCCATTCAAGACCTCAACATACGTTAGTGTGTGTATTAAGCTGTGAAAGAAGGCTGACGTCTCTTGCTGTATGTAAGTATACTATTATATTATTTATGTTTACATACAAACATTACTTATCAAACAATCCTCGTATATCAAAGTTTAGTTTAGTTGTTTTAAATCGAGTTTTGTTACTTGTGTGTTTTTGATCACTCCCTATATAAGTTCAGATTCATTCATTCAAATAGAAAATACTAACATAAACAAACACGCCTACATAAAAACCAGGTCCCCGAGTTTTATTACCCTATTAAAACAAATCATTAACATAGCTTCATGTAAATACGTTTTTGTTATTGATATAGTTTACTTCAAACGTTTTTGTTATTAAATGATATTAGATAGGTAAATTGGAACGTCTTTTAAATTTCTTTTTATTATAAATAAACAATTGTTTTTAACATTACAGTTCCTATTATTCAAATTGGAATGTAATAGAGATACCACCTCTGCCCATACACACAAACTCATCAACCTGATAAACTTTTTTATGTAACAGGTTTTTGTTTTATATATACCCACTGCTAACAAACTTTCACCGTATGTCTGAATAGCATAATCGGTTTAGGGACGTTTGCATATCTTAGTAAGCTGTATGGTCGGGGTTCAAATCTAATTCAATCTAATTTCAGGCGAACGCTTTTCTTTCAAAATTCATAATTCAAATTAAAATCAAATTTCAAATTACCCGCTCAATATATCTTCCTCATATATGTATGTGTGTGTGCTAAACCGAATGACTGTGTCCAACAGATGTCTCCCCTCGAGCTAGAGAATATTCTCTCACTCTACAACTTTACACATAGAATGTTCTCTAGCTCGAGGAGTAAGATCTCTGGACACAACAGACAGAAATTTTCAAACAAATTCAAATTTCCCGCCAAAAACGAAATACCCTAACAAACTTCAATACACCTTAACAACAACAACAACACAATAAACAAACAAACAGCTGTGTTTACGAACATAACCTTAATAAACAAAATACAAAACATAACCTTAATAAACAAACAGATGCATGGTAATCAACACATGACATAACCTTAATAAACAAATACATACATAACCTTAATAAACAAACAGATAACACGTTGACGACATAACAAATACAAACATAACCTTAATAAACAATCAAATGACTGGTAATCAACACGTGAGCGAACATAACCTTAATAAACAAATACATACATAACGACAAACACACACATGGAGAGCTAACCTGACTTGTAGATATCTATGGACACAGGTCAGACGGAACATCTTACGTCATCACAAGACAGTTAATACCTAACCTGACTTGTGGCTATCTATGGACACAGGTCAGACATCTTGGAACGCTTGTGACGACATCACAGGTTAGTTCCATAGAGACCTGACTTGTGGCTATCTATGACAGGTCAGCCATCTTGGAATGCTTGTGACGTCATCTCAGGTTAGTTCCATAGAGAGAACCCGGGTTGCGACTGTCTATGACAGGTCAGCCATCTTGGAATGCTTGTGACGTCATCTGACAGGTCAGGTGACATTTGACGTTGAAACATGTCAGGTCAGGTGACAGCTGACAGCTGACAGCTGTCAGGTCAGTGACATTTGACACCTGTCAAATCTGACAGGTCAGCTGTCAACTGTCACAGGTCAGCGCAGGTCAGCGCATGCGCATGACGTCATCGCGCATGCGCAGTAAAAAGTGGAGGGGATGGACCCAGGTGGCTCCCTATCTACTGAGATATATTTTGAAATAATCATTTTCGCCTGAGAATATGTCATACATTTATACTTTTCAGAAATACTTAATTATAATGTTTTACTTTCACATCGTCACGTGTGGAAGTATCACATCGACGACAAAAAATTCAAAAATTGTTTTTTCGCCTAAACGTTGTAAAAAGTATCAAAACATATAGGAAACATGATTTTAGAACAAAAATGTTTTTGTTTGTCAGTCTGTCGGTCTGTATGTCTGTCTGTTTGTAGCCACGATAACTTTAGAATGAATTGATATATCGTCTTCAAATTTGGTATTCAGTTAGCACTCAACAAACGAACGGTTAGGAGTGTTTTTGGGTAAAATCGCTCCAGGGGATAAGGGATGAGCGGGGGGTCATTTGGTGAAAAGTGGAGTAATATAAGGTTTTAGGGTTTGTTTATTATAAAACTACACTACGGGGGAGCACATTAGCTGTGTTCTTCGATGTGGAGGGGGCCTTTGATAGGGTCTGTGCCCTCCTACAGGACAGGAGATCGCCTAGGTCCCTAATAAGTTGAGTGGTGAGCATGCTGGAGGACAGGAGAGTCTTGCTGACCTTGAGAGGCCGGGGGGCTGGACGTTGGAGTGACGGGCGGCTGTACTCAGGGCAGCTGTATTCAGGGGAGCTGCCTTTCGCCGCATCTATGGTGTCTGGCCATGGACGGCTTCATGGAGCGGCTCTCCGAGGATGGCTTTTACACCCAGGCGTACGCTGATGATGGACTGGTCTTAGTCACCGGAAAATTCCTCGGCGTCGTCTGTGCATGCATGCAAGCTGCCTGTAGCATAATTGAAAGGTGGTGTGGTGAGCTGGGACTCTCCATAAACCCAGTGAAAACGGAGATTCATCAAGAAGAGGAATATGGAGGGGTTCAGGACGCCGATGATGTTTGGAAAACCTTTAGCTTTAGAGCGGGAGGTGAAACATATGAGGTGTTCCTGGACTCCAAACTATCATGGGGGTCGCAAATAGAACGAGTAGGTAGGAAGGGAGTAGCGACCCTCTGGTAGCTGCGCCGAGTGATAGGGAGGACATAGGGACCTAATCCTCGGATCCTTCATTGGATTTACATCGTCAGGCTGAGAATCCTCTATGAAGCGTTGGTCTGGTGGTGTGGTGTGAACCAAATTGCTACCGAGAAGCTAGCCAAACTCCAAAGGCAGGCAATCCTGGGTATCACAGGCGCTATGAGATGAAGCCGCGCTAGAGGTCTTGCTGATGCTGCCACCGCTTCTCATCTGTATCAGAAGGAGGGCTATGGCGTCGCATCTTAGAATGCAAGAGTCTGGAAACTGGTGTGAAGAGGGAGCAATAACAGGACATGCAAGAGTCGTCAAGGAGGTGGAAAAGGAAATTCCGATTTCCACCATCAACGATATTAGGTTGACTAGGCCACATACCCTCAGAATCACCAGTAGGGATCAGTGGAGGGAAAATGAGGTTGCATTGCAGCCCGTAAGCCTGGTCTGTTTTACCGACGGATCGCGGCCGGAGGATCCGCAACCCCCCGGGGCTGGAATATACTTCGCAGCGCGAGAGTTATGCACTGGGCGCATATACCACGGCATTCGAAACGGAGGTGTACGCTATCATGTCTGTAGCCAATCAACAGGATGTAAGGATGAGCCCTGAGAAATGTATATACATTTGCTCGGATAGCCAGGCGGTCCTCCGGGCAGTCTGCGCAGACTGCGATAGGCATAAGTAGGAAGACGGTCTCCATCGCCTTAGACAGGTGGGATGGGGAGGCCATAGAGAGGCACTGGGGGTCGGCCGGTGGCTGTAGGCAGGCCAGGGACTTCGTGTAGGGGCCGGACAGATGCAAGGCTGCCTGGCTTCTCGGTAGGAGTCGACCTGCGCTTCGCCGTATCATTGGGGTGCTGACCTCACTGCGCTCTTAGAAGACACGGCACATTGATAGGTGTCGAGAGGGATCCTATTTGCCAGGAATGCGGCAAGAATGAAGATACGTCTTACCACTACCTGTGTGAATGCGAGGCTTTTGGGAGTGTTGAAACATAATTGTTCGGTTCGAGAACTCTACAGAGGAACCAGGTAAGTTCCGTCCAATGGAAGACCGTCATGGCCTTCATTTCAAGGTCGAGGCGGTTTGGCGATGGAACCGAGGAAGAGTAGAGCATGGTTGCTAGGTTGCCCGGTTGGGCAACCCATTGTGGCCTACTTGCCTGGCGTTAGCCTCCCCACCACTGCTACTACCACTTATTATAAAATTTTAAATTTCATCAAACATCTGGTACTCTGTGCTGAAATTAATTAGGGGTTGAATGTATGGGGTCGAATTTCGCTGACAGAAATTTCTTTTTTTTAATGCTAAAACGGCATAAAAAGTCTCAAAACATATAGAACACTTGATTCTGGAACGAAAATTTTATGTCTCTCGGTTAATACCCGACAAAGGAACGCTTTGAAATGTTTTTGGGCAAGACTGCTTCAGGGGGTAGCCGATAAATAAGGGGTGATTTAGTGTAAATTGACATTTTTTTCAATAAAATCCGACTAATATACCGTTTCAAAAGTGTATGGGTACAGAAATACAAATATTTTCTTTGTAGTCAAGTCATGGGCTCTAAATTCATTCCATGAGAATGTCTGTCTGGAGAGAATAAATTATCACAGCTATGTGGAAGTTATGATTCAATCTGCAGCACTATATTTTAATTTGAATGACCTACTTTTTGTTAGATAATCGAATTGACGATAAAAATTGCTATAAAATAATATTACATGTTCCTATACTTAAATCTGATCGTTTTGAGTTACTTCCAAAAAGAACGGAAATTTTTCTTAAAAAATCAGCTTTTTGAAACTTTTTTGTTATTTCAAAGTGCATGCATTTGTATTAAAATAAGTTTCAATGAACGACGAAAATAGTGATTATACAAATCAAGAAATTATTTATTTTATACATGGTTTTATACAATCTTGCAAAGTGGAAGTTTTTTTTTATGGAGAAACGGTGTTGGTAAGTAGTTTCTCTTTTCTATAGACTTCTGTAAGGTGAGTTTTTTACAGTTTGCATTTCTAGCTCCTTTGTAGCATGTTTACCTTGCACAGAACCTCAAATTTACTTTAGGTCTCTTAACTGTATTGTGGAGTTGAGATCAAAGCATAAAGGTGTTCCTCTAAGCATGTTTCTGTTTTTTTTTTCAAAAAACGAACAATACGCTAATCTGCTAATTTATCTATAAATGTTATTAATATGAACAAAAATGGAAACAACGCTCGTGCCTCGAATAAAGTTCTCTTCGTCATTTTAACTTTAAATGAAATTTCCTTCTCCCGTTTCGCATCCGTTCAACACATTGGGCACAGAAAATATAGGAATTTACTTAAAATTATCATTTATAATTGAAGGCAAATAAAACTTGTTCTAGGTGTGTCACACAAAATAGAATAATTTTTAGATTCTAAAACCTACTGTGACTCTATAATGAAACAACGTTAAATGAGACGACAACCATTTCAGGTTTTTTTTATTATCTTATTTAATATTATTGGCTGCGGCATCTCAGGCCATTAGCACATTCTTTCCCATCATTCTATATATATTTTTCAATTTTCCAGACAGAGTCAACCTGGCTCACCCGGGAATCGAACTCGGGACCTCTCGCTTAGCAGGCTGGCACCTAGCCACCTGCGCCACGAGGCCGTCGAATTTCAGGTTAAGGGATCGAAAAATGTTTAAAAAGTAAAATAAGCTTTCGTACTCCAAAAAAAAAAAAACAAAAAAAACAAGATTCTTATAAGGCGTAATACAATACTACATAATAGTCCACGGCAACAGTACATGTCATATTTAACTGACAAATTATTTTGATATATGTCAGATCTACTTTCAAAGTGACATGTAAATAAGTATATTGTTATCTGACATTTGTAATACAAATGTAGGCATGCTCTTCTTCTTACATTAATATTTATTTTTGGCCACAATTTTACTCATAGAGTTGGATACAATTTCAGTGACTTTTGAATTTTGAAAAGATTTCTTCAAATGAGCGCGAACTAGGCCCCATAGAATCCGGGTTAGTTTCAGTTTTTATCTGTTATCATATATACAGGGTGACGCGTTTATAGGGCAACGCGTTTATAGGGCAAAGCCCAATATTATACAAGATATGAGAGATGAGAAAAATGTTTATATGTTAATTATACGATATCCGGAGCTGCATCTTATAAAATTATTTTTACAATCACAGGTGGCCCATAAGTCGCTGATGATGCAATTTTTTTTCCAAATCGAACACGCCTTATATTATTGCAATTTTTGCATTTTCCATCGAAAGATAATGCACGTTTGTAAGAAAATAAATTCGGGACTCAGCAAGTGCGTTATGGTAGCGATTTTTCATAAAATGTTTCTTTCCATAGCTTAATTTGCTATTAACCTAACGTTCATGGCCAGGAAACCAGTTTTTTGGGCACATTTTAAGTTTATTTTCGGACGATTTTTGTATATTGTCAAACAATAAAGTTATTTTGATAAAATATGGTACATTGTTTCTCCTATATAGGTTATACTGGTAACCAAATTTGATACAAGCTTTTTTTTTTAAATATTTCCTATTAAAAACATTTTTACGAAAATTCACTACCATAACGCCCGTGCTGCGTCCCGAACCTTCTTTTAAATATGCACATTAATTGAGCTAGATACTGAATTTATTCCATTTGGCCGTTCCACACTGTATACACAACCTACAGTTGTCGTGTTTGACGTAAGGAGCTATTGATTAAACAATTAGTAGGTATAAGCTTCCATGACAACAAACGTCATATGACAGGCTCTACCTGATGCCTTTAATTTTACAGTATTTTCCTGAATAACTTACTAGTTGAGACTTATAAAAAATGGATAAAACCAATTCGAAACTAACAAATGAGGTCGTATCGAAAGTTAGTTCTCAAACTTTGACGAAAATAACTGAAGAAACTAAAAGTATTAAAGTAGTGTTTGATGTAAGTGATCCGGACACTATCGCTACTAGCACATATAAGCTTACAACACGACCGAAGTACATTATTAAAGAATCTAAACAATCTTCTAAGTTGCAAAATATATTGAAACCAAGAATTAAAGTCAAAAGAAGATATTTTTCGGACGGTGCCAATGTTAATGAAGAAAATGAAAGAAACCTATTTAAAGAGAGATCGCCATTTGTGTATCCAAAAGATCTGGAAAATTTCGCGCACAAAGTTATGACAAAGGCATGGAGGAATGAACTAAAGGTCAAAGAATTAGAAAGCAAACTGCAAGAGAAGAATAATTACCAAACAAGACAACAGAAAGATTTATTAAAGAGGTTGTATGTGAAGGAACCAGAAATAAAGAGCATGAAAACCATTTTGGACCTAGATCCGCATTTTTTTAAGGTAAGTGTACTTCAATTCCCTAAAAATCCACAAAATTTATAGGTTACCAATTTGATAATTGTTTACTTTCCGTACATGTGTTCGATTCTTATGAACTTTCTATGCAAAAATATTTTAGGGTGTAGTTGAAGAAAACCACAATAAAAATGAGCGCAGAAGCAAACTTTTCGAGTTATTTAGTTGTTTTTGTAGGAAAAGTACTAAGTTTTCCGAAATATTTAGGAGCATATCTCGCTCTACATGACCAAAATAAATATACTCATGCAATGCTTGCACGTACTATATGAAAATGAGTTATAATATAGAAATACACCCTTCTTTAACTTGATATAAAACGAACGATCCCAGAAAATGTGTAAGATACGACAAAAACACGTCGCAAAAGTAAATACAACTTACATTTTTCATACAAAAAATTCAAATAACTCTAAAAGTTTGCTTCTGCCCTCGTTTTTTTTATGATTTTCATCATACATACCCTAAAACACGGCTCTATACAAAGTTTGATAAGAATCGAACACATATGCGGAAAGTAAACAATTACCAATATATTTGTCGAAAAAAACATCAGTATTACAGTGTAAATGCGATGTCGCCCAGTCGTCGTTGCCTAACTGAACTAACCGTAATTATTCGTCTTCAGCAATCCTTTTCCACTCGCTGTAGCTTCCAAATTTTATAAGTTGTCCAAATTTTCCAGAAGCCCACCTCTTACTCTCCCCTTCTTTGTTTTCAAGCATATGCCTTTCAAATATTGCTGTCAATAATATATGACCTTAAAATATGTAAAAAAAGATATGTTGCTATCCCTAAACCTGAAATATTTTCCCTTGTCTAACAAATACATAAAATAAAGGGATGAGAAGCAGAAGGCTTCAAGTAGTGTCAAAGTCTTAAAATGTAGAAAATTCGATCCTAAAGTCTCTTCTAAATTGTGAAGCCTAGTGCACTAAATTGGGACAGTTATTTACAAAATATAAATGTGTGGTACCGAATATTCAATTCTATTTATTGAAAAATACTACAAGCGTTACATTTTTAGTGAATTTTCTTTAAAAAAAATTCACTAATGAGGAAATCCCGACTTTTGAATGTTGAAAAAATTTCTTCAAATGAGCGCTAATTAGGCTCCCCAGAACACATATCCGGGGTCAGTTTCAATTTTTATATGTTATATATATATATATATATATATATATATATATATATATATATATATATATATATATATATATATATATATATATATATATATATATATACAGTGTGGAACAGCCAAATGGAATAAATTCGATAACGGATAAATGAGGACGTGTTGGGAAAAACGCTTGGACACGTCGATTTGTATTTTTAACTACGCATCTTTTTCAAGAAAAAAAAATTATATAGGGTGCGTCATGTGACAGTGGCCAATACCAACTTTCTTATTTTAAATACAAGCCCCTGTATATTATTAATTTTTTGGATTCTTCAGAAAATTCTAGACATAATTCATGTACAATGTCCTATACCTATCTTCAACTGTTTCGGAAATATTAAGTATTTTCAGATTTATTACAAAAATTAACATTAAAAATAGAAAATTATTTTATTTCACAAATTCTAATAAGAAATACTGATTATTTCTTAATAATTTAAAAAAAACAAAAAAAAATTAATGTCAATGTAGTAAATGTTCAAAATGCTCGCCACGAACATCTTGGCAACATGCTAATCTGGTATAGAAATGTCTTCTAACATTACTCAACATCTCAGGCGTGACTGATCTAATCGCAAGCGTGATTCGTCTTTTTAAGTCATCTAAGTTGAGGGGCTTAGTTTTGTATACAATACTTTTGACATATCCCCACAAAAAGTAGTCTAATAGCGACAGATCAGGAGATCGTGCTGGCCATTCTATCGATCCGCGCCTCCCTATCCACCGATTTGGAAAAATTTGGTTCAGGTACTGCCGGACATTGATTTGGTAATGGGGCGGTGCTCCATCTTGCTGAAACCATATTTTATTGGCAGGAACTTGTGGGTTTGCTGGATCTGGATATAAGTTTGTCAAAGTTGGCACGACATTATTTTGGAGCAGTTCTAAATATTTATCCCCATTCAAGTTGCCATCAATGAAAAAGGGACCTACGATATGATTTCCAACAATTCCTGCCCAAACATTAACTTTTTCAGGATATTGCGTATGTTCCTCTCTCATCCAATGAGGATTCTCATTAGACCAATAGCGGCAATTTTGACGATTAACATGACCGTGAAGTGTAAATGTGCTCTCATCAGAAAACAAAACATCTTCTAATTGGATCACATTGTTATCTAACATTGCCATCATTTGTTCACAAAAATACGTTCTCCTATCGAAATCGTCCTCCATGAGCTCCTGAGTTGGTATCATTTTATAGGGATGCATTTTACTTTCCTTTAATGTTCGAAAAATTGCTGTGTGGCTAACGTTGAATAGTTGGGCTGCTTGTCGACCAGAAGTATGTGGGTTTTCTTGAAACTCAAGCGTAATATCCAATTTCGTATCATCACTTACTGCATTGGCAGCTACTTTTTTTATCTGTCTCACATGACCAAGCTCGCGAAACTGCTTTTCTATTTTGCTAATTGTTCCTTGGGATACAGGCGGCAAATTTGGAAATTTTTCGTGAAATAAGCGAGACACTTCCATCTGTGTCCGTGTGTTATCTCCATAACCAATCATTTGTAGAATGGTTATTTTGTGCATTTCTGTTAAATGAACCATTTTTCTGATATTATTACGTACAGTTAACGAATTTCAAACGACAATAGCACTGACACTAATCACTACTGTCATGCAGGCAGACAACAAGTTGCTAAGGCTACCAGTTTTATACGAACAGAAAGAAAACTGTTTTTGTTTTTGTTTCATTTCATATCAGTAAAAAGAAACGCAGGAATGGTTTTTGTTTACTTTCTCATTATCAAGAGCTGAATGGGAAATAAGTATTGAATGCAATGTAGCGAATTTGTGAAATAAAATAATTTTCTATTTTTAATGTTAATTTTTGTAATAAATCTGAAAATACTTAATATTTCCGAAACAGTTGAAGATAGGTATAGAACATTGTACATGAATTATGTCTAGAATTTTCTGAAGAATCCAAAAAATTAATAATATACAGGGGCTTGTATTTAAAATAAGAAAGTTGGTATTGGCCACTGTCACATGACGCACCCTATATAATTTTTTTTTCTTGAAAAAGATGCGCAGTTAAAAATACAAATCGACGTGTCCAAGCGTTTTTCCCAACACGCCCTCATTTATCCGTTATCGAATTTATTCCATTTGGCTGTTCCACACTGTATATATATATATATATATATATATATATATATATATATATATATATATATATATATATATATATATATATATATATATATATATGTATGTATCACACCGATAACTCAAAAAATAATGGGCCGATTTTGATTAAATTTGGTGAATAAATTTCTTTTGCAAATGGCTTGGACAAGTTCGTTAGCCAGGAAAATCTGCCCAGGTTTTCCCTGAAAATGTTGTGTTTTCTTTCGAACAAAAATTATATCTCCGTAATTAACAAAGTAAGGGCAACCAATTGGTACGCGGGTTTATGTCCTTATAGGTAAGTTACCTACCAAAATTTAGCTATGTAGGTCAAAAGACAAATAAGTTATAGGCATTTAAAGAAAAATAAATTGGGGTTTTCCTCAAAACGTCAAAGTTGCGATTTAAAACGTCAAAATCGGCAATATTTAGGCAAATAACTTGAATCTAATACGGGCTATGGAAATTAAATGTCTCAAGAAGGATGTTTAACAAACCCTGAAGTCTTAGTTTCAACCGTCACTGTCCTTCATTTCACTAAAATGTTTCCAGAAAATTCATTTAAAATAGACCCCTTCTCTGATGCTTGGCAGTAGTCTTAGCTATAGAGTTTATCGTTTAATGGTATATAATGTTTTCGAATTTTCGTAAGAAATCAATAAAGCTCAATATATCCGTTATTATACAAAATATGCACAAAAAAAAATGTATATATTAATTATAGGGTGTCTTGAGTTACATCTTAAAAAAATATTTCTACAATCACAGGAAGGCCCATAAGTCGTTGGTGATATAAATTTTCTTTTTTTTTAAACAAACACGCCTTATGTTATTGCATTTTTGCATTTTCCATCGAAATATAATGCATGTTTGTAAGAAAAGAAATTCTGGATGCAGCAAGTGCGTTATGGTAGCGAATTTTGATCAAATGCTTCATATTTAAATAGCCCAATTTGCTATTAACCTATAAAGTTGACCAAGAAACGAGTTTTTCCGGGAACACTTTAAGTTTACTTTTGAAAATGTTTGTACATTTTCACACAATAAAGTTATTTTTATGAAACATGGCACATTGTTCTTACTATATAGGTTATACTGGTAACCAAAATTGATGCCTGCTTTCTTAAAAAGAAAACACACATATTTGCAATAAAAACATTTTTATGAAAATTCACTACCATAACGCACTTGCTGCGTCCAGAGTTTTCTTATAAAATGCACTATTTCTTCAAAAGATATTAGTGAAAAAAACCACTTGAATTATTTCAGCATAGTATAATAATATTTTATTAAAGCAGAAGAAAGTACAAACTTATTAATAAATAGTGTTGCAAATTGAATCATAACTGCCACATTGATGTGATAATCTACTCGACTCAGAAAGACATTTTCCTGAAACGAATTTAGGGTCCATGACTTGACCACAAAGAAAATATTCCCATTCTTGTACGCATAAACTTCTGAAACGTTATATTACTCGAATTTTAACGAAAAAATGTCAATTCTCACCAAATCACCACTCATTTATCCCCTACCCCCTGAAGCGATCTTACCCCAAAACACTTCGAAGCGTTCCCTCTCTGGTGTTAACTGGACACCAAATTTGAAGATGCTATCTCAATTCTTCCGAAAGTTATTGCGCCTGTTAACAGATATGTACAGGCCAATAGACCGACCGACCGACAGACCAACAGACAATTTTTTTATAGAATCAAGTTTTGTATAGTTTTGAGACTTTTCACGCCGTTTTAACAGACAAAAATTCGAAATTTCTGTCACTGATATTCCACCCCCAAACATTCAACCCCTAATTTAATTTCGGCATCGAATATCAGGTGTTTGATGAAATTGTAAGTTTTCTAACAAACAAAACCCTAAACCCTTATATTACTCGAGTTTTAACGAAAAAAATTTAATTTTCGCCAAATCACACCCTCGTTTATCCCTCACCCACTGGAGCGATTTTACACAAAAACAATCGGAACCGTTCGATTAACGGGTGCTAACTGTATACCAAATTTGAAGACGATATCCCAATTCGTTCTAAAATTATCGTGGCTACAAATACACAGATATACGGACCGACAGACCGACAGACCGAGAGATCGACAGACCGACAGACCGACAGACCGACAGGCCGATAGACCGACAGACCGACAGGCCGATAGACCGACAGCCCGACAGACCCAAAAAATTTTCGTTCATAAATCATGTTTTCTATATGTTTGACACTTTTTACGACGTTTAAGCAAAAAAAAAATTAAAAATCTTGTCGCCGATGCCATACTTCCTCACGTATTGACGATGTGGAAGTAAATAGTATGGCCACAGCGTACGTTATGGTAGCGAATTTTCATAGAAATGGTCTAAGCAATTATATTACGAAAATTGTATATGCTCCCAGACAACTATATTGAATATTTTGTCTGTAATATTTAATATATTTTGTCATTTTGGTCTTGGGTCCGCCTTTGACCTCCAGTGGCACCAAATTTATTTTTTATTGAACGCTTATATCTTTTTGTGAATTTTTATTTTTAAAAATCACTAATACAGAGGTATCGATGGTGAGACTTTGCAAAAAATTTTTTAAATGAGCGCAAACTAGGACCCCTAGAACCCATATCCGGGGTCAGTTTCAATTTTTATATGTTTATATATATATATATATATATATATATATATATATATATATATATATATATATATATATATATATATATATATATATATATATATATATATATATATGTATCCATCTGATAACTAAAGAAATAATTAACCGATTTCAATGAAACTCACCAAATGCCTTTCGTTTATTAATGGCTTGGACGAGTTCGTTAGCCAGGAAAATCGGACGGCGTTTTCGGGGAAAATTTTGAGTTTTCTTTCAAAAAAAAATTTTTTCTCCGAAAATAACAAATCTGTTTTAATAATATTTACTATGTATGTTGGCTGTGGAGAGAACTTACTAAGTACCAAAATTCAACTTTCTACGTTTATGGAAAATTGAGTTATTAAAACTTTAAATTTTCTTTCGAAAAAATTGTTTTCTCCAAAAATTACAAAGTTATTTTAATGAAATTTGGTGGATATCTTTCCCTAGGAAAGACCTTACTACATACTAAAATTAAACTTTCTAAGTTTATAGAAAACTGAGTTATTCAAATTTGAAGCATTGAATAAAAATTCACTACCATAACGCACTTGCTGCGTCTAGAGTTTTTAGTGAATTTTCTTAAAAAAAATTCACTAATGAGGAGATCCCGACTTTTGAATTTTAAAAAAATTTCTTCAAATGAGCGCTAATTAGGCCCCCCAGAAAACATATCCGGGGTCAGTTTCAATTTTTATATGTTTATATATATATATATATATATATATATATATATATATATATATATATATATATATATATATATATATATATATATATATATATATATATATATATATATATATATATATATATATATATATATATATATATATATATATATATATATATATATATATGTATCACACCGATAACTCAAAAAATAATGGGCCGATTTTGATCAAATTTGGTGAAAAAATTCCTTTTGCAAATGGCTTGGATGAGTTCGTTAGCCAGGAAAATCTGCCCAGGTTTTCCCGGAAAATTTTGTGTTTTCTTTTGAAAAAAAATATATCTTCGGAATTAACAAAGTAAGGGCAACCAAATTTGGTATGCAGGTCTACATCCTTATAGGTAAGTACCTACCAAAATTTAGCTATGTAGGCCGAAAGACAAAAAAGTTATAGGCATTTAAAGAAAAATAAATCGAGGTTTTCCTAAAAACGTCAAAGTGGCGATTTAAAATGTCAAAATTGGCAACATTTAGGCAAATAACTTAAATCTAATACGGGCTATAGAAATAAAATGTCTCAAGAAGGATGTTTTACAAACCCTAAAGTCTTAGTCATTGTCCTTCATTTTCCTAAAATATTTGCAGAAAATTCATTTCAAATAGACCCTTTCTCTGATGCTTGGCAGTAGCCTTAGCTATAGAGTTTATCATTTAATGGTATATAATTTTTGTCGAATTTTCGTAAAAAATCAATAAAGCTCAATATATCCGTTATTATATAAGATATGAAGAAAATTTGTATATATTAATTATAGGGTGTCTTGAGCTACATCTTAAAATAATATTTCTACAATCACAGGGTGGCCCATAAGTCGTTGGTGATACAAATTTCCTTTTTTTTTAATCAAACACGCCTTATGTTATTGCATTTTTGCATTTTCGATCGAAATATAATGCATGATTGTACGAAAAGAAATTCTGGACGCAGCAAGTGCGTTATGGTAGCGAATTTTGATCAAATGTTTCATATTTGAACAGCTCAATTTGCTATTAACCTATAAGGTTGACCAAGAAACGTGTTTTTTCTGGAACATTTTAAGTTAACTTTTGGAAATTTTCGTACATTTTCACACAATAAAGTTATTTTAATGGAACATGGCACATTGTTTTTACTATATAGGTTATTTTGGTAACCAAATTTGATGGCTGCTTTCTTTAAAAAAAAACACACATATTTGTTATTAAAAAGATTTTTATGAAAATTCACTACCATAACGCACTTGCTGCGTCCAGAATTTTATTTTAATTTTGTATAGTATACCTTTTGTAATAGAGATCTGCGTACAAAATTTAGGCTCTGTGATTTTCGGAGATACGAAAATGTTCCAAAAGCAAACCCAAAATATATCCGATTTATCTAGTCAACGGACTTGTCCAAGACATTTATGAAAGAAGCTAGGCGCTCATTTAAAGACATTTTTTCGAAATTCAAAGGCCAGGATCGTCTCGTGTGCAAAATTTTTCTATGAAAATTTTCTAAAAAATGGGGGTTTCCCAATTTGTGTTTGAAATATACACGTTTTTATGTTGTAAATACTACTTACTTACCTACCACCATTTTATCTTGGCAAGTATTTATCATCTCTGTCAGAAAAACGCTGATAATAATAATAATTCATAAGTGAACCGGCTACTTATTATTATTTTGGTGTTTGGAACATAATATGACCTAATGCACTGGTGTCATCGACGGCGACCTGTGTTTTTGTCCTTTCTTTTACTTAGGCCTAGAGAATCTTTTAAATACAAAACTTGTAAAATCAATTGCTACAGAGTTAAAATTTCTATGCCTATGGAACACATACGAAAACAACAGTTATTCGTTAGAATCCGATACATTTGAAATTTTATTTATTAGGTTATAGAAGGAAGACCAATTCCAGACAAATTAGATATCAATACCTACATACAAGTAGTAAGGGACGTACTTAAAACAAGAATCATAAATGGTTATAGAGAAGATGATATTCTTCTCCTCGAAGAGAAGATGATTGTGGAGCAGAAGATGATCGACGAAATAAGAGAAAATTATCAAACTTACGTAAATGCCTTTGAAGAATTTCTGTACAATGACCATACTTATTCGATGAAACTGCTACGGCAATCAGAATTAGAAGCCAGTTTAGCATACGATAAATATGAAGAATATAAAGAGCTTTCCAAAGAATATGCAGCCTTAAGATCAGTGTTGTACAATGCCGAAGAAAGATGGCGTAACTGCAAAATGTACCAAAAATTTCTATACTTGGTATCCCCTCTATCTTGGAGAAGAGATAACCTGATTCAAAATGCTTCGCCTGAAGACGAAGATGAGCAAAGTGACGTCAGTTCAATATTCGGAAAGTATCGACTAGCACATGCCGAAGAGGGAGCTTCACTAGAAGACCTGATCGTTGAATTCACTGACGATGCGTTGGTTCAAGGAAAACCTGCACTGTATTTTAACACACCAGATGAGTTACTGCAAGTGTTCAGGTTCATGGAGATGCAAAATCTAAATTCATTGCTTCACTCCGAGGAGCTTGCAGGACCACTTACAGCTGTTAAAGAAGGACTATTAAAGACCGAAGCTGCATTTCATAAAGAAATAACGAACTTGCAGGAAACTATAGAAAAATTAGAGAAAGGAATAAGGTATGTTATACCAAATAAACCAATATTATACAGGTGTCCCATTCAAAGTAAACTACATGGGGATCTCTAAAACGGTAAGAGATAAGAAGTTGGTTAAATCAGACGAAAGTTGCTCAGTTTCGAGGACAGTGCATAGCAACTTTCAGATTTCAAAGAAAATCATAGGTTGCTAGATATTAGCAAAAATATAAAATTTGCCATTTTAATTTTTCTTCAAAATCTTTTTTAATTGTCAAGATATCTGTCTGAAATTTGTTATGCTACGCTAATGATACATCATGCATCAGCTAGTGTAACTATAACTTCTCTAGGCCTACTAGATTTTGCGGAGCGACAGCCAACTTTTTACTCAATATTGGTTTTTGACGTATTTGAATAGAGGATAAAAAAAGCTATTCAACCAAGTATAACATGCTTAGGTTTGGATCACAAGAACTGGGGAAAATTACAAAAAAGTCTTTTAACATAGTTGCCTTGGAAGCAATGCAAATAATTGAGTTGCATCAATTGTCATAATTTATTTCATATCAACAAAGAGTTTTACTGTTATCAATATCAATACTCATTGCAGAGATATTGTTGAAGAAAGTGATTCATTTAACAGTACTTATTTTAGTAGTTATTTAAATTTTAATAGTAATAAAGTAAGATGGAAAGATATTCAAATCAAGAGAAATATGATATGCTGGTGTTTCATTATTTGCCACGGAAATGATACCCGAGCTCAACATGTGTATTTGCAAAGATATTAAGAGAGACAACAAGCTGGAAAGTCTACTTTTAAAAGACTAAAAAATAATTTAATTTTTAATTTAAATTTAAATTTCCGACATCCCCATGTAGTTCACTTTGAATCGGACCCCTGTCTCTTTGCGTCAAATTGAAAATAATTTCGACATACCCAAGTCTACTGCTCAACGTATTCTGAAAAACATAACTTTCACGGTATCGAGAACATATTAGTTAAGGTCTTAGGGATGGCGATGAGGAGAGAAGGCTAAATTTTTGTAGGTTGTTTTAAGAAAATGCGAAGAAGATCGTCAGTTTCCGCTCAAAGTGTTGTGGTTTGACGAAACACGATTCACTAATTGTGGTATGTTTAATAGAAAAACAATGTATAATGGGCCGATGAAAATCCGTTAATAAGTAGGCAAGTGCATCATCAGGTTAGGTGGGGATTTAGTGTGTGGCTTGGCATCCTCAATGGTTACTTGATAGGCCCAATAATTTTTGATGGAACTTTGACATCACAGAAGTATTTGGATCTATTGCAGCAGAACGTGGGGCAAATATTAGAAAATTTACCACCCAATACAGTGGTGCATATGTGGTTCCAGCAAGATGTAGCTCCACCACATAATGGGAACGGATAGTTATCGGAATTGGATTGGCAATCGGGGACCTGTAAGGTGGCCTGCTCGTTCTCCAGATCTGTCGCCCCTTGATTATTTCATATGGGGATATGTTAAAGATAAGGTATACTACACCACCTACAATACAGTAGATGAACTCAAGGCGGCTGTGGAACGTGCAATTACAGAAAGCCAGCCACAGGTAATCAGACATGCTTCCTTGGGCTTGATAGACATGTGTAGAGTTTGCACTGAAAATAATGGTAACATATTTGAACATCATCTTTAGCTGTGGGTAATTACACAAAATAATGCTCGAAAATAAATAATGTTATACTCTACGTCTACATTTCTGTTTTCATTACTAATTAAGTCATACTTACTTAAACTATAAAATACAATAATTCACGGCTTACTCAAGTACGCATGTACACAGGAATTCAACTATTTGCATTGCGTTCAAGGTAACTATGTTAAAAGACCTTTTTTGTAAATATTTCCCCAGTTCTTCTAATCCAAACGTAAGCATGTTATACCTGGTTGAAAGGCTTCTTTTATGCTCGAATACATCAAAAACCAATATGGCGCCTGTAAGATATAAAAAAGTTGACTATCGCTCCGCAAAATCTAGTAGGGCTAGAGAAGTTCTAATGGCACTGGCTGATGCAGGATGTAGCAGTAGGGTAGCATAACAAGTTGCAGCCAGGTACCTTGACAATTAAAAAAGATATTGAAGAAGAATGAAAATGGCAAATTTTATATTTTTGCTAATATCTAGCGACCTATGATTTTTTTTGAAATGTGAAAGTAGTTATGTACTGTCCTCAAAACTGAGCAATTTTCGCCTAATTCAACCAACTTCGTATCTCCTACCGTTTCCGAGATCCCCACGTAATTCACTTTGAATGGGACACTCTGTATAAGAAATAAATATGAAGTAAAAGGCTATAGGGAGCACTTCACTGTGAACTACCAATTTAAACACAACACAATTTTGTCTTAACTATTGCTTCTTCACACTGATTAATTCTCTGGTAAAGCCAACTTCGTTAGTCACCGTGTGTTTGGTCTAAAAATGCCTTGTAATTAAACTTAAACTTCAAAGTGTACTAAAAATATGTACTACAAGAGGTATCAAAAGTTAACGCTTTAGAAGCCGTTACTTATTTTTTCTTTTACTGCTTTAATAATTTTGTAACACAATATTCATTCTAGCTGGGAAGAAGAACGTACCAAATATTTGGAAAAGATTGCTCGAGAGCTTGTCTCCACCGACTTTAAGAAATTGGCAGTTGATGAAGAAGTCCTAAATTTACATGTTTTTGTGGAAGACGTGTACGAAACTTGCGTGGGTCCTAATGATGCTAACTTAACTATGGGCGACATGATGAGAGGTAAAATACTGATAAGATGCCCAATGTATATATTTAGAACACACATATTATGTACAAGGGTATTAGTAGTGTATCATTTTGCCGGTCGTTTTTATATGCTCTGGGTGTTCCTGTTGGAGATTTATTTTCTGAAAAAAATATGACAGGTCGATTAAGTCACTCAAGTAGTTTCAAACAATAGCAAAATAAATCTTCACCACCCTCCTTTAACTCCTTGGTATTGGGTGAGGGTAGTTTATAAAATTATTTTCATCCCTGGCAGGGTATTTAAATTAAATTAGATTTATAAATTACAATCTATTCTCCTTCATCTGGTGCTTGAATGGTTACCGAGAGGTCATCAAAAGAGTATCATGGACACATAACAAAATTTTATATGTAATTACAAAAATATCAAGTATGTACCCCGACATTTCAATATTCACTTAATATTAATGTAATTTTATTTATTTTAGACAGTTTACATATACATTAGCTTAGCTCAGTGTATTATGCTGTCTAATTTTTGAAAATAAGTTATTAGTTTCGTAATTATTAATGTTTTGTGATTATTTATTAAAGCTTGAGCTGGCGTGGCAACATACTACTTGGTTCCGCAACTAGGTGGCGGCACGTTGCTTCGTGTCTTACCACTTACTTAGTGTTGGAAGGCTGGCTACCATAGCCGTATTACTTTATAGGTGTATTTTCGCTACAATTAGTATGCCGTACTGACGAGCTCTAATTAGAGCCAAACCGGTCTACGGTTCTAATTGTGGTGAGAATGCATCTAGCCTTACTTTCAAGGCAGCACGAACGTTCTATTGTGGAATATGTTGATGTGAAATGTTACATTAACGAAGAGTATAATGGGCGAGCAGCACAACGGCTGAATAATGAACTATGACCACAAAGACATCAAGCGCATCATTCTTCATCTCAAAATGCGTATCAACGTTTCGGCGAAACTGGCATTATAAAGCCTAGTCACAAAAGCATCGATAGACCAATCATTATCGTAGATCAAGAAGACGGAATTTTGGAGACACCAGATCAAAATCCTATGTTAAGTTCTGTAGGGTTTTTTTTAATTCCAAATTTACACTCTTACACTTTAATTTTTTTCACTAATTACCCATAACTGATTGGAACCTTTCTCCATTAAAAACAAAATGGTATAAGAAAACAGATAATAATAAAATTTACATGTCTAAAAATAAAATTAAAAACAAAATAATTTCCTACTAAATTCCCCAATTGATCCATTCGCTATCTTGTTGAATCTGTCCTTCCTTAAAATTCTTTTTAAGTCTTCTAAGTTACCATCTGTTTCCATATTCACATAAGTCACGGCACACAAGAACCATATCCACACATTTTTATCTGCATTATTTTTGAATTCCCTACATAATTCACTGTAAATGTTTTCTTCTATTTCTATTCTGAATTTTTCTAAGAGTTTAAGGCTAAGCCAGATCCAGTTTACTTTTTGTCTAAAACACCCATTTAGTCTGTGTTTATTTGTGTCTACCCTGCCACAAGAATCACAAATATCTTCAGTTATTATGTTATGCCTTTTCATCTTTTCTTTCGTTGGATATACTTCATTCACGTATTTGTAGACTGCCGATTTCCACAAGGTTGGTATACATGGAGAATTTAGATTTTTCCACAGTAAATTCCAATTAACATTATTGTGTTTAGTCTCAATTTTTGGTTGGATACTTCTTTGACTCAGTAGATTTTTATAGATATCCTTTGTAAGAAGATTAACGTTCTTTATATTTAGATCATCAATTTTCTTGCAGATATTTTTATAACATTTCATGTTACTACCTAAAAGATTTATGTTTCCGAAGATACAATTTACCAAAGAATCATGCCTAATGTTACCGTTATCGCTCCATGACTGGTGCGTATAAATAAAGCATCAGCCTTGTCTTCTATACAAATTAACCCAACTCCACCCTTGTCTGTTGGTAAATATAATTGCGGACGTTCAATTCTGTAAAGAGACCCATACCATAAAAACCTGCCTATAGTTTGTACCACTTTCTGACTATATTCTCTACCTAATGGTAGATTTTGAGAAACGTACCACAGTTTTTATAAGACGAAAACATTGACGTACCATGTTTTCTTATATATGTCTAAGAACTGCAGTTTGCTGTTAATTAGTGTTGTTTCTATGTTTCGCACAATTTATTCCCAGTTCTTCTTGTATGTGTCTGTGCTACTTCTTGTGAATGTTACTCCTAAAATTTTGACTTCATCTACAATCTGGACTGTGCTGCTGGCTGCTCTACAAATATCGGTATTTTTATTTTGGCCTAATAATAATATCTTTGATTTGGCTTGATTGAGTTTTCCATTTGAAGATTTTTCGTACATTTTAATGATGTTTCTGAGACATGTTAAATCAGTTGCATTTCCTATAAAAACGTTCACGTCATCAGCATACGCAACAATTTTATGATTTTGGTTATTTATTTTTAACCCGGTAAGTCTACTCTTACAAAGCCTCACGAAAGGTTCTATTGTCAAAGAGAATAATAGACTTGATATCGGACAACCTTGTCTAATTCCTTAATATGTGTATATGAAATCCGTAAGGTAGCCATTAACCATCAATTTACACCGGCTGATATATATTTTTTTGAGTGCACCGATTATTTTTCCGGATACACGCATTTTTTCAAGAATTTTCCACAGGTTTTCATACGACACTCTATCGAAAGCATGCTCGAAATCCAAACTCACTATGGCACCGCTAAAATTGTTTTGTGTTTCACTTTCTATGATTGTATCTCTTATTATCATTAAATTACTAAAAATGGATCTCTTCATCCCACAGCTCTGTTCTGGTCCTACCATACCAGCTGTAAATTTTTCAAGACGTTTTTCAAGGATTTTCATATATATTTTATAGTCCGTGTTTGTCAGTGTCACTCGTCTATAATCTTCCAGTTTACTTGGTTCATTAACTTTGGGTATAAGGATCATTATGCTGTCAACAAATGATGACGGTGGCGAAATTCTAGTTTCTAGTAGTAAATTCATTAAATTTAAGAGTTCCTTCCGTATTGTCTCATAAAATGTCTTATAAAATTCATAACTAATTCCGTCCAGTCCTGGTGTTTACTTATTGGCCAAATTTCTGACAATTGAATACAATTCCTTTTCAGTAATCTCTTCTTCCAAAACCTTCAAGTCATTATTATCAATGTTAATAGCTGTTATTTGTGTTAGAATTTTCTCACATTGTTTGTCATCTATTGTTGTTGGTGCGAATTTCTTTTTTGTACATTGTGTAATATATTGTAGTATTTCTGTGTTAGAATTTAGCATTTCATTTTCGTCATTTACAATCGAGTCTATCACCAAAGCTCTATTTCTTTTTCTAGTTCTCACTATGTCATAAAGATTATTTCTATCGGATACAGTATCCATAAATTTGTTTATGTATTTTATTTATTTGCTCTTCCTTTATCTGTCTAATCACTGTTTTCATTTCTCTGAATTCTATCATACTTTCTCGTGAATTTACAATTTTATTTTTTAGGCCGTACAAAATTTCATAGTAAAAACTTAGCTTTGTTTTGACATCTATCGCCTCTTGTATTTCTTTACTTTTACAAAAAATTTTAACACCAGGTTTAAAAACTTCAAACCACCGGCTTACAAAATTCTCTGTATATTTTTTATGGTTTTTTAAGCATTTTATTTCATTCTTAATTCTTCATTGGCGGTTTTGTCATTAAAAGTTGTCGGCTTCATTTTCCAGTATCCATAGCCATGTTGTAATCTGTTAAGTTGAGGCATTTTCAAGGTAAACTGGTAGGATGAATTTGACAACTGTGTATTAATGAAATGTATTCCTTGGAAATGTAAGCTCTATCAATTCTTGAGGCGCAATTTTCCCGCACATAAGTATATTCTACATAGTTTCCATGAATAACTTCCCAGGTATCCATTAAGTTCAACCTATTAGTAATGTTTTGAAGCGGTTTGCATACATTAGAGTTTCCTGTTGTATCTTTCTGTTTTATCGTAGTTGAAGTCTCCCTGTAAAACAAAAGGCCTAGAAAAATCTAAATAATCTGTCAATGTTCTCTAAAAAAAATCAATCCTCTCTCGGTACTTCTGCGATCCAGATGGTGCGTAGATATTGGTATAATTGATGTTGTCAACCGTTAGGGATATAACTCTACCACATTCACTAAAATTGATGTTTTGGACATTAATACCTCTCCTATAAATGACTCCGGTTCCTCTAGACCCTTCATTGGAATTAAAAATATATTCAAATCCCGGCCAAATAGTCATAAAACTTGTGTTAACTTCTTGCAAGAAGACAATATCTACAGAATGATTTTTGATCAAATCTCTTAACAAAGCAAATTTAACTTGTGACTTACTGCAGTTAATATTAATAGACACAACTGTTTTTAGAATAATCATTGACTTACTGTGTATATCTATAATTTTCCAGAGACTTATTCTTAGGGATATGTAGCTGCTGCTCCATTTCTTGTCTTCCTGCTTCATTATTCCTATTTTCGCGACTTTTGTTTACATTTATTTTCAAGGGTGGAATTTTCCTACTCTCTTCTTCACTTGATGTTTCATTTTTGTTTTTCTTTCTCTTTTTGGTCTCTGCTTTTTCTTTTCTGTTCGACTGCTCTTCCTCTTCGTTTAGATCTGGGATGGGTATTATATCTTCATTATCACTAGTGTCCATTGTCTGCGTTGTCGTTCCATTTTTATTTGTGTCAGTTTTATTCAAGCTTTCATCGACCGCACTTACTCTAGTGGGAAGTGGTGATAAAACCGGCAAGCTTGCTTTCTGGAAGAGCTCTGGAAATTCTAGTAGATTCACGACTGGGGCAGGTGGTCTTCTGATATTCGAAATTCTGTTGACTGCTTTCCGCGGGCAGTCCTTTCGTAAATGACCAGGCTCGTCACATATCATACATGTTCTAAGTTGTCCTGGGTACGTCACCAGACTAGTGCATCCACCAATTTTTAAATATGAAGGCACTCTTGTTCTCATAGTCATGATGATTGTACGAATCCCATTTTCACAATCATAAAATCCATCGCTTTCTTTCCACTTTTCATTGAGAATACTTTTGACATTTACAAACTCTGTCAATTTCTCTTTGATAAACTTATTTTCTAGTTCAATAGGAAAATCATAGACTCTGGCCATAATGTCGTCAGAATATTCGTTAACATACACTTCGTAACTGATGCCATCTTCATCCACAAAACTTAAGCCACTTTCACCCTTTCTTATCGCTTTTTCTACCAACAAACTCGTTACTTTTATATAGACTTTCCCTCGTACATGGTCTGTTTGTATACATTGCACCTGGTCTACAGTGAATTCAAATTTTTCTTTTATAAACCTATGTATAGCTATATTCTGCGGTTTTTTCTTGGAATTGCTGAAATCCAAAGCAATTGTATTTTCCCTTTTCATATTCCTTTTTATTCGTCTCAGTATAACTTGGATATACAAAACTGTATCCTGTGATTAAATATCACAAGATTACCGTATAGGAAAAACTGTATGCGATATCATATCTCCAGCACGTCTACTCCGCACAAGATATCACAAACAACTGAGTTAGCAAATGAAGTAGGACAGGCATCGGATTGGACTGTGAGACGAGTGCTTTTTAAACCTTTGCACGCAGCATTTAGAAATAGTCGTTTCTTGTATATGGTTTTTAAGTATATGCTTAGGCAATGAGTGAAAAAGAAGCCATGTGTCTTTTTTTCACAATTTTTATCCAACTATTTTGTTTTCAAAAAGGTGGTATATCAGACATGCCACTAAGTTACAAAATTATTTTTTATGATAATTTTGGAAACAAGACTTTTTTCAGTAAGACATAATGCGACACCACAAGTATTACAAGTCCATTTGGATATAAAATATGTGTCCGTGACATTATTTTGATCTAGTGATGGGAAAAACAGTTATTTTCTGGTAACAGTTGAAGCCGTTAACGTTATTTAATAATAACCGTTGAAAATAACGGCTTTAGTTATTTTAAACTGGATAGTCGATCGATGGTATCCTACATTCCCAAAGCTGTGAGCGAGAGCGAGCACACTAGTATAAATGCATTGTATTTTTACCCCGTTATTTAACGTAGTGTATAAATCTCAAATTTTGTCGATATGAAAAGGAAACAATGGGTTAAGAAATTATAATAAGCGTGTAGTAAATCTTTTGCCACTCTGAAGTGAAACTTTTAGAAATCAGAAAGGAGTCTTCTATAAGAATTTACTTAGATGTTTTAGGAATTATAAACTAGTCATTTCTCACAATTTATTTTATCAGGGTCTTTACGTAAATGTCAATGCCACAGCAAAAATCAATAAATATCATTATTTATCACGCCTTGGGACGTTAGACGTTAGAAATTTTATTGCTACACAGGGAGTGATTCTAAGAACTCCATAACATAACGCAGCTAATAAAATTTCGGTAAAGAAACAGTATAAAAAATTGAGTTTGAGTTTTAAAAAAAATTGGAAGATATATAGTATTAATTGTTTATTTACTTATTTTAATATTCGTTGTTTTAAAATTAGTTTCAAAAATTTCAAAGGGCTGTAACTTGGAGGAGAAGGGGTTTTAAGAAAAACTTAATAAAAAGACACCCCTTATTTTTCGCCAAAGAATCGCCCTGTAAAATTTTTCGCATCAATTGGGAAACACCCTGTATATATATATATATATATATATATATATATATATATATATATATATATATATATATATATATATATATATATATATATATATATATTCATTTAATTTTTTATATTGAAATGTATATAGATATTAAAAAATGTTGTATCATTATATTTTTTTAATCAATTTGATAACTATTATCAGACATACGAAAATGACGTGTTAACTGTTTTCTTAGGTAATGTATATAAATTTAAATAAATAAGTACTTTAATTTCACGTGAAATAACCCTATTTTGCGTTGTCTATAGTGAAAGTAATAACAAGTTTTTACTGAAATTCATCTTTTCACCCAACATTTTTTATTATTAAATATTTGGCTTTACATACTAGTGGGAAACTCAACTGTTTCAAAAATAACAGCTTCTCAGTTTAACAGAATAACTCTGTGTAGTAGTGTCCGTATGCCGTCCGGTTAAAGTTAAAATTAAAATTAAACCGTTTTATTGTACCGAAAATCCTACGTTCCTAAAGCTGTTAGCGAGAGCGAGCACACAGTATAAATAACGTGTTTAGCATTCCCAATCTTAAGGCTATTCATCCCGTTAAATAGTTAAATAAACAGTTGCCGATGAAAACCGATGTTTATTCATCGAAGCCGAACTAGTTGAAGTAGAACTGAAACAGACACGACTCCGGAATCTAGTTTAGTGTAAAAAGCGTTATTTTTTAAGCTGCTATTTTTATAAATCCATAACTGGTGGTTACCGTTACGGCTCGGTAACCGTTTAAAAATAGCTGACAGTTAAATAACGACCCATCACTATTTTGATCACATCTCGGTAACCATTTCAGCCCGCGGGTGTTCATTGTGTCACTGTAGACAACTTATTCAAGGTTACATTGCCTCTTGTTTTATTTAGATATGTTATTTAGAAGTCTCTCCACACTAGAACATTGAGCTCGAACGAATAAAACTGGCTGTACGTGCGGAGCCTAATTCGGCAAGTGTAGACACTCAAACAGGCCCACATTTGGAAAAAATTTCTGTTCGTCGGAGTAAAAATGTTCACGTGTGGATCCACTCTAAGAATTTATTGTACACCACATTTTAAAATTTTGCACTACTAGTACTAATTACTATTATTACTACTAATATATTTCTATTTTTACTATTTATGACATTGAACTGTATCGATGGTGTGTACTCTTTTTTTGTCTTGCAGGTATCGAAGAAATGTATAGAGCGGAACTTCTCAAATTGGATAAGATGCCTTCAGAACAAGTAACAAAACTAGAGAGTGGTTTCTATGCAGAAGAAGCCAGAGCTATGAAATTAGCGGAGAAGGCTGCTAGGGAACTCTTAGAACTGGAGAGACTCACTCATAAAATGTTCGGAGCATACGCGCCACCATATGTGAGAACTCAAAAGGGTAGGTTTTATCACTTCCTTACACTGTAGTTTTATGCTGACCTTAAGGTCCTCTTCACTTAAAAAAATGTTGCACCGGTTGATTACGATATAACCAAGTATATCTAATTTGGGTGTGTCCTGTAATTTACAGACACACTAAGTAATGACAGTTCCTGACTCACTAAGTAAAGATTGAAATGTGTAATAAGCACTGATAAGTATAATTTGGAGAATCCAATTCATCACAATCCGGTTTGAAGAGCTGACGATCGTTTTGCTAACAAAGTTAGCGTCATCAGAGGGATGAATAAACAAAGCGAATAAAGACTAGAACTACTATTTATATGCTAATTGACAGGCAATTGTGAACAGAGCTCTACGGAGGTATACAGACAAACTCTCACTGTTTAGTCGAAAATTCCTGTAACTAAAATTTCATTACCTGCTTTTGTAATAATGCGTGTCGTTATTTAATATTTCTTCTAAAAAAGAGCCACTGATTATTAATATAACAATTCGGACAATGAACCAGACAAGACCGGACCTGCTCTATTCTAGAGACATTTTTATTGAAATTTCTGACGATAAATATACTTTCTATGCGTCTATCTTTCGCGGTTGCCTGACATTTTTTATAAACTTGTGATTTTCTTTATATAACATATCTCAGTTGCGCTAAATGCTCTTTAAATATTGTTTCAATATTTTATTTTATTTATCGTACTGCTGCACATGTCATAAAACACATAAAAGTGTACAAAAAGAAATTACAAGTTATTCTAATTTACAAGCACATATTCAAATTTGATACATAGTCAATTGAGGCGTCACTTTCCATCAGGAAGTCTTCAAAGTTTCCCTTATATGCTGTATTTGGGCATTCCATCACCATATGTTGGACGGTCTGCTTTTCCGCTCCGCAGTCACACCTCGCAGATTGCGCCCCACCCCATTTGTGTAGTGAGTCCGCGCATATGCCATGGTTGGTGTGTATTCTGTTCAGTGATGCCCATATTTTGCGGGGCTGTTCGAAGGCGGGAGGTTTTATTCTTATGCACGGAAGATTTCTGAATTGAGGGGGGCAGTCTGTCCATTTCGCTCCCAAGAAGCTATGGGGTCGAACTGTAACGTGTGTAGTTTTCTTGCAGTTCTTATGGTCGGTCTTCTAGATCATAGTCTATTTCTGCACGATTTAACCGTGTCCTGGTAGCGATTTTACGTTTCAGTGTTCAATTCAAACCAACGCGGTCTTGAAATAAACACGGGAAAGTATTGGAATATTCACTGGCAAACCCGTGTTGATATCGAGGCGCCAGACAATGAACCACGCACGGATTTGTTTGGAAACAAGCCGCATTTGTTCACATCCAAAACCGTGTTGATTTTAAGGACGAAATGGTTACATACTGTCTCTCACATGTTGCTTACTACTGGCGAGAACCATTGGCAAGTCCAGTGCGGACTCGATGAAATTTCTATTCTTTATTAAAAAGGTAGCTATTCTTTGTTCTGTGCGTAGGTAGAAAACTGCCAAAGATTGATTAAAACATTTTAAAAGTAATACTAAATTTTTCGTTTTTGACTGCAATTTGAACATGAATCGCCACATTTTACAGGGCGATTGGGAATGTTGCAGATGCACACTTTTTGAGTTAGAGGTGGCTGTGACGTTCATTGATTTCAATAGGTATTGTCAACAATCCTCCATAATAAAAACAAATAAAAAATAAGTAAAGTAAGCTCTTATACCTACTTTCGTAAAATCTTTTTTATATTGTTAGAATATTTAACACACTTTTGTTCGATTGCTCTAAGTTAGGCAATCCTTTTTGTAATGAAAATTTTATTACAAAAATTAGGCCATATACGAATGTGTTGTCCTTCTTCTTCTCCGTGTTGAGTACCAAGGCGCTCTTTGAAATGAAAACGGAAACGTGAACATATACCGCCAGTCATTTCCAAACAAATCCGTGTGTGATTCATTGTCTGGCGCCTCGAAATCAACACGGGTTTGTCAATAAATGCTGCAATACTTTTCAATGTTTATTTCAAGATTGCGTCGATTTGAAATCAACACGGAAACGTAAAATCGCGTCCTGGTATATGGGAAGTTGAGGGTTGCCTTGTATACGTTTATATTCTCGGAGAAGAGCTGCCTTGCGCCGGAGATCTGGAGGAGGTATAAGACTCAGTATTGGTAGCCATTCGATAGGAATCGATTTTAGCGTTCCGCTGATTATCCTTATGGTCTTGTTTAGTTTTGTGTCCACTCTTTGGGTATGCGCACTGTTGAGCCAGATAGGTGCGCCGTATTCTGCAGTTGAGTAAGCCAGCCCAAGTGCTGAGGATCTTAATGTTTCAGCGGTTGAGCCCCATGTGGTACCTCATAGCTTGTGGAGAATGTGGTTCCGAGTTCGCAGCTTCGCAGCCCTGTTCTCCAGATGCCTCTTATAGGTCAATGTCCTATATAGGGTGACACCAAGTTATTTCGGGTGTGTGTTGTAGCGCAGTAAGGTATCCTCGAAGTAGACCTGGAGCTGTCTATTCGCTGCCTTGTTAGAGAGATGGAAGCACGCCGTCTCCGTTTTATTGGGGTTTGTCCTCAGTCTCCATTTACGGAAATACGTCCCCAAGCTCACCAAGTCTGAAGAGAAGGCAGTTTCTATTTCTTCAAAGAGACGGTGTTGTGTGGCTAGTACCCAGTCATCCGCGTAGCCGAACTTTGGAGATCTAGTTTCAGGCATATCGGAGATATAGAGGTTGAAAAATAGTGGGGAAAGGACAGATCCTTGAGGAAGACCGTCATTAAGCGTCCTTAAGGAACTCGTTTTGTTGCCCACTATGACCCGGAAAACCCAACCAGTAAGCATGATATCAATAAGTTGCAGGGTTTGTTTGCATGGGACTGTTTGATAAAGTTTGTAGAGTAGTCCATGCCTCCACATAGTATCGTAAGCTGCAGAGAGGTCCACGAACACGGCTGATGTTTTCAGGTTATCTTGGTAGCCTGCTTTAATATGGGTTGTGAGTGACATGATCTGATCTGTGCAGCTTCTCTCTGGCCTAAAATCGGCCTGCTCGATGGGGACCCTTTCCAATATTTTGCTTCCGATTCTATTATAAAGAAGTCTCTCAAGGAGCTTATAGGTTGCGCTTAGTAGCGCTATTCGGCGTTAACTTTTCGGGTCATAATTCGGCTTTCCTGGCTTGAGGATAGCGATAACTCTGCACCTTTTCATTTTATTGTATATTTACCGCTGTTCAGGAGGAATTCTGGATGGATTCCATCATGCATTGGTGATTTTCCCGACTTCGTGTTCCTCAGAGCATTTGCCACCTCATCTACGGTGAATGGGCGTGAGAACTCGGTTTTTTCCTGGCTGTTGGCTTTTAGGGCTTCAAGTTCATGTTTAATGCGAGTTGTTTCAATAGTTTTTTTATGATATTTAGGTTCACAACCCTTGCAACTTATTTAATAGATTGCTGACATTTTTTTAATGTAGAAATTGTTTTGTAGAAAATGTTAGCTGTAAATTGGTTTTCTTAAAAATACTATTAAAACTTCTCGTAATTCCAGGTTCAAACGGTAAACAGACAATGGTTTTGTCTGTTTTCTCTTTTCTAAACGTCGTAGATTATGTATACAAAAACTAACATTTTGTTTGTGTTAGGTTTGTTGACAATTTTTTCACTAAGCAGACATAGTAACCATTTTCCTTAGCTAAGTTCTTAATATTCGAGTTCTGTGTTGTATATATCTTTATTTAAGGGAAACTGTACCAACCTATGAACCAAAAAAATTAAACTAGCTGTTTTTTTTTGGTGAGAAACCATGGTGTGAGTCAATCTAAACGTAACTCAAAGCAGTGGTGTTCTTTATGTTGATGTCAAATTTTAAAGTGTCTCTATTTTGAATGACTAATACATCAAGAATAAGTAATTTGTTACTAATTTCTATTTCATGGGTAAATTTAACGGAGCCAAATTTATTGTTTACTCTGCCTATAAAATCGTATAATTTGCATACATTTGTATAAAATACTGCGAAAATATCGTTCACATAACGACATCATACTCTAGGAAAGTAGTAATTTTCATGTGCTAGGTCTATTTCAAATCTACTCATGGAAGGGTCTGCATTGAATGGAGAAAGGGGGTTGCCCATTACTGTGCCATGGGTGTGTTCAAAAAATTCATTATTAAATTAAAAAATTATACCATTCATGGAAAGTTATTTGCAGCTCTCTTCGTCTAGTACGCTGTTCATTTTTAACAAATTGTCTAAATACGTTACGTTTTTTTTTTGGAGACACTGGGAAACAAAGAGGTCACACCCACATTCCTCATCATACAATGTAGCCAAATGGCTCACAAACGAATCTAAAGGCTTGCCTGTCAAACAACAAAGTTTTTCAGTTTCAAATTCCCTTCAATTTATTTAAAAAAATATATTCAATTGGTTGAAGGCGAGGTTTTAATATCCTTTGATGTGGCCTCTCTTTGATTGTTTCCCAGTGTCCCCATAAAAGAAACGTTAACGTATTTGGACCATTTGTTAAAAATGTACAATGTAGATGAAGAGGTCTGCATGGGCATTATTTAGTAATAAGGTAGAAGAGATGAAAATTTAATTTTAGCTGGCAGCTTAATATGAACATGTGGACAGCCACACATTCAAACATTCTCCGCTTCGTTTCATAGGGGTGTTACTTTTTTCTCGTACGTCGGTCTAATTCCGCGACTATGGCCAATTACCGACACCAGGGGTCGGTTTTACGTCACTATCGTGGAAATTGTACCCAACATCGCATGGTACACAGGACCGACGGCTTAACGCATCCGCTGAAGGTCGGAACGTGCAAATATTCAACTCAAATCCAATGCTACACTCAGTTTATAATAATTTACAGCATCACTGAAAAATAATTTGACGTTTTTACTGAGAATTGATCCCGGGACCCTTGAGTCCAGAGACACACGTTCTTACCCATGGACCACCAAGGCTGCAAGGGTGAACTATATAACCTGTCTTGAGCTGCATATACGTCATAACGTGTGACTGCAAAAGTGTGGATAACTTAATTCTTAATACACTTTAGTGTACTTTGTATTCAAAAATTTGATTTTTTGTATAAGTACCGTTATACATACATACATACATATATATATATATATATATATATATATATATATATATATATATATATATATATATATATATATATATATATATATATATATATATATATATATATATATATATATATATATATATATATATATATATATATATATATATATATATATATATATATATATATATATATATATATATATATATATATATATATATATATATATATATATATATATATATATATATATATATATATATATATATATATATATATATATATATATGTGAGACATATTTGGTTCTGGGGTTGAACCGCGTCCAGAATTTATGAAAACTCTACGTTTCGGCTCTTGTTTTGGAGCCGTTTTCAAGAGGCAAAGGAAATAAATAAGGACACTCTAAGGCCTCAATCTGCCTACTCCTTAGAGTGGTGGACAAAGGTGGGTAAAGGAAATATCTAAGGACACTCTAAGGCCTCAATCTGCCTACTCCTTAGAGTGGTGGACAAAGGTAGGTAAAGGAAATATCTAAGGACACTCTAAGGCCTAAATCTGCCGACTCCTTAGAGCGGTGGACAAAGGTGGGTTGAGTTGTTGTAGCTCGATTACGGGGCCTCAATTTGCCTATTCCCCAAATCTCGCCGGAGATAGCCTGTAAGGTCTCAGTGTGTTCAACCCTAGGCCTCAGAGAGATCTGGCAGTTGCAAATCTGGTCTTATATATGTCGTTCCGTCTACCTGCTTCGTTATCAGTGAAAGTAGTGGGGTCACCGTCAATTAAGTGGGGGGCTTTGGTCACGGTACTTAGGGGATGAGGAGGATTAAGAGGGTCACCGGCATTTGTTGAGGCAGCTAATGGGGCAATCAAATTGTCTGTGGAATTTATTTTCTTTTTGTATGTAGATATAATAGGTTTCCAAGTAGTCGGAAGGCGAAGACCATCATCTCTCTTATTTAAACAATCGGGACGTTTTTCGTTCTCGATTGCTTTGCGGATAATTCTTGTTTTGAAGTTGTAAACCGGTGCTATTGTTTTAGCATTATCGAAGTCTATTTTGTGACCTGTATGAATATGATTCATGGCCAGCGCCGATGAGGGGTCGGATTTTCTAACTGCGAGGGTGTGTTCATATATTCTATTGTGGATGCGTCTATCTGTTTGTCCTACATAAGTTCTGGAACAGTCGGAACAAGGAATTTCGTAAACTCCGTGGGATTCGTTTGGAATCGTATCCTTGGGAGTTTTTATCAGATTTGGCAGTTGCTCTGTTGTGAATACGGTTTTGATATTATGGGTTCTAAAAATTCTGCTGATATTGTCGGTGGTACCTTTAATGTATGGTAAAAATGCTGTGTGTTGTTGTGTGGACTCTGTTTGTTCTTGTTATGGTGTAGTGGTTTGTTGTACGTTTCTAATGTTTCGTACTATGTGATTGTTGTCGTATCCGTTTTCTAGCAATGTCTGTCTTAAAAAGTTTAATTCTGTCTGTCTGTTGTTGTTGTCCATTAGTCTAAGGGATCGTCTTACTAGTGTTCTAACCACGGAATTTAGTTGCGATGGGTGATGGTGAGATTGGGCGTTAAGATAACGATTAGTGTGGGTTGGTTGTCGGTAGACAGTGTAAGAAAATCCTCTGACTGGGTTTTTAGTGATGCGCACATCTAAGAAAGGCAAACAAAAATTATTTTCTATTTCCATGGTGAACTGGATTTGGGGGTTAATGTTATTTAGGTAAGAAAGGAATTCGTCTAGAGATTCTTAGCCGTGTGGCCAGACAGCGAAAAAGTCGTGAACGTATCTTAACCGACAGGTTGGTTTAAGTTGGGATGCATTGAGGGCTTGTGTCTCGAAGTTTTCCATGAAAATGTTAGCCAATGCAGGAGAGAGAGGTGAACCCATTGGAGAACCTCGAACTTGTTTGTAAAATTTGTTTTGAAAAAGGAAATAAGTGTTGGATGTGCAGTGTTCTACAAGAGCTAAGGTATCGTGGGAAATTTTGTGTTTATTTTTGAGAATGTCAAGGGTTTCGGATAGAGGTATATTGGTGAATAAGGAAACTATATCAGAGCTAATTAGGATGTCGTTTTGAGAAATGGTGTTGTTTTGAAGAAGGTCAATGAAATGGGTGGAGTTTCGGACATAGAATGTAGCGTTTTATACTAATGGTTGGAGAGTTTTGGCTAGATGTTTTGCAAGTTTTTGTGTGGGTGAACGGTGGGCACTTAGGATAGGGCGAAGGGGAATATCACGCTTATGGATTTTCGGGAGACCGTATTTTCTAGGGATGCGAGATGATTTTTCGCGAGGGATTAGTTCTTTTTTGAGGTCAGGACTGAGTTGTATATAAAAGATGGACAATATACTAAACACAGACTACAAACAAATCCCTAACGACCCTATAACTTATATTGGAAAGAGAAGCAAAACTATCATCAACAACTCCCAACTCAGTCCTGATATATATATATATATATATATATATATATATATATATATATATATATATATATATATATATATATATATATATATATATATATATATATATATATATATATATATCACACCCACACCGGTATATCAAAAAATAATGAGCCGATTTTCAATTTTGATGAAATTCAGCAGGTGTCTTTCCTTTGTAAGTGGCTTGGATAAGTTCGTTATCCAGGAAAATCGGACCAAGTTTTACGAAAAAATTTGAATTTTCTTTCGGAAAAATAAGAAATCTCTGGTAACACAATTTGGTACGTATGTTTACGTTATGAAAAGTAAAGTACGTATCAAAATTTATATCTCTATGCTGAAAGAAAAACAGTTAAGCATTTAATTTCAAAAAAAAAGTTTGGTGCCAGATCATTTCTATGAAAATTCAGTACCATAACGCACTTTCTTCAGTATCCATAACTTGTATGAATGATTTTTTAGAAACAAGTTTTTCATTTACTAAAAAAAAAAAATTGATAAAGGAGAGAGTGCTTTTCGCCTAGTAATGCTTAAAGATTGGCAAGGGCTCCTAATAAACTCTCTATAATATTATTTGTCAACTTCTATTAAAATTGAACAACTGATTATAACTCTTGTTTTGCTCAAAACACGGTGTTTTTTAGGAATGTTATTTTATACAAAACATGTCTGCTATACTTTTGACATGTGTAAAGTAATTACTGTTAATGTTTAAAGCAATGTTAATGAGGTTAAATCATTTTCTTGTAAATGCAGTATATTAGGTGGTATAATTTGTTCAACCTTTTGAAGAGACACTCTGCTAATGAATGCACTTATTTTCTTATTCTAGAGCTAAAGTGGCGCTCTCCGCCAAAGAACCCTCCTAAACCAGTGCCTGTGCCTCCGAGGGAACTCACTGAAGGAGAGAAAGAGCATTTGGACTTCTTTACACACTTCTGTGCCATAACAGACAGCCCCTCTGATTACGGAATACATATACATCAGAATACTAAGAACAAAAAGGTTGAAATCGCCAAATCAATCAGTGAAATTAAAGATGAAAATGAAGAAGGAACTAAAACTGTAGAACCTGAAAAATAAACACGATTACTAAATAATATAGCTCATTTATATTGCCAATTGTAACCATTAAAAGTTATTAGAATTACTTTTTTGCGGATTTTCGTAGAAAAAATTCGCTTACCGAGAGTTGAAGTCGGACCATTCAACTGATTTAGTGTATCGTCAGTTATATATATATATATATATATATATATATATATATATATATATATATATATATATATATATATATATGAAAATTTTAAAATGCATTAAATATGCTATAATAGTCCCACTCACAAAGTTGATTAACATTTGTTTATCTAGGAACATATTTCCGGATGCCTTGAAACTGTCTAGTCTCATCTCGGTTTTCAAAAAGGGAGATTGGGAGTTATTGGAAAATTACAGACCAATTTCTATAATTCCATTTTTTTCCAAAATATTTGAAGTTGTGTTGTACAACCAAATTAGTTCATACCTAGAGGATAACAACTTACTGTCACACTTACAATTTGGTTTTACGAAAAATCGATCTACATCTCTAGCAGTAAGTAGCCTGGTGGATGATGGTTGCATGGGCCTCGAGAGGGGTGAGCATACCTATGCACAGTTTCTCGACCTGTCTAAGGCATTTGGCTGTGTATCTCATGATATTTTAACAAACAAGCTTCAGTTCTACGGCTTCGATACCGACAGTATCACTTTTTAAAATCATACCTGGACGACCGATCTCCGTTTGTGTCAGCTAATGGTGAAAAATCACCTACATTAGATCTAAAATACGGTGTGCCACAGGGATAAGTCCTTTGGCCTATATTATTCTTGATATACATCAACGACCTACCAAAATTAACTGACTTGGGTAATTTTGTTCTATTTGCTGATGATACGACTTTTGTTTTCTCAGATCCAAACATCAATACAGTATACTCTACCATTAGTAGAATAAAAGATGTATGTCAGGATTGGTTCTCGGCAAATCAGCTTAGCTTGAACAGCCTAAAATCGGAGTCTTTATTGTTTTCGTTAAAGCACAATCTCGTCATTGGCGCTAACACCGAGCCTGTGAAGTTCCTTGGAGTTATGGTCGACAGCAAGCTGATTTGGGACTCACATTGCATATATGCATGTCAGAGGGCACCCCATGGCATGTTTCTGTTGCGGAGTCTTTCAGCCCAAGTCTCTACTCCCACCTTAAAAAGTGCATACTATGGATGTATGCATAGTATCTTAACTTATGCCATTCTGGTATGGGGGCACTCACCACACTCCGAATTTGTTTTCGCAACCCAACGTAAGGCAATCCGAATCCTGGGCAGTTTGAGGTATAGAGATGACTGTCGTGGCCACTTTAGAAGCTTTCAGATACTTACAATACCTTGTGTCTATATTTTGCAGTGTCTTTTATATGTTAAGTGCCACGAATCAGACTTCACTAGGCACAGTACCATTCACAGTCATCTTACGCGCGGTAAAGATAACTTCGCAGTCGATTTCACGCGCTTAAAAAGAACAAGGAATGGAACCAACCACTATGGAATGAAATTTTATAACAAACTCCCTCATAATATAAGAAATTTACATTACAACAAATTCAAGTCTGCCATTAAGAACATTTCGATAAGCAATGCTTGTTATTCATTTGATGAATATTTTGCTTATCGCATAAAATAAACGCTCCCACACCATGCATGGATATTTTTGTATCGCGGGAATTTTATTGACTTGTTCTGTTTTGTGCTGGTTTTTGTGTTTTGTTTTTTGTTTGGATGTTAATCCACATTTTTATGTTTCTGTTTATTCATGCAGGTTTTAATTGTGTGTTTTGACATATGCTGCTGATTTATATGTATATTTTTGAATAAGATGTATGTTATCACTTTTGTGATTTCGTTTGTACGCATAAGTACATGACCTGTGTAATGCACCATTGTGCAAAGACACCAATAAACAATTATTATTATTATTATTATTATTATTATTATTATTATTATTATTATTATATATGTTCAAAGATCGATGAATCGTTAATAATAGACATTGGAATCGTCACACTTTCCCATGGTTTCTTATGGGGCCACATAAAATATTGACATTTGCGAAGAACTTTTAAATTAAGTCCATACAGGCTTCAGAAAGTTAAGTCGTGGTTGGTTAAGAAAAGTGACTGTGTATGAAGTGCATAGAAAAATCTTAAAGTCTTTAGAACAGGAACAAAATATTCTTTAAGAAAACATACCGAAAATTATTATACTCCCCGCTTAACAATCTCACTATACAAGAAGACCATTAGAGGTAAGTACAATGTGATGATAAAACGTGTAGAAGATAATTCATAAATGTGATTTGTCCAAAAAAAAAAAACGCTTGGACCGGTCAATTTTATCTCTCCAATTCGGAACTTATGACGTAAAAATTACATTTATGATGTCACCTATTTCTCAGTAGTGACATCATCATATGTTTTTACTTCAACATCGTCAATACGTGTGGAAGTATGGCATCGACGACAAAAATTTCAAAAAAAAAAATTTTCGCTTAAACGCCAAAAATGTGTCAAAACATAGAAAATACTATTTGAGAACGTAATTTGTTTGTGTCTGTCGGTCTGTATGTCTATCTGTTTGTAGCCACGATAACTTTAGGACGAATCGAGATATCATCTTCAAATTTGGTATACAGTTAGCATCCGACAAACGATCGGTTCAAATTGTTTTTGGGTAAAATCGCGCCAGGGGGTAGTGGATGAATAGGGGGTGATTTGGTGATTTGTTCGTTAAAACTCCAGTAGTATAACGTTTTAGGGCTTGTTTATTATAAAACTTTGAATTTCATCAAACATCTGGTATTTTGTGCTGAAATTAAGTTAGGGGTTTTGAATATCGGTGACAGAAATTTCGATTTTTTTGTTTTTGATAAAACGGCTTAAAACGTCTTAAAGCATATAGAAAACTTGATTCTGAAAAGAATTTTTTTGTCTGTCGGTAGGTCGGTCTGTCGGCCTGTACGTCTGTTAGTGGGCGCCATAACTTTCGAACTAATTGAGATATCATCTTCAAATTTGGTATCCAGTTAGCACCCGACAAAGGAACGCTTCGAATTGTTTTTTTGTTTTTGGGTAAAATCACTTTAAGGGGTAGGAGATAAATAAGGAGTGACTTGCTAAGAACTTACATTTCTCCGTTGAAGCTCGAGTATTATAACGTTTCAGCAGTTTATGCGTACAGGAATACGAATATTTTCTTTATGGTCAAATTAAGGACCCTAAATTAATGAGAATGTCTTTCTGAAGAGCGTGGATTATCACAGCTATGTGGAAGTTATGATACAATTTGCAGCTCTATTTTAAATGACAACTGTATTTTTTTGCCGTTTTTTTCATAGACCTAGTTACTACTTAAATGATGATGAAAAAAAATTGTACCTGACTAACAATCTTTTCGAAAAAATTGCATTATTCACCTTAAGAATTGGAAACGTATATTTAATAAGAAATAAAAATGTCTGGATGGGAATAATCGGACGACGTTTCATAGGGCGTTACTTTTTTCAAGGAAATATTACAGCAACACCATACCTAAATTTCTTGCGACTAGATTTAGTGCCAGTCCTAGCAGTAACTTTTTCAAATAATCACGAAGCAGATGTGCCTCATGAAGATATTTGGGGAATGCCGTGACCACTCAATTGCTTCTCGGCATCCATCTTTCAAGAAATGTGGCATCTAGATATTGACGGACTTCTACACCAAAGTGAGAAGTTGTTGCTGAAACCAAATAGGGCTCATCTGCGTCGTGACTATTTGGAAAAATTACTGCCAGAGCTGGCACTTAATCCAGTCGCAAGAAATTTAGGCAACGTTTTTTCAGCATCATTAAAGTAGTAAGTTGGTCTATGGAAAAAAGCAACAAAATATAGTTGTCATTTAAAAAACCTATGATGACGTCATCATTCAGAAATAGGTGATGTTATAAATGTAATTTTTACGTCATAAGTTGGCATTAGTTAGAAAATTGTTTTCAAAATCGCACAGCAACTGTCAAACTGGAATGACAAAAAAATGCAATTATCTGAAAAACTGCCAAAGACGCGTTACAGCAGTGGTTCTCAAAAGGTAGGTCGCGACCCACTGGGGTGTGGAGTGAAGGAACTGGGGGAGGAGGGGTGAAAGGTTTCTCTAGAGGAAACAAAAATAACTTGTTTGGAGCTTGTTTTTTATCTTTTGCATCGTCTATAAAATAATATACTCGTATGCGCCTGTTTCTTAAACACTAGCTTTTAAAATCTGGACTCTGTATTTGACATAGAGACAATAATATAATTTTTGAGTTCCAGGCGGTTTCTCACTTTTGTTTTAATAGCAGTCATCTATAAGAAACTTATCCAGCATAAATATGATGTTGTAAATGGAATTAAGCATTTTAAGAGCTGCGTTTGCCAGTTCTAGGTATTCTGCCATTCTTGTGATTTAAAAAAGATCCTGGCATTGGAAAATAAGTTATTTGAGAAAAAAACTACATCTAAATACTCTCTTACGGCTCGGGTGTAATAGGGAGAAACATCGTCCTGTTGGAAGTGAACATTATTGCATTGTTAGAAGAGTTGTAAATACCCATCTTCAGTAAGTGTTAATTTTGCAGTAATTACTACAAGAAAAAAGGAACCAATCGTACGACTGCTGGCTATTCTAACCCAAACGTTTACCTTTTGATGGTACTGCGTGTGATTTTCTCTCACCCAATTGGGTTTATCGTTATACCAATATCAGCAATTATGTATGCCACTTTATTTAAACAAACCCTTGCCTCATCCGGAAATACTAACCAGTTGACAAAGTTTACATTTTGTTCAATTTTAGCACACATTCTTTCGCAAAACTGGAGTCGTCGTTAAGATCGTCCCCCGACAACACTTGAATTTAGGATAGAAGACTTTCACACATCATGATCATCCGCTAGTTTTCTTACTGTTTTTTATGCTGTCTATAATATTCAACCAACTAACTACGGCAACATCTTCATTAGTCGCAGTTTTACAATACCATTACCCCCAAACTAATATTTTGAACACAGTTAGTTGAAACATTCGAGAATATTCTGGATTTAAAAAGTAATTTATGGCAAATTCCTAACTTTCTTCTACGAGCACCATATCTTAGTAGCACTAACACTATATGTAGGAATAGAAATTAGCATAATGCAATTTACGTACTAAAATGTTATTAGTTCTACCATTTCATTCTTTTATATAGTTTACAATGAGTGTAGATTGCAGCCTGCGATGAGCACTGATTAGTACAATTTGGAGAATCCAATTAATCAAAGTACAGTTTTTATATGTGACGGTCGTTTCACTAACAAAGTTAGCGCCATCAGAGGGATGAATAAATAGTTTATTCATCCCTCTTATGACCTGACCTGACCTGACCTGGCAACTCCATAGCGTGTGGCGCACTCCAGACAGTCCTCCAACTAACCTTGCCTTGTACAGCGTTCCTGGCACCAGCCTTCGTGGCACTAGCCTTCTTGGCACTAGCCTTCAAGGCACCAGCCTTCGTGGCATTACCTAACCTGTGTGGCATGTCCCAACCCAAGTCACCTCCTCTTAACTGTAACTGCCTCTACTCCTATAAACCCGCCAGCTTCGTGGCACTCCATAGCCTGTGTGAAGCACTCTAGACAGTCCTACAACTAACCTTTCCTTGTCCAGCCTTTGTAGCACTAGCCTTCGTGGCACTAACCTTCGTGGCACAAGCCTCCGTGGCATTACCTAGCGTGTGTGTGGCGTACTCTAACCACCGTAACTGTTGGGCATACTGTAACTTGTGATATCATTAAAACATCGTCAAACTGTCGAAAAACCTTAGTTTGTGTCTATGAGCCTTCGTAGCACACGACTGTGGGGCGTTCTCCTTCTTTGTGGACCAGCTCCTGCACTTCATCTTTGGCCTGTGTGACCTTACTTGGATTAAGGGCTAACACAGCTCCCTTGGAGTGGTTTATGTAGTAGTGGCCTGTGTGGAACTATATTGTCAAGTATCTTAGACTCTTTCCATTAGCTTCATGACACTGGATTGCGGAGCGCTTACTAGATTTGTGGTGTAAGCTTCGGCAGTTCACCCTTGGCCTATGTGGCCTTACTTAGATTAAGAGTTAACCCAGCTTTCTTCGAGTGGCTTACGTGGTAGTGTCCTGTGTGTCACTATATTGTCAAGTACCTTAGACTCTGTCTATTAGCTGCATAGCACTGGACTGTGGAGCGCTTTCTAGCTTTGTGGTATCAGCTTTGGGTTATCGAGCGATTGCGACATAAACTTGTCTATGTGCACTTCCTAATGCTGTTTGTTATTATTATTTCATGTAACTGAATTTTGTAATGAGGCAACGGTGCTACGGTGAATGATGACGGATGATCGCTGCTGGAAAAGGTGAAGCGCTAACCTAACTATTAGCCGCCATGGCGAAGGTATTTGCAGCCGGGGAGCAAAGTCCAACTAGGCCTGAAAGGCCTTCGGTGAGTTGGTTGGTAATGTGTTTCATGTATTGGGGTTACTTTGCCCCAGGGGGTCACTTTGCCTACGCAACTGAAATATTTTAAAATAAACAAATTTGCAACAATGGCAACGCCGATTTAATCGCGTGAAGTGAAGTTGTAAACCGAGATACTTCAGTTGTTGACTAGCGTTGTTACGAGCTTGATGTGACGTGTCTGAACGTAACAGTAGCCATATAAGTATTTACCTAAAATTGAATACTTTAATGATGGTGAAATGCTAACGGACCTAGAAGAGAATTGAAACATTGTTTTGTCGCTTTAAGTCTACCATGTCGAATATTATACGCCTGGGCCTCAATGTACCAAAAATTACGCTGATATTTCTGTATATTTGTGTGTTATATGATTTTGTTTGTTAAAGAGCCTCCACTTTGGGGTGACTTTACCCAACGGTTTATTTTGAAACAATTTTTGGAATAATTACATTTTTGTTAATTTTGTTATATGAGGCGATATTACTGTATCTGGACTCTTTCATTGCAGATATATTCATTATGCAAAGAAATGATGTAAGAAAAGTTGGGTGTAGAAGGTATAAAGACTACACAGAAGATGACTTGGGTAAAGCTGTGAAACGAGGTCTATCCTATCAAGAGGCCGCAGACAATTTTCGTGTTACGAAAAAAACGGTTTGGAATGAGCATCAACAGAAACATATGGGATCCCTCGGTGGACAAACAGCGCTCACCGAAATTGAGGAACGTCATTTTGTCGATTTATTAACTGCAAATGCTGAGTTCGGAGCACCTCTAACCAAATTTGATTTGAAAATGATCGTCAAAAGTTATTTGGAAAAGCTAGGCAAACGCATACAACAGTTTCAAGATGATACTACACCAGGAAACGATTGGTGTTATTCCTTTACCAACAGACACAGCTCTAGATTATCACAGCGTGCGTGCCAAAATATTAAGTATGTCCGTGCTCAAAAAAGTGAGGAGGAACTTAGAACCTACTTCCAAAATCTTTCTGACAGTATCGCTGATGTTCCACCTGAGAATATCCTTAATTACGACGAAACTAACCTCACAGACGATCCTGGGGCTCGGAAGTGCATTTTACGTCGTGGGATAAAGTATCCAGAATGGATGATGAATTTTTCTAAGTCATCAGTTTCCATTATGTTTTGTGCGACAGGTGCTGGTGAAATGCTTCCTCTATATGTCGTGTACAAAGCTGAACGGTTGTATGACAGATGGTTAATTTGTGGTCCAAAAGGTACTAAATTCAACAGAACAAAGTCGGGTTGGTTTGACTCTGTTTGTTTTTTGGACTGGTTTGAGAAGGTATCGATTCCATGGAGTCGTACAAGGTCATGTCCCAAAGTTATTATAGGGGATAATTTATCATCACATCTCAATATTAAAGTTCTTAGGTCCTGCCAACGTAATAATATTAGACTCGTGTTCCTACCTCCATATTCAACTCACCTTACTCAACCACTGGATGTGGGATATTTCAAATCCCTCAACACTTGTTGGAGATATAATAACAGACTACAAAACAAGAAATCCAAGAAAGAGCTGTGTCAATAAAACATCATTTCCTTCGTTGTTGAAGATTCTGATGGACAAAATCCAAATAAATCAAGAATTGACCATTAATAATGCTTTTAGGGAAACACGAATTATTCCGCTAGATCCGCAACAAGTTCTTAAAAGGCTCCCACAACAAAAGTTGGAAGAAAATGTTAACGATCAAATTGACAACGCGGTGCTGGATTTTTTGAAGGAAATTAGAAGTCCCAGATCCTCTACAATAGCATCTAGAGGAAGGAAAAAATGCTCAAAGTTACTGCTGGAAAGTCTGTGTCCTTTGAAGAATTATTCCCAGAAGAAAACCCCGAAAATGACATGAATGTGTTAGATAATATAATAGGACAGTAGATCCAGAACTTTCAGAAGACGAAGACCAAACAGAAGTAGGCGACCAAAACGGAATTTCAAGCTATCTACAGAGGCCAAGCATTAACGATTTTGTTGTATTCCAAGTTATCACCAAGAAAACTCTTAAACACTACATTGGAGTTGTGTTAGCTATCTTTGAGGATGAATACAACATAAAATTCATGAGAAAATTTAAGCGAAATGAAAATTTATTTACATTCCCTCAGGTAGACGATATTTCTCTAACCAAAGAACAGGACATTGTTAAAGTTTTGGGAGCACCAACTGAATATCGAAGAGGAATTCAGAAATTCAACTGTGATCTCAGTGCCTATAAACTTTAGTTGGATAAGTTGATACATTTTGCTGTGATTTTAGTGAATTTTCTTAAAAAAAATTCACTAATGAGGAGATCCCGACTTTTGAATTTTGAAAAAATTTCTTCAAATGACCGCGAACTAGGCCCCCTAGAACACATATCCGGGGTCCGTTTCAATTTTTATATGTTTATATATATATATATATATATATATATATATATATATATATATATATATATATATATATATATATATATATATTTATTTATATATATATATATATATATATATATATATATATATATATATATATATATTTATTTATATATATATATATATATATATATATATATATATATATATATATATATATATATATATATATATATATATATATATATATATATGTATCACACCGATAACTCAAAAAATAATAGGCCGATTTTGATTAAATTTGGTGGAAAAATTCCTTTTGCAAATGGCTTGGATAAGTTCGTTAGCCACGAAAATCTGCCCAGGTTTTCCCGGAAAATTTTGTGTTTTCTTTCGAAAAAAATTTATATCTCCGGAATTAACAAAGTAAGGGCAACCAAATTTGGTACGCTAGTTAATATCCTTATAGGTAAGCCGCCTACCAAAATTTAGCTATGTAGGTCCAAAGACAAAAAGTTATAGGCATTTAAAAAAAAAAAATTGGGGTTTTCCTCAAAACGTCAAAGTTGCGATTTAAAACGTCAAAATCGGCAACATTTAGGCAAAGAACTTGAATCTAATACGGGATATCGAAATCAAATGTCTCAAGAAGGATCTTTTACAAACTCTGAAGTCTTAGTTTCAACCGTCATTGTCCTTCATTTAACTAAAATGTTTCCAGAAAATTCATTTCAAATAGACCCTTTCTCTGATGCTTGGCAGTAGCCTTAGCTTTAGAGTTTATCGTTTAATGGTATATAATTTTTGTCGAATTTTCGTAAAAAATCAATAAAGATCAATATATCCGTTATTATACAAGATATGAAGAAAATTTGTATATATTAATTATAGGGTGTCTTGAGCTACATCTTAAAAAAATATTTCTACAATCACAGGATGGCCCATAAGTCGTTGGTGATACAAATTTTCTTTTTTTTTTTAATCAAACACGCCTTATGTTATTGCATTTTTGAATTTTTCAGCGATGCATGTTTGTAAGAAAAGAAATTCGGGACGCAGCAAGTGCGTTATGGTAGCGAATTTTCATTAAATGCTTCAAATTTGAATAGCTCAATTTGCTATTAACCTATAAGGTTGACCAAGAAACGAGTTTTTCCGGGAACACTTTAAGTTTACTTTTGGAAATTTTTGTACATTTTCACACAATAAAGTTATTTTTATGAAACATGGCACATTGTTTTTACTATATAGGTTATACTGGTAACCAAAATTGATGCCTGCTTTCTTAAAAAGAAAACACACATATTTGCAATTAAAAACATTTTTATGAAAATTCACTACCATAACGCACTTGCTGCGTCCAGAGTTTTTATAATATATAAAGTTCAGTACACATTCGAACGGGTAGAAAGTTGTTAATTTTTTTCTATGTTAGCAAATTTTTTTATTTGTTTTTCTGTAGGTATATTAGCCCAGAAAGTATTGTCCTTTATATGTATTGATTATAAAAACAAATGATCTCTAAGAATGTTCCTTTTAGTTTTCTTGTGCAGAATATTTATTTTGGTTAAAACGATGTTAATATTTTCCTAGTGAGTATTTAGTTGTTTTTTTTAACGTGCTTGTGCATTTAAAAAACTCATATGTACGTAAGACTATATGTTGTGATATTGATTGTACCTATTTGTTGATCATATTTTTTGCTAAAGCAAGATGCACTGAAATAAATGTAATAGTTTATAAACTTGTGGTTTTTTTGGTCATCTCAAGCACTTCTTCCATGTGCAAATTTTTTGTGGATTCTAGGCGGGCACAGTAACCCTTGTACCGGCACAACTTTGCTTTAAACTGCAGTTAAATACCCGTAATTACGTGTTTATTGCCAGTGGGCAAAGTAACACTTCTTACGGGTAACTTTGCCCGGCCGTTAAAAAAATTAATAGAAAATAATCTTGAATACCCAGACAACTGTAAATAAGTCTACGAGTAGCCTGAAGTGAGATATACCACATGTCGTCTGCGTTGTAAGATATTGTCTTTGGTTTGGAAGCTATTCAAAAATATGTGACAAAATCGTGGCAAAGTAACCCTAAAATACGGTATCATGAGTTATAATCATTGTCTCTCTTTACATGTTGAAAGTTTCGCTGATGTTCCATGTCAGTCCGGTGATCCGAAGATTAAAACCCTAACTGTTTAGGTGGTGAGTATTAATTTTAAAAAAAATGAACAAAAAAATGGCCTCCTACAGAGAATTATTTCGCTTTTCGTTAGATGCGCCATTATTAAAATTCGTACCGTAATGTACTTGCTGCGTCCTGACCTTTTAAATCTGATTCCATGACTGTAAAAGTTTTCGCAATATAAAATTAGATCCGCTTCACAATCTGTTAGTTATCATATCTAAAAGCCATATAAACTTTTTTCCCATTTTAGCGCTTTGTTTAATTTTCAAGTTTGTCATTTAAAATGAGTATAGAAATTAATATCTTTATAATATTCCTATTTAGCAGGGGTCAAATGTTGCATGTCTGTATGTCTGTTTACATAGTGGAAGCTTTATTTGAACACAGACTTTTATTTACAAGACTGTGTCATAACAAACAATACAATTTGAAACAGTTTGCTATAAATAGAAAAGTGGAACTATAACAAAGCTGTAACGTCCACCTGTTAAGTATCTATGAATGAAGTGACGAAGTATGCCAATTCATTAGGATTTATTGACATCTCGTAGATCTTGTAGGAAATGACCCACATTGACATGTGGATCATACATTCTCGCTGCCAACCGAGGCGGAATTATATTCTCAAACGACTTTGATATCTACAGCTGCTCCATTAACTTTTGATCTCCAAATGATTAAAGTTTATCAATTTTTCCACAAACTTATCAATAATTAATTGTAGTTGCACGGCTATTCTTGGTAGGTTTTCGGGGTCATTGATACAGTGATATAAGATATAAAACCTTTTTTCAACTATAATTATTTAAAAGTAAAGCTCACCACAGCAAAGTTGTAGAACTTTGCAAGGGCTACCCAGATCGCGCTATACGAAAGTTATCCTAAAAGTAAGGCTCTTCAAAACCTTGGAGTCGCAGCAAACTGTTCGCGGGGTTGTTGGCCACACTGTTGCATTGCTGCCGCAGGGTTTATTCAAACGTACTATTGCCTCTTGTTAAAATGTACTGTAATGTGCTATAATCCAACGTTGCCAAATGCTTTATCTCAATTCGCAGACAGTTGTTTGCGTCGACTATTTCATATTTTCCCTTCTTCCGCCCTACGCTTTTTCCGTGATTTTTATTCAACACTATTTCATTCTTTCCTTCTTTATTTTTTTTTATATTTCAGTAGCACCCCACTGAAGTAGCACAAAATGTTGCAATAATTCAAAAAATTTTCTATCACGCGGTCAAAATTCATATGATTTTTAACAAATTGTACTTTTATACTTTCTGCAAATAATCTACTGTAAATACTACAACTGTACCAGAACGGCAGCACTATACTGCTATGTTTGTTGCTTTACTGATTTCCAAATAAGTCATAACCCAGCCCATGTGACATTTAGTCTTGGCTTGGTGCCCATTTGCAATTGAGCTCACGCTTGGCGTTGCCATTAGGTGCGTAGTTCATGAAGATATCCTCTTTTTGAACTCAGAAGTCGTTAAACTTACCGAAATTCATCGCCAATTGACCCATGTGTATGAAGAGTCGTGCATGAATATAAAAAAGGTCAACAAGTAATGTAGACAGTTTCCAGTTGATCTCACTGAAATTTAAATTAAAGAAGCAGGAGACTGCATTTCCGACAAAATGGTATGAACAAATCATACATCAAGATCGTATGATCACTTTCGATGACCTCTGCATTTTGGTTCGTGAAGTTTCTCGAAGCACTACATTCATAGAACTCTGAAAAGTTGTATTAATTATGGAATGTGTGCATAACATGGATCCCGCGAGGCACGCAGAAGACCATCAAGCGCAACGCGTTGACTCCTCCCGCCAATTTATTCGACGCTATGCAAACAAAAGGGACAACTTTTCTGATTTGATTGACACAGGTGACGAAATCTGGGCCTACGATTTCACACCCGAGACCAAACAGCAATGGCGTAGGTGACGGCATTCCTATCCGCGCAAGCCGCAAAAATGCAAACAAACACAGTTTGCCGGCAAAGGAATAGTAATTGTGTTTTGAGATTGAGAAAGGGTATTGTTGGTCGACCTCATGGGTCCTGGGAGCACACAAAACGTTAGCAGGTATTGTGACACACTTTAAAAAGTGCAGACGGGCAATTTGGAAGCGGCGAAGAAGAATTAAGCAAGGGTGTAAACTTTTTTCACAACACTCGCCCTCAAATCCCCCGTAAAACCGTGGCTCTTCTGCAACAGTTTAAATGGGGCATATCACCCACGGACGCTATAGTCTGGACTTGGCCCTTGGACTATTTATGGATGTTGACCTCAGGTTTGCGACTTATGTAAACCTGCTGATACAGAGAACTTATATCAAGTTAAAAGTCTTTGTCTATGCAAAGGGATATCTGAGACACAGGGACCAAACAGTTATTTTGTGAATGTTAGATTCTAGTTTACCGGCCTGCGCTTACAGAGAGGGACAAGTATGCGTTGCAGAAAATTCAAAATTTATGTATTAGGTTTGCATATAATCTAAATATATAAATATGATCATATGTCTTCAGAATTTCAGCAAAGTGGTTAAATTTGTGTGAAAGTTATATTTATTTCACGGCATGCTTGGTGTCTAGATTTGAAAAATACGCCCTGCCAGAGTATTTGTTTGGAAAACTTATAAAGAATAGCGATTATCACAATATTTCAACTCGTAACTTGCAGGGAACTCTTTTTTTAGCTCAGTTTTTCATACAATGCTACAAACATTTTTAGTGAAATACCCTAACAAACCAGGAAAGTCAGGGATTACATTGCAAACCTGAGTACTTGATCGGTCGACTCTGGTATCTTTAAATGTATAGCATTTGTGACAGGTTTTGCGTATTTTCAATTAATGTTGACGCGAGCAAGTTCTTTTAGGTTCTATGTTACGTTTTTCATAGTTGTTGCGAAACATATACGTAAATGGTATCTTGCTTTAGAAACTCAGGTTTGTTCTTTGCTGGTTACACGAAGGAGCAACTTTTAGTTGAATGGTGCCAGCACATTTTTACAGTTGTTTATATGTATATATATATATATATATATATATATATATATATATATATATATATATATATATATATATATGTATATGTATATATATCACGAGTATGTCTGTTCTTCTTACCTTTTATATTATATAGGCTGAGCTGAGATAAGAGTACGCAACGCTATTTATTCAAAAGTGGAAACACCGGGGTGTCATGTATTCGTGCCGGGTTGTTGCATACCATAAGTGATGAGCCTAGTTTGTGGTTGGATGAACGTCGCGCTGGTAACTGGGGTTTCTACGATACGAACGAAATTGTTTGTTGTTTTTTTTTGCAGTTTCTTATAATATTTAAGACACAGAACACTCCCTATAGAAGTTTCATCTAAATGGAGCTAACCTGGACTTTATTAGGGCTGTAGTTCGGACATCGCATATAGCAGATGTCACTAGTAGTGCTACAATTCTACTGAACAAGCTGTTCAGTGCGCCATTTTATCATACATTCAAAATTCAAATGTTTTGAATGCAAAAAAGTTTTTGTACGCTTCTAGTTCTTTCATTATATAATTATAATACAAGTTTGTTGCTAAACGTTTCTTTTAACTAAGTTTTACCTATATTAACTTTTAGTTGATACTTTACAGTGTTTTCATTGTTCGTCGGTTTTGTGTTTTAAAGGTGCGTTTTCTTGTGAATCAAAATATGATTGTTATCATAAGCTTTGTGTTTAAACAATCATGTAATTTCAATTCTATTTTTAGTTTTCTTATCAAAAAAGCAAGGTGCTTTCATAGTTCAAGGTGTTTTGGTGAAACATAATTACAACTGTTTTAGTTTTCAGGCAAGTTTAGAACGTTTTAGTAGTTCATAGGTTATAAGTAAATAACGTTTTCTTACAGAAGCTTTGTGGATATAAATATGATACCAACCAAGAAAACGATTTATTGTTGTGTTCCGGGGTGCCTGGATTCATTTGGCAAAAGACATCGTTTTCCGTTGAAATCATCCAAAGACCATTTTGATGACTGGGTGAAAGCTGTACAAAACCCAAAGATGCTTGGTTTATATCCGCAAGCCATTTACGATAAATTTTATGTTTGTGATCGTTATTCCGTTGATGACGATAAAGTACCTGAAATGAGAAGAGGCCTGAAAAGAACTGCTGTTCCCATATTACATCTTCCTTTGAGTAAGTATTCATATATGGCAAAGTGTAAATACATATTTCTATTTACACATCTCAAAAGTAAACAATGGATTCGGTAGGCGACCAGAAAGCCTGCTGGTGTACACTGTTGCTAGATGAATATTACCAAGTGTCATTTTAAATAAAGAAGGAAATTAAAGGGTGCACAAATGTTTTTCTAATAAATGACAATATGACGTCATTTATATATACCCTAAAAGAAGGAAAAACCAACCTTGCCATACATTGTGGTCATGTGAGCATATTTTTCCTTCATAAGCTTTAGACAAACTGATGTGATGGCAGGTCAGGAAGGTCAATTCCAGCTGGAATATGGCAAAACACCTCAGGCAGGTCTTTCATTTCGTAAAATGGCAAAACCCGATACTGAGTTAAAATATGTTGCCGAGAATTGAGTTCTACAAAGTGTACTTACTGGTCTCATTTTTTTCTTTATTATTATATCACATACTTGTCATTATTATTTAAGGACAAATGTAATATTGTACAAGCACCAGACTCCTGTAATATACCTACCTATTGTTAAGGAATGGCAATATATACTTCATCTTACTTTCAGAATTAAAATGGTTTTTAAATAAATGTAATAGGAATACTGTTCTAGGTTTTTAAATAAATATAATAGTAATACTCTTCGAATAAAACACAAGTGTATTTTATCTTGTTTGATTTTCCATTAATCATATCGATAGTAAAAACTGAAGCTGCAAGTGTCAGAAGGTTCAAATTGCCAATTAATTTTTCCTATGATTGCAAAGCTTAAAGCAGGCGTATGTGTGTTATTAAAACATAACTTGTTTTGCTTTCACTATAAAAATCATTAAAAAAATTATTTGACTAATTTAACCTCTTAGTGGTATAAAATTAAATAGAATTTATTTGGATTTGCTAAATGAAAATCAAATCAAATTTCCCGCGTGTGACTAAAATTCATCGCATCCGCCAGAGGCGCTGCAATATTGTTCAAAACGGCAGCATTGGCGTTTCCCTTCTATAGGGGGTGTTCTGTGATTTGAGACTGTTGTGGTAAGCTGTAACTTTCGTATTACTTTTTCGGCTATAATGATCCCATTACTACTTCAAAGCTTAGTCATCTAACTTACGATTTCATATATTACAACTGCAGCAAAAGTGGTTTGATAACGAAGGACAATAAAGTACAAGGGTACTCACCCCAAGAGTACGCATGCGTGTGACTTCTGTGACCAAAAGTCAAATAACGAAGGTAAGGCTGCACGGAGAGGATATGGTTATTTTTATTTGGAAATCTTGTTATCTGCGAAAGTTTATTTTTGTTTATTTGTTCAAGTTACCAACTCAGTGTTGTATTTTATAGAAGACTTTTTCTCTTTATTACTCGAAAGTTAAGTTTATTATGTTGTGTTTCTTCAATGCAAATTGAAATTAAAATATATGTTGTGTTTCTTCTAACGAGTCTTATATTCCACGCACCATAGGTACCTGACCTGTTTAAATAAATCCGTCCTCTTAGGAACACAGTTCGGTACTCTTAAGGACTGAAGTTCTTAAGAGTATGCATTTGCATAGTTTTGTTTAATTTGTAATACCGTTTTTTTTTCACAAAAAAGACATACAAATGAGCAAGTACTCCAAGGCAATCATAAATATTCGTAACAATGCCTGGTGACTTGAATTATCCTGAATTTTAAACCAAAAGGGCTCTACAGCAGTTTGAAAATTAAGTGCGTACTCTTGTGTGAGCCTTCTCTATTTGCTGGCGTTGACGAACTTCCTTGTAGACCTATAAATAATTTTTTATTTATGATTTTCAGCTTGTATCAACGCTTTCAACTAAAACATTTTTGGCGAAAATTATTTTTATGAAAACCTGCTATAAAGCACTTAGTTGTGTTTCTAAGGCAGCTTGTTATTACTAAAGAGTAAATTTTGTATCTCATATATTAATTAAGGATACAAGTCAGATAATCTCGCAATGAAATATAAAATGACAATAGACCCTTCATGTAGTACCGTAGAATATTATTGAGCCATTATATTTTGATATTTAGCATTCCCAACGCATAATATGCCGAATGACTATAATCAGGAATACTTCGAAGCGTCAAGCACAATTCCCAGGAGGGAAATCCAGTTTTCTGCTCTCTGCTCTGAGAAATACGAATGCATGTGTAAAGGCGTGAATGAAAATTCATTGCTGAATACAGAATGACTAAAAATAACCACAGAAGTTTGCGTGACAGCAAATGGGGCCAGCAATTCACGTTTATTACAATAAGTTATAACATCCAAAGTACTCCATTTAGGTGCCTATATCTAACATATTATCATTTTATAGTAGCAGTCTTAACTTTTAAGTGGGCTATTCCTTGTGGGGTTTTAATGTGTTCTATAATGTGGTTTTAAATAAGATTTTTTATTAAAGTAGGCCAAACAGCCACTTCTGATGGAACAGCCTAGCCGCCTTCGGTTTTACATTTTGTGTCCGTTCCGTTTTACAACAATATGGTTTTAATTCAATGTCAACTATTTACCGTTGAAATGCACAAAAAAGGCGATAGGTGATTAAATTGTCATAAAAAATTGCCATAATAATAATAATAATAACTTAAATTTATAAATCGTCTGCTATATAAAGATGATCTTAAGAGTATGCACAAAAATCCACAAAAGAATTTCTGTATCCACAAAACAAAATATCTGGAACAACTACTTACAGTTTGCGATGGACAAACGTTGCACCTTATGTTACTACAATTCCCTGCTATTAACTGAATAAAAGGTGTAAATCACCACAATGTCCTCAATAGGCAGCAAAGGCCTAAGCAAAGCTTGAGTATAGGGACATCTCAGAGGGGTCGGGTGTTCGGTAACACTCTGAGTTTTATATAAGTATCAGAGACTTATTCTGATAGGCGCCAGCAACTATTCCGCAACCCGTTGCAAGGTTCAGGATGGCATTAATACTTAAGCGGAAAATTATGATGACTCGGTGACTTAACACAACAACGCACAAGGTCTGTTTACACGTAGCTAAAAATGGTGTACATAAACATCTATTGTGAATTTTAGTAATTTGGTTCACAAAATTTGGAGTTTTTGCCAAATTAAAAATAAAATCTGAAAGAGATGAGTTGAAGCCACCTAAGTAGTTAGGGCCCAACGGCTGACAAAGCCAGAATAGTTAGCTGCCATGCGTAGATTGATACATATAACACGGGTAAAACATGCTACCCGAACTAGCGATCGATGAATCTCGACCCCTAAAATCACGAAAACCCTTGGCAACAATTAAGATGGTAGAATTACAGATGACATGGATTTAAAATAAATGTGATTGTTTTTAAGTGGGTGATTCAACAAATTTTTAAAATACACTATATCTGTAGCTTGATGAACAGCCTTAATTAAAGTTTTAGACTGAAAATGTAGAACTATCGTTTTTATATTGAAAATATGAGGTTTCTGCCAAACCATGATTTGATAAGAGAAAAGAACTAATTAACTATTGTAGACAAAATCGGCTCACGTCTTTACAAAAATCATTTTAAAACTGTTAATTCTGTAATTAGCTGTTTATTTAATTTATTCTTAGGATATAATATAAAATTTCCTGGGGCAACAAGTTGGCGTTTAATGATACGTAAACAAACCATTTATTAGCTCGATTCCGTAGTCAATTAGTGTTCGCCTGACACGCGGGCAGCCCCGATCGATAAATGTCGGCCATTAAAATCACGAAAACCCTTGAAAACAATTAAGATGGTAGAATGACAGATGACATGGATTTAAAATAAATGTGATTGTTTTTAAGTGGGGGATTCAACTAATTTTTAAAATACACTATATGTGTAGCTTGATGAACGGTCTTGATTAAATTTTTAGACTGAAAATGTAGAACTATCATTTTTATAAAGAAAATATGAGGTTTCTGCCAAACCATAATTTGATAAGAGAAAAGAACTAATTAAATATTGTAAAGAAAATCGGCTCACGTCTTTACAAAAATCATTTTAAAACTTTTAATTCTGTAATTAGCTGTTTATTTAATTTATTCTTAGGATATAATATAAAACTTCCTGGGGCAACAAGTTGGCGTCTAATACCACGGAAACAAACCATTTATTAGCTCGATTCCGTAGTCAATTGGTGTTCGCCTGACACGCGGGCAGCCCCGGTTCGATTCCCGCACGATACATATGTAACGTTTTGTTTTGTTTCACTAACTTTAATATTTGGTAGAAACAACATATATCTTTGTCACCTTTGAGTCAAAAATTATAATTTTCAACAGACATTGTTTTAATGGTGATAAAAACAACACAATTTGTTTTTAGAAAACTTTTTGTTGTTGGAGAACCAGTTCCATTAGGTTGACTAAAAAGAAATCATCCAGGCAATTAACAAGGAAAAACATATGCCGCGTTTATAATTTGGCAGATGTATTCCTTTCATAAATATGCATTTAGTGTTTTTTTGGAAAATTTGTAATACAACCTTCTCTTAAAGAAACTTACTGTACTACTGTAGCTTCCTAGCAAATTGAGTTTTGGGCATTTATCTTAAAAGGAGCTAGAACACAAGATAAAAATATTTTTTTGATAATAAAGAGATATCCATGATAACACCTTCGAAAAATTCTTTAAATGAGCGGGCATTAGGACCTTTAAAACCGATTTTCAAGGTCTAGTTGAGTAGTACTAATTTTAATAATATGCCGTACTAATATTGTACAATTGCTATAAATATTCACTATGATAACGCACTTGCTGCGTCTCGAAATTTTCGGAGGATCGCGTGATCTCTTCAATAAATAAATAAATGTCTGTATTGCTACTTGGCTTATTAACCGAATTTTGTTTCGTGCAAAGCAAAGGACGATTACATACAAGACACCTGTATGTTGTTGCCCATTCTACCGTGTTTTAATACCTGCAGGTAATTGCTGCACTGGCTATAAAATCAGTCCAAATTAATTCTCTCTTGCAGGCAGGCTGCAGTAAAAGCCGTTTGTCGCGAGCAGAAATGCAGTTAGCGAGAAGGCAGGATCATGATAGAACGACGGAATGGTTCACAGATGGTGTACGTTATTCTCGTTCAGAATCAATATTTAAACGTGGTCGATATAGGATTTTACACACCAGATGTTTAAAACGACATTTCCGCATTTCCTCTACCTGTTAATGTGATGTGTCATGTTTTAATACCGACTGCATGATAAACATATACGTTCTGCCTCATTAATCTTGTGAATATTTCAACAAATGTTTATATTCTGAAGCAGACTTGATGTCACGCACATTAAATTTATGTTAGGTTAATTATATTATGCATTACATCCTGCTTCGGCTAATCGTTATATTATATGCACGATCTCTGTATAACAAAAAATCTGGACGCAGTAAGTCCGTAACCACCTCCGATTTCAGAAGAAAAATACATAAATCTTTTGGGGATCTGCAGTGGTGCCACACCAGTTGTGAAAGAAAAAGAACACGCGGACTTTTATCGCTCATTACCTCATTAGACAGCACATTTTCGTTTTTCTGTAAATTATAACTTCATGAAATAATGAAAAATTCACACAAAAAAAAAATCTGCCTCAATAAATGTAGAGAAAAAAAAACTGCCTAAGTCAAAGACTTGTTGGCATTATAGTTAAATACAATAATGCAAAATTTACACATAAAAAATCTCCACCAACAAATGGAGAGAAGAAAACTGCCTAAGTCAAAGACTTGTTGGCAGTATAGCAAAAATAAAACTACAGAAAAAACACAAAAATTTCTATCATTTCTACCATATGCTTCCCTTCAAAGAAGTCATTGATTAAAAACATCGTAACGCATCTGCTACACAAAAACAAAAAAGCATATATGCACTTTAAAATACCAACATCTAAAAAAAAACTAAGTTTCCAGTCTCCAATCACAGTATACATGCCCCAATACCTATATCTACTACGACCTGCCCATCCCCAGTTCAAACACACTGTTCCTGCTCCACCCAAAAAAAAAAAAAAAGAAACACCGACACTCCCGCGACCAACCACACACACCCCCAGGCGCACACACGCCCGCACACACACAAAACCAACGACTCATGCAGGAACCAGCGCGCATTTGTCCCCCTAATGTCAATTTCTTCTAAACAAAGAGTGAATGACACTTCTAGGGGTATGAAAAATCCAGCTCTTTAATCGTTTCTTAAATAAATTCAAAGAAGTGTGTTCTCTTATTTCAGGAGGCACCGAATTATAAACCCTTACACATAGGTAAGCAAACGATCTCTGCGCAACTGCCTTCCTCACATTTTGCCTTTTGAACGAGTGTGTGCTATGTCTAGTAAAATGCGAATGCTCTATTATTGTAAGACTCTCCCGCTGAGCATGCTGAGTGTTTGCAACCGTAAAGTAAAATAGCTCCCTAATATCCATCAAGCAAGTGTCCTTGTATAGACGATCACTAGGGTAAGCATAATCTTTACCATGTATCACCTTAACAATACGGTTTTGGGTACTTTGCAGGAATCTGAGATGGGACTCAGACGCACCGTCCCAGGCTAGTATACCGTAACGTAGAAGACTCTCAACCAATGCATGATATACAATACGCAGATGTTTATTATCCAACATTTCCTTAATGAATCTCAATTTGTACAGCAATACCCTAAGTTTTTTAACCAATTTTTGAATATGGAAATCCCATCTCATATGGCAATCTACATCTAGTCCCAGATATGATACTTTGTTCACCTTTCGTATTGCCAAATCACTACCAACACTGATTGCATCATAAGAGGGCAAACAGCGGACGTAAGATGAGAAAGGGACAAACACGGTTTTTGAAAGGTTCACGGTCAACCATCTATCAGAAAACCATGCCATAATCACCTCAAGATCCCTCTCAACTACTTTTTTTAGGGAACACCAACTGTCTGCCGTATATAAAACAGCAGTATCATCCGCGTACCCTACCACTTTGCCCATACAGCGCAATTTAAAGAGGTCATTGATATATATATATATATATATATATATATATATATATATATATATATATATATATATATATATATATATATATATATATATATATATATATATATATATATATATATATATATATTAAAAAGCAAAGGACCCAAAATTGTTCCCTGAGGGACACCGAACTCCACTCTTTGAGGGATACTCACTGTCTCTTTTATCTCGACTACTTGACATCTGTCAGTCATATAGCTATTAAACAACTTATGTTGTTTACCTCTTACGCCAATACTTTCCAGAACCTCCAGCAGTTGTACATGGCTGACAGTGTCAAAAGCTTTTTTGAAATCTATCAAAACGCATAGTGACGGATGATTGCCTTTGTCAAGACTATCATATATCCTGGAGGTTAGACCATTTACAGCATCCTGAGTTGATTTTTTTTTCACAAAAACCATATTGCTTATCAGACAAGGGATTATATTTCCGCAGGTAACTGTTTAGTCGCTCTTTCAGTATCATCTCCAAAACCTTTGCAACATTGGAAATCAAAGAATTCGACTTATAATTTGTCACATCTAGGCAATCTTCGCCATTATAAAAGGGTTTAACAACGCCGAATTTGAAAACCCTGGGAAACGTTGCCTCCTCAATACATCTATTATATTATATATAAAGACAAGTGGGGTCAGAATTAGATCCACAACCTGTTTAAGGACCTCTGAACCTATACCATTATGCCCAGGAGCTCTTTTGTTCTTTAGGCGCAGTATCATCCTTTTAACCTCATATTCATCTGTGGGAAACAGAGCCATCGAACGTGAAAACCATGTGTCTTTAAAATGTCTAAGGCTCTTTATGCTTTCAGCAAGGTTTTTACCAATTGAAGAAAAGTAATCATTAAAATAGTCCGCCATACTAAGATGATCTTGCAGGAGCCTGCCTTCCTTGGTTTTCTATGTTCTTGTTTCTGTGTCCATTATTTATCCTGTTAATTGTTGTCCATACACATTTGGAGCTCTCTCCTGCCCGCATTTATTACTCAGAATGGCTTTTTATGTGAAATAATCGCCTAATCCAAAAGCTATCATATTAGTTTATAGTGGGCTTATCCCACAATTTCTTTTTTTTCAGCCACAGATAGGCTTATCTACAAAAAACAAAATTTTGGGGTCCTTTTTCGATTTTTTTTAATTTACTAATTTTCTATAAATTTGCGGTACTTTATATTTTTATAAAAAAATACTAACGCTTTTGGAATGAAACCCAAAATGTTGAAATTTCACGTCAAAATACTATAAAATCTTCAAAACGCTCTCCTGGGAAATAATGATATATCAGTTACGCACCTACGTCCCAGACAGCACAGACACATTCTGAAAACATACCAGGAATGTTTCGAAAGAATATTCAAACATGCCCAGAACATTCTCACAAGGTACAATATATATTCATAGAACATGCTATGAACATGACAATGGGACAGATTCTGTCATATTAATAAGGTTCTCAGAATGTTATTCATAATATTCTTGGGAGCTCCCAGTATGTTCTGAAAATGTCCCACGAACATTCAATGAATCTTCTCAAAATGTTCATACATATACTCCTGGGAACATTGCTTTTTTTTTAAGATATACAGGGTGTTTCGCATAAAAACCGACACAGGGCAGGGGCATGTAGGGAACCTAAAATATGGTTATTTAATGCAACATACCCTCATACTAAGTTGCACCCCTGAGAAGTTATAGGCCTTCAAAATGGGTTTTAAATTTCGAAAAAAATCAATATCTCATTAATACTTCAACTTAGAAAACCAAATTTGATACAGGTTTTGGGTGTACGAAGAGCATTAATCGATGAAGGGTTCAATAGGGTGATGAACCCATACAATGTAACATAATTTTTTAACCTATTGGCGGATTTAAAAAATTATTATTTAATTTTATGGGGAAGTGAATTCTAAAACTTTTTCTGCTTATTATTTTAAAAATATTTGTCGTTTTCAAGAAAAACCTGAATAACTGAAGACATTTTATCAATGTTACCTAAAACTTAAAATCATCAAAAATTCAATACATGCCTATAAAATTATCATTCTGAAGAATTTCTATAACTTATCGGTAGCAATTTTTCTATTTCTGTTGTTTGTTTTCTAATAAATTATACTTATTCATACTTTGTCCCTGATTGTCAAATTTGACATACATATACATAATTTTATGTGCAAATATTGAATTTTCTATGACTTTTAGTAACATCGATAAAATATGTTTCTTTAGTTATTCGTGTTTTTCTTGAAACCAACAAAGTTTTTTGCAAATAACATGAGTAACAAAAGTTTTAAAATTAAATTTCTCATAAAATGAAATAATAATTGATTAAATCCACCAATATGTTAAAAAATTGTGACATTTTAAGGGTGCATCACCCCTAATCAACCCTTTTAAATGCCTAAATTGAACTCTACTTACCATCGATTAATGTTCTTGGTATACTCAGAGTGTGTATCAAATTTGATTTCTCTAAGTTAAAGTATTACGCAGATATTGATCTTTTTCAAAATTGAAAACCCCACTTTGAAAGCCTATAACTTCTCAGTGGTGCAACTTAGTAAAGCGGTAAGTTCCGTTAAATCATCATATTTTAGGTTTACCTACATGTCCCTGCTCTGTGTCGGTTCTTATGCGAAACACCATATGTACATTTTTTTTAATGACACAGAAATTAAAGAAATGCAAAGCTACTAAATATTTGATTTACCTTCAAAATGTACTAATTTTCCTCCATTTAACTGGCCTAGTAGTATTTTCGCATAAGCAAGCCCAATTCGCCATATATGTTGGAATTTTAACTTCTATCACCCACCCTTGTGTAGGTTACCATTATTCTAGTGGCTACATACACCTGTAAACTCATATTCAGACACTTAATAAGTCAACAATTCGAGTATTGCACATTTATTCACTTCAATTAATATAACAAATACAAAGAAATGTTTGCGAATAAAACATTAACAAAACAATTAAAATTTCAATGACATAAAAATAAAACAAATAAAGATACAGTTCTTTGAGTTGCCAGAAAATTTAATAACCAAACACAAAACTTTCGAGATAAATATTCGAGGTTACCCCATTGAAGTAACTTGAAATTTAGTTAAACTATTGATCCTACAGGCTTGTAGTGTGGTATTAAAGAAATTGCATATACATTTATAGAATACAACTAAATTGGACAGAATATGGCACAAATTCACACTCACTTGCATTTGCAAAAAAATATATAACTTGAAGTCATCAATCAGACCTTTTGACCCTTCCCTTGTATGGCTGTTCTCTGCTCTGCTTCCACGGAGTTGATTTTTACTTCTAAAGCTATTTACATATCCCAATGTCCAACGTTTGTCACCAACAGCTTGGATATTCTGATTGTGAAAGCATACTTGGACAAAGTGATTGTGTATCTGATAAATTGCAAGTTTTATTGTATACAGCTCATCTACCTACCATATGTTCAGGTCCAGATTTTCTGCTCTTCTCATACTTCTTACAGCATTAACTTCTTTTACCTGAGTGAAAAGCCTCAGATGTTGCGTACGCAATTCTATAGATTGGCAGTATTCTTGGACTTATGATAGCGTAATATCAGTTTCCCTAATAATCCTTTGTTGTACATGCTTGTCGTAGAGACCCAGAATGAATTTATCTTTGATCGTTCAACCTGTGTATGGATTTTTATAACTATACAGATACACCCATAACTAGCAAGTTGCTTCTTAAGTTCCGATACAAAAGTAAATGGTCTAGTTTTTGATAGAAGTTATAAAATTTTAACGTTTCCATAGTAATATTTGTCTTTGGCTTCATCAAAACAACCGAGAACATCTTCCAGATTATTTGTATTCGCTACTGGAAAAGTGTTAAGTGGTGGTTTATATGGCATAATTTACTCTTACTATTGGAGCACACAATGTTTTAATTATATATTATACAATGTATGTGTACATAATTCGTAAGATGATCGTCTCAGGCAAAATTGGCGAACCCTTCGTCGGTTTCAATTGTAATAAATGCTTTAAAACTTGTTTTTTTACTGGGTGCCTCTCAGTTCTTGATAACCTGACACCATGTTTTAGTTGCTCCGTGTTCTCCGTGTTCACGTCACATTATTGTCGTTAATTAATTATGTTACAATATAACCTTACACAGCATTACCTAACATTAACATCATTCAAGTTGACATTTCATTTTCATTTACGTCTATCGGCATCGGCCATATTCCCTTCGGTATGGACATGCGCTCTCTGCCTAATAAGCAATTTTCGGACGTGTTTAACACAGAACAGATAACAGAATCAAATATGCAAAATAGTTCCTCTTATAATTCTCACCAATATATTTATACCGTAATCATCATCTATCTTTTTCATTAAATTTTATAGTTATATAATATTATAAGGATATCTCGAGCACATTCTGAGCGAATATTCTGAATAATGATCTACTCAAATTTTCTCAGTATATTGATGAGGAACTTTCTTAGGATGTGATTGAATTAATGTACTCAGAATATTCAAGATGCAGTTTGAAATTCCATAAATGTTATTAGAACATTCCGAAGCAAATACTCTGAAAAAAAAAAGTTTTCACATTGTGAGAACATTCTGAGAATATATTGTGCTGTATATGGTCCTGAGGACGTCGATATGAAAACAGTCTGAAAGTAGCAAGTGCTTTATGGTAGCGTTTAATAGCAAATACGTCTTTTTTTAATGAAAGCAGGCATCAGATTTGGTTACCAGTATAATCGATATAATAAAAACAATTCACCATATTTCATCAAAATAACTTTATTATTTGAAAATGTATAAAAAATTTCCAAAAATAAACTTAAAATGTTCCCGAAAAAACTGGATCCCTAGCCAACAAACGTTAGGTTAATAGCAAATTGAGTTATTGAAATTTGAACCATTTAATAACAATTCGCTACCATAACGCACTTCCTGCGTCCTGATTTTGTTTTCTTGAAAACATGCATTAATTTCGATGGAAAATACAAAAAAGCAATAATATAAGGGTTGTTAGATTGAAAAAAACAGAAAATTTGTATCGCCAACGACTTATGGGCTAGCCTGTGATTGTAAAAGTAATTTTCAAGATATTATATAATTAACCTATACAATTTTTTCTCGAATCTTATATAATAACAGATATATTGAGCTTTATCGTAAAAATGCGTCACACCCTGAATACATATACGTAAACAGATACAAACTGAAACTAACCCCGGATGGAGGTTCTAGGGGGCCTACTCCGCGCTCATTTGAAGAAATCGTTTCAAAATTCAAAAGTCGGGGTCTTCTCAATGGCGAACTTCTTCCACGAAAGTTCGCTAAAAATTATAGACTATTAAATTAATGCACTCCACAACTAAAATGATATTCTGCAAATATGTTATTAATGAAGGACAAAGGCGGCTGAAGCTGAAACTTATGGTTTTGTAGAACACTCTTCTTGCGACATTTTCTTTACGCAACCCGTATTCGTTTCAAGTTCTTTGCCTAAATGTTGCCATTTTTGACGTTTCAAATTCAAATAACCATGCTAACAAATCAACATTTGCAAAGTATATTATGGATACTCAACATAGACCCGCTATAATAATAATTAATAATCCAAACACTTCCTACCTTAACATTTAGCCAACCAATATCGATATAAAAAACTGTGTTTTTTTAATAGCTGCTATTTTAAAGTTAGTAGATTAGGTATAAAATAAAAAGAAAAGTTATATTTGTATTTTTCGCAACTGATTACAAAACTTATACATGTTACGTTACAATTTTTTACACAAAATTTTGAAATGACCAAAAAGTGTTCCATAGTAATCCTATACAACTGGTCTTTTAACCACTTCAACAAAATTTCAAGGCTTGCAGATTATAGGTATTTTTTCCAAGGCAATGTTGTTAACAGTTAATTTCACATAGGTACGTACACAAACTAAAAGTTGGTATTTACTCAAGCACTTCTCAAAGTCGATACAGGGAAACCTAATTGAGATTGATACAAAATAAAATTCTGCACCTAATAATGTAACATTTTAAGTTTCTGTTATTTTTGCATTGTTATATTTCAATCACATATATAATTGTAGCCTAGTGACGTCATTGCCTCTGTCCATTGACTCACTTTCTGCTATGTGGCTTGATACAAAAAATGCTTGACATCTTAAAGTCAACTTGGACACTGAATAACAAATGTCAAATTTCCTCTTTTATTTTCATTAAGAAAAATCACTAATAGAAAGGTATCGATGCTGAGACTTTCAGAAAATTTCTTCCAATGAGCGCGGATTAGGGCTTCTGGACCCATTTCCATGGTCAGTTAAAATGTTTACACACACACACACACCAATATATATATATATATATATATATATATATATATATATATATATATATATATATATATATATATATATATATATATATATATATATATATATATATATGTACGTGTGTATATATACAACCAATAACTCAAAAAATACTTCACTGATTAGAACCAAATTTAGGAACTACCCTTATTTTGCTAATGGCTTGTATGAGTTCGTTCATCAAATCTTAACGGCCAATTTAACTTAATAAAAAATTAAAAAATATTTTTAAAACGCAATATCTCTCAAATTGTGATTGAAACGAAAATTTACAACTTAAAAGATAATTATTAATTTTTTAAAATTATATTAAAAGGTTGTGTACCCATTTTCAAGTCGTTTGATCAAAGGAAAATAAAGCTATTCGAAATTAATAATAAAATAATCCTCGACATCACTTCTGTAATGCAATATCTAAAATGTTGGACAAAGACAGATGACGTTATCTGTACTGCTATACTATTTAAATAAATCGTAGATAAAAATCTAAACAATGAAAGTTATTGCAAGATGTCAGACTGGGGAACATTGTGAGAGATACGACAGGGGCGCCATATTAGTGCAGGACCAGGTAGTATGTTGTCAGGACAGCTCTAGTTTACACAAAATTTTAGAGATAGAGCTGTGTACAATGTACAACCACAGAATAGTCCAGTTAAGCTGTGGTACAACAAACTAACAATTTTGTAAATTGTCAGCCTTGGGCAATTTCTTTCATAATCCCGGGACAAAGTTTGCATCCAAAAGCGCTAAATTTTAGCATGCAAATGTATACTAATAAATAAAAAAATTAATGACATTGATTCAATTTGTTTAAAAGCAATCTGGGCTGTTGAACTTTATTTTACACAGCTGCAGCCAGAAGGAGATTTTTTTGTTAGAGAGGTGTCGATATTTAAACTAAACGGCGGCAATGCGAAGAAGGCTTTCGAAGTTGAGATTTTCAGCAATGTAGATTCACGATTCCATATTGAAGACTCCAGCATGAACTGACGCAATGTGCGTTAGACATGCATTCAATTTTCAGAATTTCACGATTCAGCATTCAACACTCGAGGAGTAACTCGCAAGGCGAATTGGGCAGTCGATGACAGACGGCACCAAGGTAAATGTGAACATTACGAAAAAGTGCGGTATAATAAACATTCGATTAGGAACTGCCGATGCAGAAAATAATATTTAGTGTGTAAACTGGGAAGTATAAGTGTAACTAGCACTCGGTCTTTAAAACCTTCTTAATATAAGATGGCAAGTAAGCAGAAATAACAATCAAGGTAGAAGCAATTTTCCACACAAAGGGCTATCCAAATTAAGCCCGATACCAATTGATTGCCCCAATGAAATGGGGGCAATTATAAAATGTGCAAACAGGAGATCCAATGGAAAATAATAATACACATCTAAAGGAAGAATCAATTAGAAACACTAACCAGTAAGTCGATCTTGTAAATATTATCATTATAAATGTGCAGACTTATATATATATATATATATATATATATATATATATATATATATATATATATATATATATATATATATATATATATATATATATATATATATATATATATATATATATATCTATATATATATATATATATATATATATATATATATATATATATATATATATATATATAGTGTTTAATTTTAAGAATTTCAGTCACATTGATGAACTTTATGTATGTTTAGAATATTAAGGGGGATATGTTGATAAAGGCCAAATTAATGGAGCATAGTTTATTTAATTCATTGTTCAAATAAGAGGTTGATTTGTGTAAATTATTGATAACGATCAATAATAATTTTTGATATAGCTATGTTTTTTTTTCTAGCTCATTTAATAACCAAAAATAAAACATTATAGCTTGTATTGATATAGTCTGATTGATTTGACTCGTTTAAAAAAGAAACAAAATAATAATAATATCATCAAATAAGGCTATATTCATTGTCAATTAAACCAATAAAATCATGAAATATTTTAACGAAATTTCTAATACTCTGGATTTAAAAAAAATATGCAAAGAAGGAATATCGAAACAAAAATGCTAGCCCAATTTCAGAACTCTACCCATGAGATTAGAGAAAATTTTAATGAGACAGCGGTAAGTAAACAAATATTGTCATAAATTCAGTTTCATCAATGCTAGTACTTTAAATAAAGATAAAAGAAAATATATATATGTATATATATATATATATATATATATATATATATATATATATATATATATATATATATATATATATATATATATATATATAAACATATAAACATTAGACGTCATATAAGACCGAAAGTAAACTTAAAGTGTTCTCGAAAAAACTCGTTTTTTGGTCAACCTTATAGGTTAATAGCAAATTGAGCTATTCAAATATTAAGCATTTGATCAAAATTCGGTACCATAACGCATTTACTGCGTCCAGAATTTTTGTTCTTACAAACATGCATTATATTTCGATGGAAAATGCAAAAATGCAATAACATAAGACGTTTGATTAAAAAAAAAGAAAATTTGTATCACCAACGACTTATGGGCCACCTGTGACTGTATAAATAATTTTTTAAGATGTAGCTCAAGACACCCTATAATTAATATATAAATTTTTTTTCATATCTGGTATAATAACAGATATATTGAGCTTTATTGATTTTTTTTACGAAAATTCTACAAAAATTATATACTATTAACGATAAACTCTATAGCTAAGACTACTGCCAAGCGTCAGAGAAAGGGTCTATTTGAAATGAATTTTCTGGAAACATTTTATTAAAATGAAGGACAATGACGGTTGAAACTAAGACTTCAGGGTTTGTAAAACATTCTTGAGACATTTTATTTCCATAGCCTGTATTAGATTCAAGTTCTTTTCCTAAATGTTGCCAATTTTGACGTTTAAATCGCAACTTTGACGTTTTGTGAAAAACCACAATTTATTTTTGTTTAAATGCCTATAACTTTTTTGTCTTTTGACCTACAGAGCTAAATTTTGGTAGGTAACTTGCCTATAATGATATAAACCCGCGTATAAAATTTGGTTGCCCTTACTTTGTTAATTTTGGAGATATAAATTTTTTTCTAAAGAAAACACAAAATTTTCCGGGAAAACCTAGTCGGATTTTCCTGGATAACGAACTTATCCAAGCCACTTGCAAAAGCAAGGTACTCACCAATTTTGACGTTTTGAGGAGAACGCAAATTTATTTTTCTTTGAATGCCTGTAACTTTTTTGTCCTTCAACCTACAAATCTAAATTTGGGTAGGTAACTTGCCTCTAATGATGTAAACCCGCGTATGAAATTTTGTTGCCCTTACTTTGTTAATTTTGGAGATATAATTTTTTTTCGAAAGAAAACACAAAATTTTCCGGAAAAACCTTGGCGGATTTTCCTGGCTAACGAACTTGTTCAAGCCACTTGCGAAAAGAAGGTATGTGCCAAATTTTATCAAAATCGGTCCATTATTTTTTAAGTTATAGGTGTGACACATAAATAAATAAATAAATATATATATATATATATATATATATATATATATATATATATATATATATATATATATATATAAACATATAAAGTCTGAAACTGACCTCGGATTTGGGTTCCGGGGGTCCTAAATAGCGCTCATTTGAAGAAATTTTTTCAAAATTCGAAAGTCGGGATCTCCTCATTAGTGAATTTTTTTTAAGAAAATTCACTAAAAACCGGTTGGATTAGGTTGACTAAAACGAAATCATACTGGCGATTAATAAGGAAAAATAACTGGTAGGTTCATAATTTGGCAGGTACTTTACTTTTCTAAATATAAATTAAGTTTTTATGTAACTTTAATGAAAGTTGTAATACAAGTTTTTTAAATAGACTTACACTATCTACAGATATAGCAAAATTTAATTTTCTAACTTCAGTGAAAATTGAGTTTTGGGCATTTTTCTCAAAAGAAGTTAGAACGAAAGTTTTTTTTTTTTTTTGATAATAGAGAGATATCAGTGGTAACACTTTCGAAATAATTCTTCAAATGTGCGCGTACTAGGATAATCTTCACGGTCTGTGTAAGTTTAAAGTATTAACTTTACTAATATGCCGTATAACAATAGTGTACGACGTATGAAAATTGGCTACTATAACGCACTTGCTGCGTCCCGAATTTTTTTATACTTTCATATGAAAAGTCGCAAATATAACACACTAGCTGCATCAGGATTTCTATATCTTTGTGAATTCATAGCAGACCATGAGAGCTGAATACTTTACAATATTATTACTTCCCTTATTAAATTCCAAGCAGTAAAAAATTCATGTGTGTTCGCCACAGTGCAATATCTCTTAAAATGGCATACTTACAGTGATATAACGAAATAGATTAAAATTTGCCTTATCTCATAAAGACACCCTTGAAATATCGTTATATCTTTTTTATTGACACTCAACTACCTTATCTCAATCTCGCCTGTTCAAACGGTGGTTATTCATTTTCAATTTATGAATGGAAACCTTGAGAAAAGAGAATATGGGTAGTGGAATATTTGGCTCATAAAGTTTACACTGGATGTTCGAAGAGTTTTCCAATATAATATGCCGCATTTTCGCGATGAAATCTCGCCAGGAGTGAATAGTTTACCAGATGAAGCATTATAAAGGTTTGAATGAATCGTATTTTACAACTACATTTTGTCGACTCAGTCACGTGAAATGCATTTACGTAAATAACGACTTCAGGAATCGGTTTTGTTCCATATAATGGTACTTTATACATAGCATCTATCGACTTTGGATTCTGATCCGGCCTATTTTCAGCGTTATTGTTGTAAAACTCCCGAGGGAATCCGATTTGTGTCATATAAGTTTGAAAGATTTTAAAGTTTTTGTATGTGACTATAAACAATGGTAGCTTCTCTGTTTAAGTGCTTACTGTCTACCAAAACTTTTAAAGAGTGCTTTTGTAGGACATCACATACACTTATACGACTTTTTTTCAGTTTTACCTATTTTTTTTTGGTGATGCCACATTCATCTAGAACTTTTCTAATAATATCTTCCTACATAAATATTTAACTGTGTGATAAACTATTCTATCACTTGAAAAATAATTTGCATTTAGAAATTAACACGCAAGTTCTAGAGCTGGCCAGCTCTTTAATAGTTGGCTGGTGTGGTATACTTGCAATATGGTAGGTGGTAGTGGAATTTTCCTTTACGTGATAGTAAACGATTTTTTTCACGCCCGAGGAGGTACCACCTCTTACATCAAGGGGCCGGTGGAGTCCCAACGGACGTTTCCGGTTCTGGTGTATGAGTCGGTTTCCCTTATAAGCAAAAATAATGATGGCTCCTCCTTGTACAAAAGATTCCGGGGGTAAAATACCCCTCCATTCAGATCTCCGGGAGAGGGGTGTACAGGAGGCGCCAGCATCAAGATTTAACATATCCTTCTCGAATATATGTGGCCTAAATTATAACCTGAACTCCGTCCTCCATTTCCTCCAGGCTAATAGGCCCCAACTCCTCTTCGTCACCGAAACCCAAATCAGTGCCAAAACAGCCACTAATCACCTTAATTTCCTGGGGTATGAGCTCCTTACTTTTTTTAGATTGCATGGAGGCGTGTGCGCGTACGTCCGTAGCAATCTACCCTGCGCCAGACTCCCCAATTTAGAAGCTGGAAGAAAAGACATACTATGGATAAAACTCTCTCTCTCTCAGGGCTGCAACTAAATTCATCTGTTGCATTTACGAGTCACCTTCTGACAACAACTTTGTCCAGCTCTTTGACTACCTTTCTGAAAACACAGACCATCTGATTTCTGAATATCCTTACTCCGAGGTCACTATTCTTGATGACTTCAATGTCCATAATAAGGAATGGCTAGGATCTTCAAAAACCGATCCACAAGGGAGAGCAGCGGAGACCTGTGTAGTCAGCAATTCTTTAGCCAATATGGCTCAGCAACCTACTTACTTTCCTCGCATCCCAACACACAGCTCAAATCCCTTGGATCTCCTTCTTACTACAAATCCTGACTGCTATAAAATATCAGTCCCCCCCCCCCTGGTTCGTTCAGACCACGGCATGGTCACCGCTTCCTGCGCAATGCAACCCGAGGTCACACAGACATCACACCCACGTATCGTTTGGCACTACAACTCCGAGAACTGGGACGAAATGCGAGATTACTTTTCCTTATTTCCATGGGCGTCTGTCTGCTTCTCTCATCCTGACCCCTCTGATATCTCACAAAACGTTACCGAAATTATGCAAGCTGGTATGGAATTATTTATTCCACGTACACAAAAAACCTCTTCAGCCACTCAAAAACCCTGGTTCTCTAAATCTTGTGACAAGGCCAGACTTGAAAAAGTCAAAGCCCACAAAACGCTTCTACACAATCCCAGTCAAGAAAACCGCCAAGCATTCAACGACGCAAGAAACCGCTATGTCTGCATTCTTTCTGAGGCAAAAAAATCGTTTAATAACCACATCAAAAACAAAGTCCTCTTAAGCTACAAAGGCAGCAAACCTTTCTGGGCTCTTGCTAAATCTATTGGGAATAATTTCTGCAAGAGCACGTTCCCACCTCTTGTCTCAGGGGGTGGAATTGTTTCTACCGCCCTGGGCAAATCTGAACTTTTTTCCTCGTTGTTCGCCGGCAATTCTACTCTCAACCCACCTCCAAATGCTCAACCACCAACAGTCCCCAATGTCGCGCATAAAATGACGGATATCATTTTCAAAACAAAAAAGGTAAGAAAGATGCTCTCTTCTCTTAATACCAGGAAAACCTCTGGCCTTGACGAGATCCCAGCAATTGTTCTCAAAAAATGCGCACCAGAACTTGCTCTTGTCCTGACTCGTCTGTTTCAGACATTTTGCAATAGAGGCATATTCCCTAGTAACTGAAAAACTGCTCGAGTACAACCTGTCCCCGAGAAAGGATCCAAAGCGCTTCCTAGCAACTACAGACCTATTTCTCTCCTTTCAGTCGTCTCTAAAGTGATGGAAAAGTATATAAACACCGAATTGCTAAAATTTCTTGAAAAACACAGTCTAATCCACGACAGGTAGTATGGATTCCGTCAGCGCAGATCAAGTGCCGACCTCCTTTCCAGACATAGAAAATCTTTTTATGCCCGCTCTGTTGTCCCGAGGACTTCCAAGTTGTGGAATTCCTTGCCGACACATGTTTTTCCTTCTCGCCCGAACCTCCAAACCTTCAAGTCCAGAATTAACAAGTTGCCTCTTTCCTCCTTGTCGACACCCACGGTACGATAGTATTTAGGCTGTAAGGCCTCGTGGTGTGTTGTTGAAATAAAAAAATAAAAAAAATAGCAGCACTTATTTAGAATACACTACCATACATAATTATAGGTACAATGGCTTTAATAAAAGGCTTTTCTTCTAGACAAATTTTATTTTTACCCTACGCGTGTATTTATATCAATGTAACTATATCAGACCCAGACGTTTTGACGCCTAGAATACAAAAAAAAATCGGGACCCAGCTAGTGCGTTATAGTAGTGAATTTTCACAAGAATTGTACACTATTAGTACGTTGTGTTACAAAAATTAATACCTCAAATTTAAATAGACTTCGAAGATCAATGTTAGAGGTCCTAATACCCGCAAATAAACCTATGTTGTGAATTTTATGTAATTTGGTGCGCAATATTTAGAGTTTTTTTCAAATTAAATATAAAATCCCAAAGACATGCGTTGAAACGACTTAGTGGTTAGAGTCCAATGCCTGACAGACAGAGTAGTTAACTGCCACGCGTAGACTAATTCATACAACAGGGTTAAACCATACATCAACGGTAACCAAACTAAATATATACCTACCAGGCAGATAACATACTACCCGTACCAACAATCCTGAAATCTCGGCCGCAATTATGAAAAATGACAGACGACATGAAATTTAAAATTTGCCAGCTGATTGTTATTTAACTGGGGGATTGAATAAATTATTAAAAGATGCTATAATTGTAGCTTTACGAACGACCTCAAATACAGCCTTAGCGCAGGATAGATATATTATCGCCGCATAATATAGTACGGATGTAAACAAAATCTGGCAAAGACTGTATAAAAATGATTCTAAAATAGTTTCTTTTATCTTTAAACTTAAGCATAAGACGTCATATAAGACCGAAACAATCATGGGAGGTGTTGCAATGGTAATTCTACTAATTGTTACGTATACTTTAAATATATAATATCCCCGGCATGAAGCCTATCTAATGTATCACCTAAACAAAACGTTTTTTGTCTATACCCAGATAGATCCCGCTTTGACTCATAAGAATAAGCTTTGACTCATAAGCAGAAGGTTATGCGATCGAATCCAGTTCGATAAATATATCTTTTTTTATGTTTTATTGTGACGTTTGGAGAAACAGTAGTGCACATATTTCATACATTTTGAACAAGATCTCATTTTTGTTTAAAACGCCCAAATAATTAACTGGGGGATTCAATCAATTATTAAAATACACTATATGTAGCTTTATTAAGGAACCCAAATACAGTTTTAGCGCAGCATATATATATATATATATATATATATATATATATATATATATATATATATATATATATATATATATATATATATATATATTATGCTGTCGCATAATATAGCAGAAATTTAAACAAAATCAAGCAAAGTATCTATACAATTGATTCTAAAATAGTTTCTTTTATCTTTAAACTTAAACATAAGACGTCATATAAGACTGAAACAGTCATGGGATGTGTAATTCTACTAATTCTGTAATTAATAATTGTTACGTATACTTTGAATATAGTATCCCGGGCATGAAGCCGATCTAAAGTATCACGCAAATAAAACGTTAGTTGACGTGTGCCTAGATGGCGCGAGGGGGCTTCGCGCTTGCCTCCTAAGCAGAAGCTTACGCGAGCGAATCCAGCTCGATTAATGTAGGTTCCTTTTTTTATGTTGACATTTGGAGAAACAATAGTGCACAGATTTCATACGTTTTGAACAAGATCTATTTTTTTAAAACGCCTAAATAAGTTTGTCACCTTTGAGTCTGAAATTATAATCTTGTTATTTTTGATATTGAAAAAACCGGTTTGATTAGGTTGACTAAAACGAAATCATACTGGCGATTAATAAGGAAAAATAACTGCTACGTTTATAGTTTGGCAGATACTTTACTCTTCTAAATATGAATTAAGTTTCCTTGTGGAAATCTTCTGTATAACTTTAATGAAATTTGTAATACAAGTTTCTTTTAAAGAGACTTACACTATCTACCGATATAGCAAAATTTAGTTCTGTATAGCTTCATAGAAAATTGAGTTTTGGGCATTTTTCTCAAAAGGGGTTAGAACACAAGATTTTTTTGATAATAGAGAGATATGGATGGTAACACTGTCGAAAGAATTCTTCAAATGTTCGCGTACTAGGACCTCTAAAATCGATCTTCAAGGTCTGTGTAAGTTTAAAGTATAAAGTTTACTAATATGCAGTATAATAATAGTGTACAATTCTTATGAAAATTTGCCACTATAATGCACTTGCTGCGTCCCGAAATTTTTGTTAATTTTGCTTTGAAAATAAAGTCCATTTTCAACAATATTATTATTATACAAAAGAGAGACTTGCAAGCTGCACTTTGTTTTCTGCAGACATTAAAATGGCGCTTTGTTATATATTTCAGTATTTATTAGTGAATTTTCATATAAAAAATTCACTTATGAGAAGATCTCGACTTTTGAATTTTTAAATTTTTTTTGCAAATGAGCCCGAATTAGGACCCCTAGAACCCATATCCGCGGTCAGTTTCAATTTTTATATGCTTATATATATATATATATATATATATATATATATATATATATATATATATATATATATATATATATATATATATATATATATATATATATATATATATATGTCACACCGATAGCTCAAAAAATAATGGGCCGATTTTGATAAAATTTGGCATGTATCTTCCTTCTGTAAATGGCTTGGATATATTCGTTAGTCAGGAAAATCGTACGAGGTTTTCCGGGAGAATTTTGAGTTTTCATTCGAAAAAAATGTTTATCTCAGAAAATAAAAAAAGCTATGATAACCAAATTTAGGTTTACGATATAGAAAGTAAACTATACACCAAAATTTAGATTTATATAATACAAGAAAAAAAAGTTATAATAAATAATTTTGTGCCAGATCATTTCTATGAAAATTCACTACCATAACGCACTTGCTGCGTCCAGGCTTTTTCTTTACATAAAAAATATTTTTCGTCCAAAAATTGGCACACACGTAGGTGAATTTTTATAAATTTGTAGGAAAAAAAATATTTCTATTATACCATTAGTTTTTTCGGAGCAGTTTCTTGTTCTTACTGAAAAAAATATGTAAAAATGTACAACGTACATTTTGCGATTCTGCTGCTCATATACTAAGAGTGAAAACAATGATCCCAACGAGTAGGCAACCAACCGTGTTCCATTATCTCTCCTTGCGGTGAACATACAATAAAAATTATTGCCGATTGACCTCCAGATTTGGCTTGAGCTGTTCATAGAGTATACGATTAGATCCTGTTTCCGGAGCAGATTCTCCGGATGTCCGCTGCTATAACAATATAAACTTAATTATGCGCATTTGCCTCGAATTGTTTGCTCTATTTCACCTTATATGGCAATTGTGTCAGCATCAGATAAGGATTATTACCGAAATTATTTCTAAATGTATTTTCTGTGCGAAGCATGTTCCTCTAAATAATTGTTATCATTTATTTTACTTCATTATAGATTTGTAGTTGGGGAAGAATTCATATATAATAGAAATTAAGCTTTAAAAGTCTCGACGCAGCAAATGCGTTATGGTAGCGAATTTTCATTGTAACGGTCTACACCTTTTTTTACGAAAATTGTGCAAACTCCTCAATATTCAAAATGTCGCTCGCGAAAATTTTGCCCTTTTGGCGAATTTTTCGTAAAACGAAAAATTCACTAATGAGGAGATCTGTATATTTATATATATATATATATATATATATATATATATATATATATATATATATATATATATATATATATATATATATTATTATGGTTTATATATACATGTATCATAATTGGTGTTTGTTTTTATATAGTTTTATTTGTGTATTTATTGTTTTTGTGTGTAAGTAATTATATTGTATAATTTTAGGTTCAAATATTTGTACATATTTTGTAAAGTGTATATATGGTTTATTTTCGTTTAATTTATTTATAATCGTTATCTAATTATGTCCCCTGTAATATGACTTATCAAGTTACCAATATCTTAATTGATATCAATAGTGTCATTTATTTTTCGAACACTTGTTATAATTCACCTACTTTAACTTTAGTGAGTGTGCCAGACTATCACTATTCCGATATAGTAAGTCAATGAATGAATAGTCAATATCCTACAATGTCCCCTCTTTTTTCCTCGAAAATGTATTATAAAAAACCTACTTACTAAACTTAATAATTATTAACTACTAACTAAGTTTTCCTCTAGTTAGTTATAGGTTATAGTAGTTAAAAAGTCCTTTCCTTTGATAATTACTAACTAACTATATAATTTAAAATGTGTTGTTTGATATAAAGACATAACAATATGTGATCTTTGTCATTTTATACTTCACGTATCTTTTCAATTTTATTATATTTATTTATATGTTCATTTACTCGTCTATTAATTTATATATTTATAAACGGCTAAGCCTATGTAGGTTAGCCTTATATAATTTCAAATGTTTTGTTTGACATAAAAACATGACAATATGTGATCTTTGTCGTTTTATACTGCATGTATCACGTATCTTTTCAATTTTACTATATATATATATATATATATATATATATATATATATATATATATATATATATATATACTTATGCCTATGCGGAAGTAGCTGGACCATTTCGTATACCAAGTGTATAATAGCTGGACCAACCGTACAATAGCTGGACGTCCAGCTATTAACATGCTGGTATTAATATGTACATGCGTTATTGGCTGGACCTATTTCATGAGAACATTAAAAGTAAAAATTAATGCGCCTGTGCGGTGTTGCCAAATGCTCAAAATATTAATTCTATCTAAATATTTACATGTTTTAGTGAATTTTATGTACACTAGGACCGCAAAAAGCATGAGGTTACTTAAGACTTTATATAATAATAATATCGTCAGAATATTTCCTACGAATTTCAGGATTAAAAATGATTATTGCATAAGTTACTATTCATGTAATATAGCAAAAAATCTACAGGTGGTTTGTAAAAATAATGTTTTGGAAGAGACAAAATATGAATTATTTTTTGATATTTGCAGTAGATGTGCCAAAATCATAAAAACACAAAATGATTACCAAGGCCCTAGTGTATAATAAGATTGCGAATTATATTTTGTCACCCTTTGCAAAAGTGAGAAAAATGTATATGAAGACGTTTCCGAAATCTGAATAATTTTTTGATATTTGCAGTACATGTGCCAAAATCATAAAAACAAAAAATGATTGCCAAGGTCTTAGTGTATAATAAGATATTCAAATTATTTTTGTCACCTTTTGAAAAAGTGAAAAAAATTCATATGAAAATCGGGATAGCAATTAAGACGTTTTCCAAATATGTATTATTTTTTCGCATGTGTCAAAATCATAAACACCAAAAATGACTTCCAAGGCTCTAGTGTATAATAAGATATGCAAATGATTTTTTGTCACCCTTTGCAAAAGTAAAAAAAAATTCATAAACAGATCCGGATAGCAATTGAGACGTTTCCGCAATATGCATTATTTTTTGACATTTGCAATTTTTTAAACAGGAATCTTTTTTTTATATTTACATTTAAAATCATAAAATCACAAAACTATTACCAAAGCCCTAGTGTATAATACTACAGCATACACAACTCTTAACTCGGACAGTTTTAGAATTAATTGAATATGATTATATTCCTATTTTTCAAGTTGCAGATTTTTTAACGCGCTAAAATCTAATATACAGTCACAACATAATCATTGATTGATTATGCTGTGCTACAGTTACTTTTCAATTTTTTCTAAACATATGTTTGACAGGTCAGGTAAAAGCTATGAAATTTACAAAAGGAGGGTACAGAAACAGAGCTGTAAAACTTTCTGAGATCAACGTCGTAAAAGCGGTATATCAAAGCCCAAACGTTCTTTATCTATGCGACGCTTTTATATACAAATACATAATATTTGAGAAAAAATGCTAGGTTTAATATTTGAATATGACCAGCCACTAACTGCTATACTAGAGTGATTAACATTAATTATATTCTCATAATTTTTATGTTGCATTGTTCAAGTATGCAGTACAGCATAAGAAACAGTCTTCTCATGCTATGTAACCAAGATTTATGCCACTAAAAATAAGTTGCACTTTAAACCTAATTTATGGCAAATTTTTATAATAAATATATTCTTATAACGAGATTGGGGTAGTTTCTTTGTATACACAACATGTTTATTAAATTTATTTAAATTCATCATTTTTCCAAAACATAATAAAAATAATCTGTATCACTCACTCACTGAAGGCAAAGTCTCTTAGTAGTCGCAACGATAGGTTAAAATAAGGTGGTTTTCCGTTCGTTTCATGTGGCACATTGACTGAAAAAAAAATACATTCTTGGAAAACCTCTTAACTGCTATCCCGATGTTTAAATTCTTTTTTTTTTCTTACTTTTGCAAAGGGTGACAAAAAATAAATTTGGTGTAGTATTACATAATAGGGCCTTGGTAATGATTTTTGGTTTTGTAATTTTACCACATTAACAGTAAGTATCACAGAATCATTAATGTTGAAATGAAAAACGTGGTAGTAACTATCCCGGTGTTCAAATGCATTTTTTTTTATATTTCCAAAGGGCGACAGAAAATTATTTGCATGAGCTTTTATGCGTCAGGCCCTTAGTGATATTTTTTGTTTCTATGAATTTGGCAGATTAACTGCAAATGCGAAAAAATAATTCATATTTGGAAAACGTCGTAATTGCTATCCCGATTTCATATGCATTTTTCTCATTTTTGCAAAGGGCGACATAAAATAATTTGCATATCTTATTATACACTAGGGCCATGGTAATCATTTTTTGTTTTTATAATTTTGGCACATCTACTGCAAATATCAAAAAATAATTCATATTTCGGAAACGTCTTAATTGCTATCCCGATTTTCATATGCATTTTTCTCACTTTTGCAAAAGGTGACAAAAAATAGTTTTCATCTCTTATTATACACTAGCACCTTGGTAATCATTTTGTGTTTTTATGATTTTGGCACATTTACTGCAAATATCAAAAAATATGACATATTTCGAAAACGTTTTAATTGCCATCCGGAATTTCTTATGCTTTTCTTTTACTTTTGCAAAAGGTGACAAAAAATAATTTGCATGGTTTTTCATACATAAGGGCCTTAGTAATAATTTTTTGTTTTTATGATTTTGGCACATTAACTGCCAATGCGAAAAAATAATACATATTTGGAAAACGTCTTAATTGCTATCCCGATTTTCATACGCATTTTTCTCACTTTTGCAAAGGGTGACAAAAATAATTTGCATATCCCATTATACACTAGGGCCTTGATAATCATTTTTTGTTTTTATGATTTTGGCACATCTACTGCAAATATCAAAAAATAATTCATATTTCGGAAACGTTTTAATTGCTATCCCGATCTCCATATGCATTTTCTCACTTTTTTAAAAGGTGACAAAAAACAATTTGCATATCTTATTATACACTAGGGCCTTGGTAATCATTTTTGGTTTTTATCATTTTGGCTCATCTACTGCAAATATCAAAAAATAATTCATATTACCGAAACTTTTTAAGTTATCTCGATCTTCATATGCATTTTTCTCACTTTTGCAAAGGGTGACAAAATATAATTTGCAATCTTATTATACACTAGGGCCTTGGTAGTTATTTTGTGTTTATATGATTTTGGCACATCTACTGCAAATATCAAAAATTAATTCATATTTCGGAAACGTCTTAATTGCTATCCCGATCTTCGTTTTTGTGATTTTGGCACATCTACTGCAAATGCGAAAAAATAAACGTGGTAATAGCTATTTCGATCTTCATATGTATTTTTTCACTTTTGCAAAAAGTGACAAAAAATAATTTGCATGAGTTATTATAGATTAGGGCCTTGGTAATAGTTTTGCGGTTTTATGATTTTGCACATTAACTGTAAATATCAAAAAATAAGTCATATTTGAAAAAACTTAGTAATAAGTATCTCGATGTTCAAATGATTTTCTTTTATTTTCCAGAGTCTGACAAAAAATAATTTGCTTAGGTTGCTATACACTAGGTCTTTCGTAACTTGTTTTTGTGTCTATTTTTATATTGGGGCCTTGGCTTTATTGTCCAATATTTGTCATTTGGGTACATGTAACCAAAATAACAAATAATACATAGTAAAATTTAGTTTTCCTCTATGACTATGTTAATAATAAACGATTGGTTTAGTGTTATTATGTTATTGCAAAACACTTAAGACAAATTCTTTTTTCTTCGGTAAGGTGTAGTAGCATAAAGCAATATATGGCTGGCATCTATGGCTAGCCATAAATTTACTACGTTGAATCCGCTTCACTGATATTGTGATCGCGACGATCCATCCCGCTTTCTGCTGACCCTACGTGTAAATCTATGGCTTGGAATTTATGGATAACTTCACGCAAACTTTATCACAGTTATATTCAGCAAACATGTCTTATCTCTGCTGCATCGAACATGATGCAAATGCAACTATGTGAATCTTAAAATGCAGCGGCTTTCCAGAAAATAAAGCTTTTAAGTTATTTACTTACCAATGCTACTATTTCTACCCCTACGACTTTTTATTTATAATAAAAAATATGTACATTGTTTGTCTAAACCTGCCAGTATAATTTTTTGACAGCTGTATACATCTAGCGCGAGTTTAAAACATGGAATAAATTCAGTTAATCAGATACAGCTATTTTTTTCCAATAATTCGCAGACATGTCGATAGACATTTTATGTTGCAGTCTTTTCAAAAAATAAAATAAATATCATACAGTGTGTGCCAAATTTAAGGTACGACCTCATCGATATTTTTTTCAAATCCTACCCTAGTTTGTTTTTGTTAAATAGGTTTAACCTACACATTAATTTGAAAAAAAACCAGCAGATTTTAAATTTTTATTTATTAATTATTATAAATCTAAAGGAATTAGTAGCACGAATAAGAAATGAATGTTGACTTAATTTACCAAAATAACCAGAAATGTGTAAAACGAATTTCAATTGTGTTTATACTACTAACAAATAGTCAATCGACAACAACCTAAGCATTTATTAAAGAAAATTGATTTAGATTATCTATTTTTTGTTTCTGTTTTTAAAATAATATAATGTATATTTGTGTGGGAAGGAATATAAACTTGGTGGTTTAGCATAACTTGACATGTACTTTAGAAATAGCCAACAAAACAGTAGGATTGTCGGTTAAACAAATTATCGACGTCATATCTCAAATTTGGGACAACATCATATTATTAAAGAAAGATCACAGATTAAAAACCACTAATTGACGTGTTCGCGCATTTGAAAAAGGTGTATTTGATTAACTGAATGTATTCTAAGTTACCAACATGAACTGTGTAATATGGCAGTAATAATGCTGATAATTGTTTATCTTTTTTTGTCTTTTCCTAAACGGCGACGTATTTCTGCGACTATGGTCAATCACCGACGACAGGGAGCACTTTCAACTCACTTTCCTTTAAATTTGGCCGAACCCTGTTTTTTTCTATAAGGAGGGTAGGGATATTCAGCGTGCCCAACTTCGTACGGTACACGGGACTAACGACTTCACGACTCCTTAGTGAATCGGAACCTGCAAAAATTCAACCTGCTCCAACTAAATGATAATTTTACAGTAGGGGCTGAAAAAATGAATGGGGAACCCTGGAAATAGAACCCAGTACCCTTGGATCCAGCGGCATACTTTCCTACCACTGGATCACTCAGGCTTTTTGATAATAATTGTAAAATATCTTTTGCAACAATTGGATACAATAATCTAAAATATATAACTCTATAACACAATTGGATACAATAATCTAAAATATATATCTCTATAACACTAAAAGTAGATCTCGTAACTTTATAAAACAACAGTCATTATACACCTTGTCCTATTTTAGAATTAAGTTTTTGTGTTATCTTCTAAAAAAAAACAGGAGTTGGATTAATTTTAATTCAAAATACTATATTACAAAACAAAACAAAAAAGGTACGAAAGATGCTCTCTTCTCTTAATACCAGGAAAGCCTCTGGCCTTGACGAGATTCCAGCAATTGTTCTCAAAAGATGCGCACCAAAACTTGCTCCTGTCCTGACCTGTCTGTTTTAGACATCTTACAATAGAGGCATATTCCCTAGTAACTGGAAAACTGCTCGAGTCCCGTCCCCAAGAAAGGATCCAAAGCGCTTCCTATCAACTACATGCCTATTTCTCTCCTTTCAGTCGTCTCTAAAGTGATGGAAAAGTATATAAACACCGAATTACTAAAATTTCTTGAAAAACACAGTCTAATCCACGACAGGCAGTATGGATTCCGTCAGCGCAGATCAACTGCCGACCTCCTTTCCTTTGTCACCTATTCTTGGAAGAAGTCTATGAAACTACACGGTGAATGTCAGATTGTCGCTCTAGACATATCCAAAGCATTCGACCAGGTTTGGCACGCAGCTCTGCTTAGTAAACCTCCGGTCTATGGCCTACCACAAAAACTCTGTACCTGGACAGCAAATTTCCTCTCCAACCGGAGCATTTCTGTTGTCGTGGATGGCCATTCCCCTAAACTGTATCTAATTAATGCAGAAGTCCCTCAAGGTTCAGCTTGAGCCCCTACTTTGTTTCTTCTCCACATCAATGACCTCCTCTCTAGCACATCTAACCCAGTTCACAGTTAGGCGGACGACAGCACCCTCCTCTCAAATATACAATATTCTAAGCCTGTCTCTTTAGCTCAATTAGATGAGGAACGCAGACTCATGGAGGGTTCTGCCTCTGTGGATCTTCAAAAAATATTATACTGGGGAAGTAGAAATCAATTCAACTTCACCAAATCTCAGCCTTGCTTTCTATCTCATTAGAGATGCACCAGCCCTAGACCCATCACAATGAACAACAAAGTTATTCAAAGTAATGAGACCTTTACACTTGTTGGCATATCTGTGGATCGAAATCTCAATTGGCACCAACATGTCACATCAATTGCAGAAGTGGTTGCTAAGAAATTAGGTTTCCTCGTCTGGGCTCGCAAATACTTTTCACCAGATAATCTCTATACCTTATATACTTTACAAATAAGGCCAAACCTCGAATACTGCTCCCACATCTGGGGTACCGCTGCCGCTTTTACACTCGCTATTCTGGACTCCATTCAGAAGAGAGCTATATGTCTCATCGGTGACACTACTATCACCCAAAGGCTGCCATCCCTTGCCCGCCGACGTGCCGTTGGTGACCTCGTTCTCTTTTATAGATATCTGCACGGGCACTGCTCAGATGAGCTTTCTTCCATAGTTCCTCCACCTGCTGCCCCCAACAGATCTCCCAAGAACAGAGCGAATGCACCGTTTTACTGTCCAGGTCACCAGACATAGAACATCTTATTATGCCCGCTCTTTTGTCCCGAGGCCTTCCAAGTTGTGGAATTCCGTGACGGTACATGTTTTTCCTTCTCCTCAGAACCCCCAAACCTTCAAGTCCAGAATTAACAAGTTGCCTCTTTCCCCCTTCTCGACACCCACGGCACGATAGTATTTAGGCTGTAAGCCCTCGTGGTGTGATGTTGAAAAATTAAAAAATAATAATAATAACCCTTTAAGTACGTTACGCCCCAACATCTACTATAATTACTGAAAATAGTCCAGGATCAGTTTGACTGACTTATTAATTTAGACACCATGTCGATTTATAAATTTTGGTCGGAATATTTTTTGAGAATAAACTTTAGCAGAAAATTTTTAAAACAAGTTTCATTTCTTAGGCAGACTATATAGTTGTAAGTTTTAAATTACCAGTGTTTTCTTTAGACAGAGCCTACAATATGTTTTTGTTGGTGTACTCATTAATCAAATTACCTTCTGGTTAGAAAACATTTTATATCCGAATTTTCTTAAAGGGTTTCTTAAGCAATTGCGGAGTGTGTGCGTTAACTAAACGTTTATTATGAGGCTACTATAACAGTTAAACAATGTAATTACATATATTTATAATCTCGGAACCAAGACACCCTACAAAAAAGCATTATGGGAGCCGAGACTATAATGTAAGGTGTGGGAAGTGTCATCGTTGCATTTTGTATTATAAAATACATATTATCGTGTCGGATGACTCCTCCCCTGTTAGATGGGATTTTATAGGGTGCATAAAATTTAATTTGCAAAAATTTATATTCCAAGGTAAAACATTTCAAATGATCAAAAATTTAAAACAATTACATCAATAGATCAATAATTCGATGAAATTTAGAAAATATAACATATAACATGGTTATTCTTTAGGCAAAGGAAAAGCCTTTTGTTTGCTGCAGTTTCGTTAACCTGCACGGAAATTTAAATGTCAAGTATTTAAAGTTAACAATAAACAATGATTATGAAACACCCGTTAAAAGTAGCTTCCGCAGTATACACTCTATCACTGTTGCACTTCTTACTATAAGATTAGCATAAACAATATGCTACTGTTTTCCTCTAGGTAAAGGAATAATGTCTTCAATTTCTGCGTCTTCCTTAAAGTAATTTTTTGATTTTTAAAATTTGAATAAACTAAGTTTATTCATCCCCTTAATGACGCTAACTTTGTTAGCGATCGTCGGGTCAAAAAACTACATTGTGATGAATTGGGTTCTCCAAATTGTACTTATCAGTGCTCATCACAGGTTCCAATCTTCACCCATTGTACAAAGCTAATTTCTATGATTATTGTTTCACAGCAGCGCGACCAAGATGGAGTTCTCCTCAACGAGAAGCAGTTAAGGAGACCATTAGAAGACATTTAAAGACGGAAGCAACCCCTCGATAGCTGAATGTGAACTTCTGATTGAAAATTGTCCAGTGTTAAACAAACGAACTCCCCAGTCTCTAAAACCTTACATTTCTAGTAGCACGAAAAAAGACAGACAATATGATAAATATTTCTTTTTAGCTATATTAAAATAAAATAACATAAAAATACATCAATGACTATTTATATTACATTTTACAAATTTGCCTACTTTGTACAAATTTTCTTCTACTAAGTTCCTGAGTTCTCAACTTCTTCTGCATTTTCTATTTTTTTACAACTATTTTCACTGATTTCTCACGTTCAATTCAAACCATAACACAAGAATTGTGTTTCATATGTAACTTATGCAAAAGCTTTGGTCATCATAGTTTTGTTAAGAGTTTGAATTATGTTACTTTCATTATGAAAACAGATCACATGCAATGTATTCAGATCCAGATAACTAATTACAATAATTTTGTTTTCTAGGAACTCAGTGTATTACATTTTGAGATAAAACATGTGTGTTTTTAGACAAGACTGTCATAAATACATTTTTATACACAATTTATTTAATTTAAAATAACTGGTAAAAAATTACAACACAAAATTTGTCTTTTATCATTTTTCTCCTTTACCATATCGGTGTGATAATTTATGTAGGCAAATAATTTAAAAATAATTTGTAGTCACTTTTTATAATTTTAATATTATTCACGAAGTGCTTCACTGTAAAACTGTCAAGGTAAAGAGAATAAATAATGTATTAATTAAAACATATCATCTTTGTATACTAGCACGCAGACCTTAAAACCGTAATGCTACCTGTTTAAGCGTACAACATAAAACTAACCAGAAAACTTTTATATATCCTACTAAAAAGTGCGGCAACACTGTGAGGTTAGGTCCAGCTACTTCCTTTTGGACATATCAATTTTTATGGCTGAAATGTCCAGCTACTTCCTTATAAACATATATAAATCCCAAGAGAGAAAGGTCCAGCTACTTCCGCATAGACACAAATATATATATATATATATATATATATATATATATATATATATATATATATATATATATATATATATATATATATATATATATACTTTTTTTAACTTGAATTTTAAGATTGAATGAATTTTATGAAAATACGCCAGAATGCCGTACTTGATTGGCCCAAACTTATTATAAATTTTGACTAAATAATTTAATATACTTAAAATGTCTAAATGTGAGATGCTCTTCACGAGGATCTAATCTATTGTAGTTATATGCCTTCTACTAACACTATATTTTAGACTATATTTAATTATCGTTACGTAATATTTTGCTGTATACAAATCAATAATAACATTGCTTTAAGAAAGATAATACGGTCCTGGCGATAAAATGAGCGATTACGCCTGTGATTCGAGACCAGCATAACTGTATGCAGAGTCCCACCCTGGTCCGTTAAGCTGGGGCGATGTGGGCAAGGTCAAATATTCTATTCTCACAACATCAAAGGGCCGCCCACCAAGATTCAGTGCTGGGTCTTATTATACTGTGCTGCAAGTGTGGAATTTTAAAGCGCACAACGGGATTGCTTATTCGGTCGTTTTTGACGAAGATAGTCGATCATTTTCTATTGAAGTTTCCCATTTAGGTAGAGCGCCGAAGAATACACACCGAAGCAGGACTGTGTATATGGATGTATATAACGTCGGCCACCATTAACACACATACTTCTTCTGATTCTGTATTAATGGCTGCCGACTCTGCGATCCTCCATATACTAATTTTGTTTGTGTAGAATACAGGAGGTAAAGAAATAAAAATTTATTAAAATATAGCATAGCAACAATATTATTTTTCCCCGGCAGGCGGCAGTGCGCGCGCACGGGCGCACTTATTGAGGAGCCGCCCCTGACATTGTTGTTGTTGTTTCTCTGTCACAGCTATACACTCTCTCTACAGGGAATATTTACGGTTTAAAAAATTCTTTACACAAATTCCAACGCTCTTTTTGGTGAATTTTCTTTTAAAAAAATCACTAACGAAGAGATCCCGACTTTTCAATTTTGAAAACATTTCCTCAAATGAGCGCTAATTAGGCCCCCTAGAACACATATCCGGGGTCAGTTTTGATTTTTATATGTATGTATGTATATATATATATATATATATATATATATATATATATATATATATATATATATATATATATATATATATATATATATATATATTATTATTATTATTATTATTATTATTATTATAATGCTTCTAATTTGAAAGCTCAATTTGCTATTAACCTCTAAGGTTGACCAAGATATCAGCTTTTTCGGGAGCACTTTAAGTTTGCTTTCGGAAATGTTTGTACATTTTCAAACAATAAAGTTATTTTGGTGAAAAATGGCACACTGTTTCTACTATATAGGTTATACTGGTAACCAAATTTTATGCCTGCTTTCTAAAAAAACACACATATTTGCTATTAAAAAACATTTTAATGAAAATTCACTACCATAACGCACTTGCTGCGTGCAGACTTTTTAAAAGTTCTGAAAATCATCTGTTAAAGACACTTACTAATAAGATTAAGCAACATATTAATTATCTTTATTATTAAGCCTATTATATATTCAATGCCAAGGGGTACAATCCCCCTCCTTTGTCTGCAGCATCCTGTTTTAAACCTTATGCAAGAAGCAGGCTCCAGAGAGAACATATGTTCTGGATTCTCTGTGTAACTCATATATCACGTCTGTAATGGTTTCTAGTTACTGCAGCTCAATTAGCTACCTTTGATAGCAGGATATAAAGATGAAAGCACTTTTAGTGCCCTGCAATTAATCGTCGGGAGGCATCACGGTGTAAAAATCCATTTCAGACGAAAAGCTGGAGATTACGAACGAAAAGGCGAAAAGAGTTTAATTATGTACGTGCGATACATTTTTTACTGCTTGGTGAAAAATAAATATAATACAAAAATGGGACACACCAAGTAGCGAATTTTTATAGAAATTTATTTTTTTTTCGAAAATTTGCTGAGAAGCATTTTATTTTTTCCACGAAAAAGAGGTAGTTTTTCCAAGAGTCTTTTTTTTTTTGTAGTTTAGGTTAGAAATTTTTGGAAAGTCTCTCAAGTCGTGATCTCGTTATAAGCGAATTTTCTCTGTAAGAATTCGCTAAAAAATATGATTTATACAAAAATTGGCTAAGAAAACTTTTATGTGAATAATTAGATAAAATATTTTTCACGAAAGCCTTTTTTTGCACAAAAATTCATTACGTTTTTCACGAGTTTCTCTAAAAAATGGTCAATCCAGATTCCACTAAATATCATTTTACACAAAAATCCAAAGAACCTCGGTGGTTCAGGGGTAAGAACGTGTGCCTCTGAACCGAAGGGTACTGGGTTCAATCCCAGCGTACTCCTTTCACTTTTTCAGTACAAACTGTAACATTAAGATCAACCGAGGTTCTAGCATTGTATTTGAGCAAGTTGAATGTCTGCACGTTCCGCCCTTCGGAGGGGGCGTAAAGCCGTCGGTCCCGTGTCCATGCGATGTTGGGCACGTTAAAGATCCCTACCCTCCTTACAGACAGGCAGGGGTCCGGCAAAATTTCCAGGATAGTGAGGTGAAACTGCTCCTTGGCGTCGGTGATTGGCCATAGTCGCGGAAATAGGCCGACGTTAAAGAAACAAAACACACACACAACACAAAAATCCAAAGGAAAACTAAAAACAATTTTTTTCCTCTGAAAAATTGCTCGTTCAACATAATTTAAGAAAATTGTTTTAATTAAGAGACATTTTAAGGAATCAGCTAGTAATTTGCGTGAATTAGTTGATACATCTACAAAGCATTTGCGTTCCTTAGCTGCTCCTGAACAACCTGTCGAACACTGGGATCCATTCATAATTTATCTCAGAGCCTTGGTGGTTCAGTGGTAAAAATCTGTGCTTCTGAACTGAAGGGTACTGGGTTCGATTCCTAGGGATCCCCTTTCACTTCTTCAGTACATATTGTAAAATTAACATCAACCGAGGTTTTGGCAACGTATTTGTGCAAGTGGAATGTCTGCACCTTCTGCCCTTCAAAGGGGGCGTAAATCCGTCGGTCCCGCATCCATCCGATGTTGGGCACGTTAAAGATTCCTACGCTACAGAAAGCAGGGGTTCGGCAAATTTCCAGGTGAGTGAGGTGAAACTGCTCCCTGGCGTCGGTGATTAGCCATAATCGCGGAATAGACCGACGCTAATAAAACAGAAACACACACACCTAATTCATATCATATTCAGCAAGTTTGACAAGGTTGCGGATAGAGATTGAGAGTCATGTAAAATTATAGGTGAATTACTTACGCTGAATGAACTTAATACATTTTGAAGTGATAAAGCGGCCGTGCTTGACAACTTTACAATTTCTCATGGTAACACAACATGGTAACCTCCCCCAGTTCACAAGATTTGTGTATTATCAAATATGTTGTTCTATTTTTGTATGGCATCTATAACTGTGATGAGTTTCTCAAATTATCTGTTGAGGATATAATAGAAACTGTTACCAAGCTTAAACTTTGCTTGGCTTCTTTAAAGAATTCACTAAGTGAAGATTGGAACCTGTGATGAGCACTGATAAGTACACTTGGAGAGCCCAAATCACCACAACACATTTTAAAAAAGACCTGACGATCGTTTCACTAACCAAGTTAGCGTCATCAGAGGATGAAACATTCTAAATACTTAAAAAAATTTTTTTCAAATGAAAACTCAAAATTTTCTCGGAAAACGTCGTCTGATTTTTTTGATTAACGAACTTGTCAAAGCGATTTATAAAAGGAAGGTATGTGCCAAATTTTATCAAAATCGGCCTATTATTCTTTGAGATAAAAATTTTTTTCGAATGAAAACTCAAAATTTTCCCGGAAAACCTCGTCAGATTTTTTTGACTAACAAACTTGTCAAAGCTATTTACAAAAGAAAGGTACATGCCAAATTTTATTAAAATCGGCTAATTACTTTTTGAGATAAGAATTTTTTTCGAATGAAAACTCAAAATTTTCCCGGAAAACCTCGTCCGATTTTCCTGACTAACGAACTTATCCAAGCTATTTACAAAAGAAAAGTACATGCCAAATTTTATCAAAATCGGCCCATTATTTTTTGAGTTATCGGTGTGATACATATATATATATATATATATATATATATATATATATATATATATATATATATATATATATATATATATATATATATATATATATATATATATATATATATATATATATATATATATATATATATATAAATATATATATATATAAACATATAAAAATTGAAACTGACCCCGAATATGGGTTCTAGGGGTCCTAGATCGCGCTCATTTGAAGAAATTTTTTCAAAATTCAAAAGTCGAGATCTCCTCATTAGTGAATTTTTTCTAAGAAAATTCACTAAAAACTAACATCAACTTATATACCGGATTTCAGGTAAAGAGATCGAACCGAGATGACACACTAGTCGTAGGCAAATTCCACAGTGGAACTAAAAAATCCGGTATATAAGTTGATGTTAGTTTTTTAAGTATTAAGAATGTTTCATCCTCTGATGACGCTAACTTGGTTAGTGAAACGATCGTCAGGTCTTTTTTAAAATGTGTTGTGGTGATTTGGGCCCTCCAAGTGTACTTATCAGTGCTCATCACAGGTTCCAATCTTCACTTAGTGAATTATGGCTTCCAGGTCAACGGAACTAAATCTATACCGTAAGTTAAGTTGTAAAATTAGATTAATAGGTACAGATGTTGCTTTTTTAAAATCTTGCAAAAGAAAATCGGTTGTTCCGAATTTTATTAACTTCAATTTAAAAGTTTCTAATAACACAAAAGTAGGGCAAAAGGTAAAGACCTGGTCAGGCGATAAAAATACAATACACTGTGGAATTTGCCTACGACTAGTGTCTCATCTCGGTTCGATCTCTTTACCTGAGATCCGGTATATAAGTTGATGTTAGTTTTTTAAGTATTTAGAATGTTTCATTCTCTGATGACGCTAACTTGGTTAGTGAAACGATCGTCAGGTCTTTTTAAAAATGTGTTCTGGTGATTTGGGCTCTCCAAGTGTACTTACTTTTCTTTAAAGAATTCCCGTTTGCTAGATAAGTGTGTATGTGGTTGCAAAAAGTATAAGCAGAACCAAAATACTCTACTGCATTGAGTCATATAAAGGACAATAATGGTCAAATGCGTGAGTTTAAGGCTTTTTTATATTCTGGGTCCCAAAGAAATTTTATTACCCAAGAATTGAGCGACAAATTGATACTGTGGTAATTACTGGCCAATGTTTTCATTTAAGGAATCAATCAAACTATTTCGCCTTTACACAAGCACTGCTGTGCTGTCATCAAATCACGACTGGCTTCGTTTTCTACCAAGATATGTTTTCTAGTCCTTGATAAAATCAGTGATAATCTACCAGCCTCAAAAAAGGGTAGATATTTTTAGTATTCTTGTCAATATCGAATTGGCTGACCCTTACTTTACTACACCTGCCAAGATTGACTTGTCAATTGGCGCTCAGCTTTTCTGGTCGCTTATATCTCATGAAAAAGTTAGGTTAGGAAATAATCTTCCATTGCTGCAAAACTCCAAGTTTGGTTAATTATTGTAAGGTCCAATGCATATACCTCATACTCAAAGGTCACGTGGCTTCTTTGTAGACACTTCTGATAGTCAAACGCAACTACAGCGTTTTTGTCAGCTAGATGAATGCCCGAGTGCGCCATTACTGTCCAATGAGCATGCTGGCAGAAACATATGTATGTGATACTTTCATTTAAAATGAATCTGGTAGATATGTTGTCTCAATAGCGTTGAATGAGTTATTAAATCAGTTGGGTGAGCCTTATACTCTAGCAAAGAAAAGGTTTCTTTCACACGAAAGAAAACTTTCGTTTCGTCCCGGGTTGAAACAATCATATATTTACAACCAACATAGCACAGTCTTCTTATCTACTGGAAAGCTTGATCAGACCGTCCTGCTTTCTTGTTATTTTCCAATTCTTCACTATTTACTGGCATCCTTGTTTATTTGCTTTCCTACACTTCTGCTTGGTTATATTTTAAATTTATTTATATTTACTCTATACCTCTCCGAATCCATGAAACAAAAAAGAAGTAAGGGCGGTCACAATAAAAAATTACAATTTGAATGGTTGAATGCAGAATGCACAAAAGTTATTCAGGAAAAGAAGAAAGTCTTGCAAGACTATAAACGTGTTTCCAACAGAGACAATTTCATATAGTATAAAAGAGCAGAGGCTGTTGCAAAGAGACAATCTAAGTCCAAAAACGAAAGCTTGGAAATGGTTTGTTGAACAGCTAAATAAATCGACTCCACTCACAAAACTCTGAAGGCTAGTCAGAAGCCTAAATAATGCTGTAGGCAAACGTAACTGTACTCTACTAAAGGAAAAGTTAATTGAATAAATGTTAAATAAGCTAGCCCCACCTGACGTTTCCACTTATTTAGATACAGTGAAAAATGATAGCACAGATCAGATGTTAGAAAACTCCAGGAGCTAGAACACAGTCTTATATTGTTTGCCAATTCGTTTCCTGGAAAATACAAGTTTACGTGCAAGATTATGTATGAAATGTCGCAAGACGTAAAGAACTTCCTGCTAAGTATCTTTAATGATTGGTGGTGCAACGGTCAATGCATTTAATGTCTTAAAGATGTGTTGATATGTCTAATCAGAAAACATGGTAAAGAATGCGATGACGTTTCAGATATATATATATATATATATATATATATATATATATATATATATATATATATATATATATATATATATATGCTATCTTGTATCTTTAAAACATTAAAGCGAATGATAAAGACAAGGTTAAAGCTTTTTTGTGAACAGAATCATATTTTCCACGATGGTTAGTATGGGATTTGCAGAGGAAGTGTTACTACAGGTGTCATCGATTGGTTAGTTACTGATGTCCAAAAAGCTTTCTCAGACAATGAATACATGGGGTGCATATTCCTAGATATTAAAGGTGCCTATGACTGTGTTAATGTGATAAATCTTAAAAGTGAGCTGGTGAGCACGGGAATACCAAACAACGTAGCTATAAATCTAGTTCAGATGTTTACTGATCGAACTATTTATGTACTAGACAGTTGTAATACTCTACACGGGCCTAGAACCGTCCAACATGGTGTACCGCAGGGTTCAATTGTAAGCCCTATGTTGTTAAACCTGTAAAGCACAAGCATACACAACATCTGCAACAACGAAACTAAATGTATTCAGTATGCGGATATGTGCATATACACAAGTCAAACTACGTACGATGACAGCGTTAAACGGTTATCAGGTCTTCTAATGCTTACCTTACAACATGATCTCGAAATCAATTATTCTAAAACATTCCTTATGATATTAACAAGGCATAAAATATCAATCACTGATACACTAAAATTTGATTATATATATATATATATATATATATATATATATATATATATATATATATATATATATATATATATATATATATATATATATATATATATATATATATAAGCAGCTACAAATACTTGGGTGTGGTTATCGTCAGGAAGTTACTCTGGACTAAGCACCTCGATTACCTGTGACGGGTTTTTCTTAATAATATTAACACAAGGGTTTGCCCGGCTTCTGGCCCGTCACAATTTAAGAGAAGGACAGAATGAGAAGGAAAGAGAAATTCAACAAGGCACAGGGAAGACAAGGAAAGATAGAATAGAGTTCAGTTACACGGAGGGCCCGGTAATTTTTAATGTCAGCAGTTGGTAAAGGTGTCACTCTCATTTGTTAACGTCTAGCAACAGATGTTATTCAAAGCCAACTGCTTTGTGGTTAAAAACGTTATACCTGATTTCCACAACCTACTTTAATTAATTAACTTCTAGTTAAATCAAGACACAGACAGAAACAGTTAGTGAAATTTAATATATGTAATCATAACCTTTCCAAACAGTTGAAGTGATATTGTTACAACAATAACTTCTGCTGTTTTAAGCTAACACCTAATGATGGTAAAAAAGAATGACTTAGTGTTAGAGATGTACTTAATGACTATACATATACTGTAACAAAGATGTCACTAGATCCCATTTCACAGTCTACTGCCCAGGTTTACAAAGGTTAGGCTGTATGTTAAATATATTGCAACATCTATATGCTTGATAAGTATAATTAGAACTGTTTATATGTGTGCATTAATTATCAGATTTTTCCATAAATAAAAGTTACTATTGAATACTGTGTTATGATTGTAGTTATGGATATACTGAATCGAATAACAAAAGAAACCACCTCGTGGACTGATCTGACGTGGTCCTGGTCTGCAGCCGCTAATATGGTAGTGTGGACCCAGTTACGGCTAGCTCCGCAAAACAGTTTGAAACACTTGACAGGTACAGCTCCGGACGATTACACACAACAAGCAGAAAACTCCAGAAATTTTCAGACCCAGACAAGAAACCCTACAATGAACAAATATGTCTCTCAGCAGGTACTACTTTACTTATTTGAATTATTATCAGACAGAATGAATGTGGAGAAAATTTAATAAATAATTAATAGAAGCTTACCCAATAGATGAGTTTTCTTTTCTCACAAAAATATATAAAGTGATTCATACTGACTTATTTCTCAATAAGATTGATGTGGAATTTAATACATAACAAACACTGTTCTTTAAAACTACTTTTGCAAGCTGTAGACTAAATATCCAGCATATAGCAAAAGGCAATTTTTAAGCACCTTTTACTGCTACAACTTTATTGTTCAGTAACTCGAATCTTAATAAATGATAATTTCATACGAATATTAATCTTTAACCAAACAACAAAAACTTGTAATTTGATAAGAAGTGATAAGAGGGATGTTAATATTTCCTTTAAAAATGAATTTAATTAATTTCAAAAATTATATCTGGGAGAAAGAGAGAGAATGAAAAAGATGACACTATACACTGAAGAGTGAGATAGAAAAACATGGATTGTCATAAGAGAGAAGGAGATCGTACACACCTGAGGGCAATTGCTATTATTAAAAATGTAAACAGAATCTCAAATAGAAACTTGTTTACTGTTTTGGACTTGGGTTAATTTTTACAAGTAAAGTTAGATGAAGAGGGTTGTTTATTTGTATTAAACCTTAAACTACAACAAAAGTGAAAGTGTAATTGGCGCCTTTCCAAGGTTTTACAAGTGTGCATTACAAACAAACTGTTTATATACCAAAACATGAAACATGTAAACTATTAGCTACAAAGTGTTCACAAGTGAGTATTATGTCCATATAGTAACTATGTTTTTCACCCCTAAAGTTAACAAGCTGTTAGAAATACAAAGAAATGTTTAGAACCGTCTCATACCTGGTGAAGATATGTGAATGAGGTTTAAACTTGTTGATAGTGTTAACAAATACTAAATAGGGTGCCGACATAGAGGTAGCTCTTCTCTTTTATAGATGTTACATTCGTTCCCTCCTGGATTATAAATGTATATTATACCGATCAGCATCGAAAGTAAACTTGTTAAAGATTGACAGGGTGCAATATAAAGCCATTGGAATATGTTTGGGGGCTATGAAATCCTCACCATTTGAGGCCATTTTAGCCGAAGTCAACGAACCCCCCTTGAGCATCAGAGGAACGTATCTAGCCAATAAATACGTAATCAAGTTAAAATTTCATAGACCAACCCTACTAAACGCAATATATCAAATAGCGAAAGAATGTCTAACTAACAAATACTGGGCCAAGAAACCAACTCCACCGCTAGCCTAAGCTTTTACATATATTAGCTCTCTTCCGAACATCAAACCTAGTACGTACCCAATTTGTCATCTGTAACCAGAAGCGATTGTCCAAGAGCCAGTCGTATTTTTGCCAATTTACATAGATCACTCGACTATTAATAATCATATCTTGGAACAACTTTTGGTTTCGTATTCGGGCTTCATTAGAATTTACACAGATGGCTCAAAACAGGCTGATTCTGTTGGATGCGCCTTTTATGTTTCTCATCTGCAGATAGAACAAAAAAGAAAGCTGGATTAATATAGCTCCATATATACTGCAGAAACCTCAGCTATCCTGGAAGCGCTTTTATGGGCTTTAGACTCTGAAGAAAATACCATCCTACTAACGGATTTACAGACCGCACTAAAATCAATTTACAACCTTCCCTTGCATGGGTTAAAAGCGTCTAAAGAACCTTTAGGTAGCAGTACTTTCACTATCGCTGATCTGCGCTCAAACTACAGAGCTGAGATCAGATCCAAATGGGAAAAATTATGTAACAGATTTGTAGTAACATCCAACAATGACTACAAACTAATATATCCGAACTTACCAACACGACAATTTTATGAAAACGGTTTATTTCAAATGGTCTTCTACAGTTATCAGTAGATTGAAACTAAACCATGGAAAGTTCCCCTCCCATTTACACAAGATCGGCATTCAAAGCAACCCGATATGCCACTGTGACAACGTATCTGTGGAAGACTTAAACCATATATTTCTAGCCTGCCATACGTATGATCAGCACAGATTATTGTCGTTAAAGGAAAACGGAATTCAAACCCCTGTAAATATCACTTGCTTGTTAAGCTTAAACGATAAGAAAATATTCAAATGGCTGCTCAAATTTTTAAGAGAAATTAACTTAGATATTTAACGTCTGATAGTCGGTAGTAGGTGTGTATGTTTTTAGGTGTGTTTATACATGTGTGCATGCATGTGTCTATGCATGGATGTGAGCATGTGTGTGTGTATGGATGGGTACTTGTTTATATGTGTATGGATGTGTATATACGTAAGTGTATAAGTGCATATACAGGGTGGCACATTGAAAACGAAACAGACCGATTTGCGTCCAGATAATTTTTTTTAAGAAACGCTAAAATACGTCAATTTTAATATTGAGGGGGACATGTTTTGACATAAAACTCAACTTTGTCACATCAACCCCTTAAGGGTGGTGATAACAACCCTTATATTTTAAATAGGGAACATGGGTCGAGTGTTACATCATTTGAAAGCCCTTTCTTTTCTGAATTTAGCACACTCATCTTTTTGGAAGTTTTATCAACTCGTTTAAAAATTATTCACAGTTGGAGTTGCAAGAACGTATTTCATTCATTGTGATAAGAAAAAAATTAGTCAATTTTTCGTTAAAAAAAACTAAAAAACAAAACCAAACGTTAAAAAATGTTTATTCAGTTAAGTAAGTGTTCAGATTGTTGACCACCAGCTTCCATACAAAAGTACAAATTTTGTTCAAAACGAGCTCTGGCATTCTGGAGCATTTGTGGAGTTATTAGACGGCATTCTTCGACAATGCGTCGTCGTAATTCTTCCAGAGACTCCGGTTCTGTTGCGAAAATTCTCTTCTTTAAATGGCCCCAAAGAAAGAAGTCTAAAGGAGTTAAATCCGGTGATCTAGGGGGGCACTCAATAGCACCTCTACGCCCAATATATTGCTCTGGAAACTCTCTGTTCAAAAACTCCCTAACACGTTGTAAACAATGCGGAGGAGCTCCATCTTGCTGAAACACTAATTGATTTTCTTGATAGCAATAATCATTTTCAACAATGTCAATTAGTAGAGGGTAAACGATATCTTCTAGTAACTCCAAATACGTTTCGCCACTAAAATTGGCATCAAGAAAAATTGGTCCGATTAAACGGTCTCCAAAAATGCCAGTCCAGACATTTAATTTCTGTGGAGTTTGAGTGTGGACTTCGTGAAAATGTCTTGGATTATTATCTGCCCAATAACGACAATTATGACGATTGGCTGTAGAGTTTAATAAAAACGTACACTCGTCTGAAAAACAGATATTGAACAGAAAGTTCCCGTTATCAGCTATTCGGGCAGTCATAACTTCACAAAACTCCAGCCGCCGATCAAAATCATCTTCATCAGTTGTTGTACAAGATGTATTTTATACGGGTGAATTTTATTATGCTTCAATATTCTCTGAATAGTTCTTCTTTTGATGTTTGAAACAGTGGCCAATTTTCTCGTGCTCAAAGTTGGGCCTGCAGCAATTTGTCCTAAAACTTCAATCTCAGTAGTCTTATTTCTAACCGGAAATTCACGTACAGGATCCCGTGTTTTGTTGGCACTGAATCACTTTGTCGAAACTTTGCAACTAACTCCAAAATGTATTTTCTGTTAACATGTCCGTTCGGATGTCGTTCATTAAACAAATTTCCGGTACGGTTGGCACAGTCATCGTTTTTTTAAAAAAAGAGTAATTATTTCAACTCTTTCTTCTACAGAATACACCATTGTGAAATTAATTTTCGGTACTAGTATCAAGTATCAAACCGACCGATAAACTGAAATAATAAACTGCATTTCCCTCATTCCGATAAGAAATGTTCAAATAGTCAATTTTTTGTTTACAAACCAACAAAACATTGACTATCAGCACATGTCTTATCGGAACGAGTGAAATGCGTTTTTGCATCTTTAACTGTGAACAATTTTTAAACGAGATGATAAAACTTCCAAAAAAATTAGTGTGCTGATGTCAGAAAAGAAAAATCTTTGAAATGATGTAATACTCGACCCATGTTCCCTATTTAAAATATAAGGGTTGTTATCACCACCCTTAGGGAGTGGATGTGACAAAGTTGAGTTTTATGTCAAAACATGTCCCTCTCAATATTAAAATTGACGTGTTTCAGCGTTTCTTAAAAAAAAATTATCTGGACGCAAATTGGTCTGTTTCGTTTTCAATGCGCCACTCTATATAGAGATAGAGATGTGATTTTAGGGTAAGAGCAAACTATGTTTATAATACATAGTTAGATACTAACATCGTGTAAAACTTCAAAGTTAAGTTCCTACTGTCTCTTCCTTTTGTTGTAGCTAACCTACCGGAGTCTCTTGTGTGTTCTTGGAGAGTGCAAACGATTTTGGCAGCTGCCTAATCGTACTCTTGTGGCCCTGTATCTAATCCCACTAAGATATTGTTATATAAAACAAAAATTAAAAATCAATAATTAAAATAGAAAAGATACTGTTATCTATAAAAAAACATATATATATATATATATATATATATATATATATATATATATATATATATATATATATATATATATATATATATATATATACAGGGTTTTTCACGATAGCCGTGCATTAGAAGTTTATGAAGTTCCCTTATATCCTAAATTTTAAAATTTTGGCAGCGGTCACAGTTCGTAATTGTCTTTTATTCTAAAATATTTTCAAGGTCACACCACTTCCGGTTAGACCGGAAGTAGTCATCAACTTTGCTAATTTAAATAGAATGCCCTATTTTTTTATTGCATATTCGAATTCTCCATACAATTTTGTGAATATTTATGTTAGGATTTCCTATCTCTATCTTCAACTGTTCCAAAGATATTGTGATTTCTCTGTATTTCGGTGATTTTGCAACCTTATTTTTAATAGTTTGTATTTCACATGTTTTTAAAGATAAAAGGCTCGAATTTAGAATTTCCTAACTTGTGAGAGGGAGCTTTCATATTATATGCCTTAAGTTTACCTGTGTCATACAGAGTGTTCTAAATTTAGTTACTAACTTAGACATATTCAACGTGGCAAAAGTTTTTTTTTCCAAATAGAACACCCTATATATTATTAAAAATTCGAGTTCTAAATTTAATTCTACACCGGTTTGATATAAGGTTTTTTAGACTTATCTTCCATACGTTGCTTGTTATTAGCATTTTTAGGTAACAACCTCCTCTTCTAAAGAGTACACGTTACACTAGACAACAAATACAGCTGTCAGTGATTGTCAGTCAGATAACAAAAGTGATATGATTCCATAAAAATATTTAATGTAATTATTTAAATAATAAGAAAAAAAATTAACAATAAACAAAAAACTGAACAAAGACCAAAAAAAAATAGTTTATACAAATTTAGATGCTACGATCACTATAAATGTTCTATGTGACGACCATTTTGGTCAAGGCACTGCAAAATTCTACGGTTCATCTCGTTCGTAGTAGCTCTTTTGATTTCATTTGGATCTAAATCTCTGAAAGCTATAATTACACGATTTAAAAGATCCTCTCTACTTTGCACTGTTGTGCCATACACTTGACTTTTCATATGCCCCCAGAGATAAAAAATCTGGCAGGCGGTCTCCAAGGACCATTGGGCCCAATCCACCTGTCTTCAAATAATTGCGTTAAATGCCAGTAAACTTCACCAGTGGAGTGGGCAGGCGCGCCGTCTACGTGATACCAGCAGCTTTGCCTTATATCTAGTGGTAGCCTTGCCAGAAAATTACGGACAGATCCCCTTAATAGTTCCAAATACTTTTCACCGTTTATCTTTTCTTCGTAAATTTCATAAGAAACCTTATTGTCCATAATAATGCAAAGCACATTAAAACTAAAATTTGTTTGAAAACATCCTTCTCTAAATATATTAGGGTTTTCACTTGCCCAAAAATGACTATTTCTCCTATTCACAATTCCTTCTCTTCTAAATTTCGATTCGTCGGTCCACTTAATTTTAGAGAGAAAGTTCTCATCTTGTTGAATATTCAGAAACATGTGTTCGCAGAATTTCACTCTTTTTAAATGGTCACCAGGTCGAAGTCCTTGTAGTACTACTTCTGAATATGGGTGCATTTTATGAGATTTCAATATTCTATGCACAGATGAACTTGATATTTCCAAAGCTCGAGTAGCTGCAGGAATAGAGCTATGCGGGTAAACTTGAAAATAAGCCAAAACGTTTATCTCATTATCTTCATTTTCAGTTACTGGCTTTGGATCATGTCGTGTAGTTTTGACACTTCCAGTCAATTTAAATCGTTCCTCTATCCTTGCGAATTTTCCTCGAGTCATTGCCGATGGAGTCGGATACCTCTCGTTAAACATCCTGCATGTTCTGCTTACAATCCGATTGCATTCCCCATGAATATAAAATAAATTTAAAATATCCATATTAGAGTACTCTTCACTTTTCTGCATTTTTATTGGCTTATTATTTCTATAACGTGGCTAATACAAACACACTCAGATTAACTTTAAAATGTAAATGACGCTTTAGAATTCATGTATTGTCAAAATTATGTTTTCTGATAGCCACAGCTGCCTTTATTTTGCAGGGTAATGTATATTCACTAGAAAAGGAGTTTGTTACCTAAAAACTGTAGTAGCAAGTTACTCGTAAGAGATAGGTATAGGAAAACCTATATAACACCGGTATAGAATTAAATTTAGAATTCGAATTTTTAATAATATACAGGGTGTACTATTTGAAAAAAATGACTTTTGCAACATCGAATATGTGTAAGTTGGTCTTTAAATTTAAAACACTGTATGATACTGGTAAACTTTAGGTAGATAATATGAAGGCCTCATCCCAGAAGTATTCTAAATTACAGGCTCTTATCTTTAAAAACATGTGAAAGACAAAGTGTTATAAATGAGGATAGAAGTTCCGAAAAATGTAAAAAAATCACAATATCTCTGGAACAGTTGAAGATAGGGATAGGAAAGTTTAATATAAATCTTCACAAAATTTTATGGAAAATTTGGATATGCAATAAAAAATAGGGCATTATATTTAAATTAGCAAAGTTGATGACTACATCCGGTCCAACCGGAAGTGATGTGACCTTGAAAATATTTTAGAATAAAAGACAATTACGAATTGAGACCGCTGCCAAAATTCCAAAATTTATAATATCAGGGAACTTTATAAACTTCTAATGCACGGCTATCGTGAAAAACCCTGTATATATATATATATATATATATATATATATATATATATATATATATATATATATATATATATATACGTGTGTGTGTGTGTGTGTGTGTGTTTGTGTGTACTATACAAATAAAATAGAAAAGTAACAACAAAATATTATGAGTAACCTTTTAATCTTAGTATATTTAGTATAGCACAATTTTGTCAGTTGGGGTAATAGAATAACAATGATGTCATATATCATAGGCACGCATAAGTCCGATTTGTTGCGTACATTCTCTTTAGTTGACCCCTTCTTTGATTTCTGTCTGTCTCGTACAATAATTTGTGGCTAATAGACTCCTAGGTCATCCCTAGGCTAACACACAAACACATACTCTATACCTCTTCGCTAATGTTTCTTCACCTGTTACGATCTGCTATTAACATTAATATTATTTTCTGTAATTGGTCTAGTTATGACAAATACAATGTTACAAGTACCAAAGAAAATATGGTTACTGGAGATAATTAGAAAATTAAACATACATTTTGAAAATATAAGCACAGTACCTTGCGTATATTAATATTTTATTTTGAGTACAAATAAAAATATGATACACGAATTTTGAAAATGTCAACACACTAATCTGTGTAAATTAATATTTTATTTTGTGTGCAAACACAGAAACTAATGCATTTATTTCCCCTAAGTTAATAAACACTGCTCTAAATCTTCTACTATAAATATTCACCACCTCTTATTGGTGGTAGAAAGCGAGCCATGTGTTCGTTTGAGAGAAAAGATTGAAAGCAGGATGTGCGTAGAGAGACGCAGAAGGCACCCAGCTGTAATCCTGCCCTTTGACATTGCTGCAGCACGTTTTCCTCCTGAACAGACGGAAATAAATATTATGAGATCGCTCAGCTTCTCACGCACTGAAAGCCGGGACTCGCGGGACTGCGACGCCCATTTGTTTCTAATAGGGGTACCTGTGCAATATATATTATGTTAAAAGGGCTCAACGTTAGACGAATAGCGTCGCAAGGCCTGTCTCGGTGAATTGGGTATAATTAGTAACAGTCTCTACTTAGCAGATATCCATGTAGCATTTAAGCTGTTTTCTTTCATTGATTTATATTACAGTTTACTTTTTTATCTTTTAATAATAAATCTTTACACAGCAAATATGTGGCAGAAACGAATATTTAATATTATAAGAATTTGACCTTTATACAGGATGTTTCCTAACTAGCTGCACAAAATTTCAGTGGTATTCTTTGACGCAGTCTAAAAAAGAACTTTTGATAAACGTATTTATTTTATTTTGGTTAATTTTATTTATTTATTTACCCTACAATTATACAATATGTCTTGCATAGAAGCTCAAGCTGGTACATGTGAAAAACAGAATTTTAATAAAATGGCGCGTCCAAATTGTTTAGCCGCCAAATATGGCTTTAATCATCATTAATTACATCTTGATTTCTTCAGTCTTTAAAAATATGCTCACCACTTAAATTTCTGTTGCTTATTTTGTTTACAATTTTAGTGAAACTCTTCCCATCTTTGATACATGGTGTTAACTCATTCAGGGGCAGACACTGCATCATATTTTTTGCAATGTGGGCAGCTAAGAAACACACACACACACACATATATTTATTCTCTCTCTCTCTCTCTCTCTCTCTCTCTCTCTCTCTATATATATATATATATATATATATATATATATATATATATATATATATATATATATATATATATATATATAAATTTCGAAACGCAGCCACTGCATTATCGTAGTGAATTTTCATAAGAATTGCACACCATCAGTACGACATATTACAACTTTCAATTTAAACTCACCTTGAGGGTTGATTAAAGACCCTAATACAAACTCATTTAAAGAATTTTTTCGAAAGTGTAACAATCAATATCTCTCTACTATAAAAAATTTAATCTTGTGTTCTAGCTCCTCTTGAGGCAACTGCCCAAAACTAAATTTTCTATGAAGCTAGAAAATAAAAATTTGGTATATCTAGGTACAGTGAGTCTCTTTAAAAGAAACTTGAATTATAATTTATAGATGAGCTACAAAAACTTTCTAAAAGAAAACTTAATTCATATTTATAAAAAGAAAGTATCTGCCAAATTATAAACGTGGCAGGTGTTTTTTTCAACAATAAAATTTTTTGTAAAACCAATTATTTTCTTTTATATCAACAATAAAAAAATGTCTGTTGAAAATTATAACTCTAGACTTAAAGGTGACAAAGTTATCCCGGCGTTTTTAAGAAAAATAATATCTTCCTCCAAACGTATGAATTTTAGACAATATTGTTTCTACCAAGTATTTAATTTGTGAAATAAAACAAAACGTTAATGTGGATCGTTAATTTATAGCTACATGTAAATTCTCATTTAAGTTACTGTAATACTTTTCAAAATATAGCATTTTCAAAAATATTTTTGTATATTTTGGTAAGTTTCGTTGAAATCAGTTGAGTATTTTTTCAGTTATCGCTCGGATACATATATACTCATTTGAAAAAAAAATCCGAAAGTCTCACCATCGCTGCCTCTCTCTAAGTGATTTTTTTAAATGAAAATTCGCAAAAAATGTGTCATGTACAGATTCAAGTAATATATTTTGAAGGATGAGAGAAAAATGAAAAATTGTATTCATAAAAAAATACAACTATTGAACCACCGCACATAATAATGCAATTATTTATGAAAAAGTTCGAAACAATTTTTCGATTTAGATAAGCATAATGGCACATTAAAAGCTACACATTTCCCGTTTGCTAAAACCTGATGCTATCTAGTGCTATAAAGGGTACATCTTCTTCTTGTTCCATAAACGGGTTGATGTGCAACTTATCGAAATATCAATTCCTTAGAAATGTAAGGTTTATTCTTCTTTATTGCACTGCGACCACCTGTCAAGTTTTTTCTCTCTAGGCACGTGAACAAGTGTTTTAATTATGAAAACCCTGAAACCATTCAAATGCATATGTAATAAATCGAGTGACTTATAGATATAAAATACATTTACACCACTAGCATCTAATAAATAATAAAAAAATCGATGCTACCATTTATGACTCTTTCTGTTTATTTCATATGTTGGCTTCATTTGGTCAAATTCATCGACTGCATATACCGGTTATAATCTATTAAAAGTTGAAGACATGAAACATCTTCAGTGGTTCCATCCTTATTTTTGCGTTTCAGAAAGCAAGTATCTTGAGGGCTGTGATAATTGGACAGCATATGAACACTGCTTCTATCTCTTCATTTGACGACGAGCTAACCACTTTCGCTAACATAATGATCAAAGTAACCGCGTTTAACTTCTTTGTCATGTACAGATAATGACATATTTTGTCTTGTGGTATCTACTGTTCCACAAGCATATATTCTTTTCTGTTTCAAATCTTTCATAAGGTGTACACTGTTGAAATAACTATCAAAGAAAACGTTATGCCCCTTGTGTTGTAAGTCCTTACACAAGTCCTTTACAACTCATGTGCCCAAGCCTTTTTTTTCGGTAACATCTCCACTTTTTCCATATATATATATATATATATATATATATATATATATATATATATATATATATATATATATATATATATATATATATATATATATATATATATATATATATATATATATATATATATATATATATATATATATATATATATAATTTAAAGCAGTATCAGCCATTATCGGTCATCATCCAGACTTTGTACCCTCGTTTTATAGATCTTTTGAGTAAATATTGTTTCAGTGTTATCATTGATTCAACTATTGCGGCATTCTGAGATGGCAAAAGCTATTCGAGAATCTTTTTTTACAGTTCTGTGATAAGTAGCAATAATTGAGAGTTGCCATTTACGTGTAAGTGTGATAACAACCAACTAAATCTTTACACAGGCATCAACGAACTTATGAGTTAATTATGTAGGTATTTATTACTTCACCAGTAGTCACGGTAACTGGCAACTTTTAGTGAATTTTCCTACAAAAACATCACTATTGAGGAGATCCTGACATTTGCATTTTGAAAAAATTTCTTCAAATCAGCACTAATTAGGCCTTAGAACACATATCCGGGCTTAGTATATATATATATATATATATATATATATATATATATATATATATATATATGTATGTATGTACGTATCACACCGATAAGTCAAAACATAGGGCCGATTTTGATAAAATATTGGAAACACCTTCTTTTTGCAAGTGGCCTGGACAAGTGCGTTAGGCAAGAAAATCAGCCCAGGTTTTCCCGGAAAATTTTGCGTTTTATTAAAAAAAAAGTATATCTCCGGAAATAACAAAGTAAGGATAATTAAATTTGGTACGCAGGTTTATATTATTATAGGTAAATCACCTACCAAAATTTAGCTCGGTTAGTGTAAAAGACAAAAAAGTTAGAGGCATTTAAAGAAAAATAAATTGGAGTTTTCCTAAAAATGTCAAAGTTGCGATTTAAAACGTCAAAATTGGCAACATTTAGGCAAAGAACTTGAAACTAATACGGGCTATAGAAAGAAAACGTCTCAAGAAGGATGTTTTACAAACCCTGAAGTCTAAGCTTCAACCGTCATTGGCCTTCATTTTACTAAAATATTTCCATAAAATTCATTTCAAATAGACCCTTTCTCTGATGCGTTGGCAGTAGTCTTAGCTATAGAGTTTATGGTTTAATGGTATATAATTTTTGTCGAATTTTCGTAAAATATCAATGAAGCTCAATATATCCGTTATTATACAAGATACGAAAAAAATGTATACATTAATTATTATACGGTGTCTTGAGCTACATCCTGAAAATTCATTTCTACAATCACAGGTGGCCCATAAGTCGTGGGTGATACAAGTTTTCTTTTTTTTTTTTAATTGAACACGCCTTATGTTATTGCATTTTTGCATTTTCCATCAAAATATAATGCGTGTTTGTAAGAAAAGAAATTCTGGACGCAGTAAGTGCGTTATGGTTGCGAATTTTCATTAAATGCTTCAAATTTGAATAGCTCAATTTTCTATGAACCTATAAGGTTGACCAAGAAATCAGTTTTTTTCGGGAACACTTTAAGTTTGTTTTCGGAATTTTTTTTACATTTTCAAACAATAAAGTTATTTTGATGAAAGATGGTACATTGTTTCTACTATATAGGTTATACTGGTAACCAAATTTGATACCTGCTTTGTTAAAAAAAACACACACATATTTGCTATTAAAAAACATTTTTATGAAAATTTACTACCATAACGCACTTGCTGCGTCCAGAATTTTTTTATTCCCATCTATAAGTGAATACTCAGAAATGTCTTCATTTTAACTGCATCAGTTGGTTTGTACAGTTTCCCCTGTTGCTGTGCATACAAGTTTGATTGAAATACAATACTATCTATAATATGCCCAGTAAATGATAAATAAAAGAGGGTACTAGGGGTTTACTCTTCTAATCTCTGTCAAACAGGTTTACCGATGCATTATGGTTTTTGCTCCAAACAACTTTTTTCTGTGCACTGGGTGGCAAAAATTCCACATTCCTTGTAAGATGTTGTTTTTGTAACACACTCAGAGGTATATTTGACTCGCTATCCGAATCAGAATGTTCTAAACCAATGTCATTATTATCTACTATCAAATCTGAGTTCACTTCCATTTCATTGCTCACAACTGACTCCCTATCAGAAAGAATGCACTCATATGTTTCATCATTATTTAATTCATCAAGTAAATCATTCACTGTCATTCCTGGTAACTGCAGATGAGAAACATCTATGTAATTTCTAGTGTACATCTTGCCTGAATTTCCTGCAATGATGAAACTCTAACATTTATAGCAACTGTTATTATACAAATATAAATTTTTAGATACCTGTCAAGAGAAACATGTGATAATAGCACTAAACCTACTATATATGTGTAAAAATGTCTTGAAACTTTCCAAAAATTGTTTTTAAAAATCACAAAAACTTGACCAAACCTGTAGCATGTATTCAGTGTGGATCCACAACGAAAAACAGCATTTAAAACTTTTACGCCATCTCTGAGTGAAAGTTTATACCACAGTACAGATCTCTATTAGGTGGTTTAAGCAATAAAACATCAAACACAATTGGATATACTTGTTGAACATGTGGTATGAATACTGTACCGGCGCACACAATGCTAGATTATTTTTGTGGTTCAGAATTCGTAACACTGCTCCTGAAAGAGTTAAAAGTGGCAGAAGAAAACTGCACATACCTTAAGATTCACTATGTGAAAACTGGAACATGTGATGAGCACTTATAAGTACACTTGGAGGACCCAAATCACCACAACACATATTTCAAAGACCTTATCAGAGGATGACAAATACAGTACTACGTTGTCAGCGAAACGATCGTAAGATCTTTGAAATATGTGTTGTGGTGATTTGGGTTCTCCAAGTGTACTTACTTTGAGATTACTAAATACAGATTTAGAGACTTCTTCTCTGACTTCACCAGTTCACATGAAGAAGCCTCTACATCTGCATTTAGCATGGAACGGTTCCACCAAGTAAGGACAAAAACAATAAATGAATACTGCAACGGTTCAAAGTGGTACTCTGAATTTTTCTGGTATAGTCTATAGATTTTAATACTTACTTATCATTCAAAAGAACTTTTGATTGAGTTAAAAAGGCTTGTTATTACATCTGGTTACATTTCGCAAGTTTCTGACTCAGCTCTCTTGCTGTTTATTTTTTGATGAGAAATCATTGCTCTTGCCGTTTAGCTTTAAAAAAGTTAACATCAATTTTTATAGTTAAGATTTTGTCCAGTAAAATTGTTAGTTCACGTGTAACGTCTGAGTGTTTAGTTTTGATGTTGGAAGTTCAAGTAGAAAAGTAATCAGATAACTGAGGAAATAATTAATTAATTAGAATGGGGGTAGTAAAGAAGTCGTTGTAGCAGACTTAAAGTATTAAGAAGTTAACAGTTAGAGTGGGCGATTTGGAAGATGAGATTTGTATGGGTACCGGAAATCGACCTGATGTAGCTGGATAGTGCAGCGAGCTTTAGATGGAAGATAGTTATGGAATGGAATTGTTCATTCTATCCTATTTATTAGCAATTAGTTTTTCACATAACGAAACTTTGCGAACTGTCCCTGTTGGCTTATCAATTTAGTAGGTGGTTTGGAGAAGTCGTTGCCCGAAAGGAGGATAAAACGCCATTTGCATACATTACGGCAAAGTGTTGTGGAGTTTGTTGGTTTGGTCGAACTCCAGGATTTACACGGAAATCACTCATTGGTATGTACGACGATTACAACAGTATTTCTAACATATTACATTATAAAAACTTTCAGGAAGATTAGATGCTTTATTTTGGGTCTCGTCACAGCTAAAACAATTGTTTTAATATCTGGGTCTAATTTAATAGTTATCGCTCTAGTCCCAATTTTGATTCTAGTTGTGGATGTGGTCCTAGTCAATTTTAAGTTCTATAAGTTTTGAGATTAGAATCCTGTTTGGGGAGAATAATGGACGTTTTATGGATTAAGTATTACCGTTGGAAATTGATAATCATGTGGTAATCATTATCGTAGTAGCCTGTGGCAACCTTTCAAGACGTTGTAGCAGCAAGTTTCTAAGACATATAGGTGTCCCTCGAGATTGGTAAACAGCTGTCATGTGATAATAATATAGTGTAATTCTGACACCAATAGCCCAGTCAATGAATACAAATGTTCTTGCAAAAGGTCGGGAAGTTTTGAAACTTGGCACATACTTAGATCTTGAGGTCCTCAATGACCACCTAATTTTGCGAACACGGCGTGGCGCCGGTCGCGACGCCATCTTGAAAAAATAGCGTATGAAATTAGAAAATTAGCCATATCTTCCTTATTGTACGTTTGATTGGAAAAATACTTCTATTCAAAATTATTCCCTATAAAATTGTCTACAATTTAGCTTTTTACTATTTTTTTGTATGATCAATATTTACAGAGATATAGCATCTCAAATTGGAAAAGAGGTTTGCCTTAGAATAAAAAGAAATTTGTTTCACCAATGTTTTATCACCTATAGCGACGTTATATGTGAAAAAAAATGTAGCTTGTTATATTTTCTCGTTTTCGCACCACCTATGAGGTAGAGAAATCGCCGCGTTTTTTTATGTGGTATCGCCCAGTAGGCCTAATCCATAGTTCTGACCCGACGGACGGGCGCAATCATCATCTGACATCTCCGCATCTTCTATGACATCCTCAGCAACACTATTTATGTTCTGAAGCACGTCAAGTTCGTCGTCATGGTCATCATCCAGACATATTTCGGCTACATTGCTACATACATTACCTTTGCAAACAGCACACATTCTGGAGCATTTCAAACCAGCTTTGCGGCAGCTGCATGCGGCATCACAACCTTTTTGACATTTGCAAGAAATGCAATTGAGACGGTTAGCTGGAGCAGGTCCTTTCTGCGTAGTTATGGCAATCAGGCCATCTCTTGATTTTTTCCACCCCCAATCTAGTGGATTTTTCTGCACACTAAGCCACTGTTGAACTTGATGGTATGTTCTATATGAATGCTTTTGGGCAACCTCGGTTGTTGGTGGTAGAGAAGCAAGATGGAATGTACGTTTTGCAGCACACTTAGCAAAATGTTTTACCGAAGTGAGTTGAGGGTGGAATTGGTTTCGAAATTTTTAGCGTATAATTCAATAAAAACAATTTCACCTGCCTCAGCAATGCTTGCCGGTTCAGCATCACGGGTTTTGAAACTACCAATAAAGTCACTGAGAGACCGATAGTTTTCGAGTGTTTTAAAAAGCTTCACTTTTCCCTGATTGTAGATAGATGATGTGGTATCGCAACCACATGCGTGAAGAAACAGAATGTTGTGTACTACAGTTTCATCGTATTTTAGGCTGCGTGAGCTGTATATTTTCTCGGAGACTTTTCCTTTCCCTGGTTTTCGGAAATAAATATTGCCATAATCGTGCGCGAGAGCTGTTAGAAGAAAAGCAAATCTATATCTTTGCCTATAATATAAACAGAGTAATACAAAGGGGACATTTCCAACGCTGTAGTGACAATAAGGGTGTCTGCATCTTCTGTGGCCTGCTTTACTTGAAAATGAGCTTACTCGAATTTTGTCTTAAGCATGACGATGAAATGATTTTTATTTGACTCATTTGATGAAAAACGCTCTTGAGATGAAGACACTTTCATGCTTTCATCAAAAACTATTTCAAGGGACTTGTGGACCCGTAAACACCGTAATCGCTTGGCGGTTTTGGTGCTATTGGTACTATTATCTGCAGCCGGATATCCATCAAAAACTATGATTGTATTTGAGCCGTAATGTTTTTCAACATACTTTATGTATTTGCTACAGGTGGACGAGAAATGGTCATTGATGTGCCAACGGACTTTATGGAGGAGATGTACTCCGTCGACGACATGAATATTTGATGTCGATAAAGTGTACTTAATTGGCTCAAAGACAGCATACAACGAGGATTTTATCCCCTTTGGCATACCTTGTTCCGTGAATAATGTCTTACGACAGTTGTTATGCACTGTTACACTATCAATATTATTTAAAAATTGTGCGGCTTTGCCGTCCTGTCTGTTGTCACTACACACTCGTAAATTTTCAACACCCCTTCTTTTGACTATTACAATATTGTCAGTCATAGTTTTTTCACAAATAAAACACACATTTGCTTCCGCCATTGTGACAAATGAGTTTATTCAATGGCTCACAAACTCACAATTACGCTAGTCGCTGTCTAGCAGCTGGTCCCCCACCAACGATTTTTAAAGAGTGGGGTAACAGACGTTGCTGTGGACATAGTCGGGGGGTGGGGGGGTGGTTATTAGGGGGAATAAATTAGCTGTTAACGTATCACTGCTAGTGTATTTGGGTCAATATTCATCATTTGAAAAATAAACGTACTTTTATACATCTAAAAAATGCCCTCTAAGACAAAACTTAATTTTTTCCGAATGTTAGAAGCTATATATCTGTAAATATTGATCGGACAAAAAATTGTTAACAGCTAAATTGTAGACAATTTTATAAGAAATAATTTTGAATAGAGGTATTTTTCCAATAAAACGTACGGCAAGGAAGATATGACTAATTATCTAATTCCATGCGCCACTTTTCCAAGATGGCGTCGCGTGTTCGCAAAATCAGGTGATCATTAAGGACGCCAAGATCTAGGTATGTGCCAAGTTTCAAAACTTCCCGACCTTTTGCAAACAAACCCTGTTTTTATGTATTCATTGACTGGGCTACAATCTGTTTTATTAAATATCTGATAAAACATCATCGATAATCACAGACAGAAAGCAGTTCGTCAGAAAACTAGATCATAACGTACTCTACACGATGTGAGTTTATTAAGAGTCGCACGTTGGACCCATTCAAATGGTTTAAACGAACGAAAGTCGTAATCATATCACTTAAAACTTTTTTTTTTCAAAGTACTTTATAACTTTCATCTTTCTACCTTAAATTAGACGATAATCGTCCTTTTATATGATTAGTAAGGTATGCACAAAGATCTCGCAATTGTCGAATTGCTCCCACCACAGAAACCTTGAGAAGGCTCGCATTTTTATTTCTGAATGTCAAAAAGTATGCGGTTGACATCACAAACACGTGAATAAACGATTTTGACTTACAAAGAAACTGTATTTTTTAACGCTTTTTTTTAACGCAGCCATCTTCGGAGTACAAATGGTTAAATAGTTAAGAAAGAACTTCAAACTATACAAAAATTGACAAAGCTGGATTTTTTATCTACTGTCTTAGTGATTTCTAACCACACAGCATCAAAAACCACAAGTCACAATACTTCCAGAGCGGAAACAGTGGAAATGACGAAATTATCATAATCAGAAAACAAAAAGGCCTCACATGTACAGGCATATATATATATATATATATATATATATATATATATATATATATATATATATATATATATATATATATATATATATATATGGTAGACCTACAACGCCTGATGTACAACATAAGTACACTTGGAGAATCTAAATTACCACACATTTTTTTTAAGACCTGACGATCGTTTTATTAACAAAGTTAACGTCATCGGAGGATGAAAAATTTAAGAATTTGACGCAAACTTTGTTAGTGAAGCAATCGTCAGGTATTTAAAAAACAAACAAAAAATGCTTTGTGGTGATTTGGGTCTCCACGTGTACTTATCAGTGCTCGTCACAGGTTCCAATCTTCACTTAGTATATGTATCACACTTATAATAATAATTCTGTTACAAACTCAATTACACCCCTGTAACTATTCGGACACACCCTCTAAGGGCCTTTCATCATTTATGCATTAGATTTAATAACGTTTAATGTCTTTTCATACATTATGGCTCTCTTTACATGATTTATGCAAACCTCACTTTGCAGGTGATAAATCATGTTGTGGGATAATGGAACAGTTAAAGGTTTCGTTGCATATTTGATTTAGTCTAGCTTGGTCTAGACACCGCACGTAAACAGATCTTCACATGTAAAAGCTATTATTATGTAAATAGTGTATAATCCATAACAGATAACAATACATAGCATATTTTACAATAGATGTACAAAAATTTGTATATAGTGGATCGACTGAAGGTTTCGCACTTAATTTACATTTTTAGTTAATTTTAGTGAATTTTTATTAAAAAAATTCACTAATAGAGAGGTATCGATGGTGAGACTTTGCAAAAATTCTTTCAAATGAGCGCGAATTAGGACCCCTAGAACCCATATCCGGGGTCAGTTTGAATTTATATATATATATATATATATATATATATATATATATATATATATATATATATATATATATATATATATATATATATATATATATATATATATATATATATATATATGTATGTATCCGTCTGATAACTCAAAAAATAATTAACCGATTTAGATGAAACTCGGCAAGTGCCTTTCTTTTATTAATGGCTTGGATGAGTTCGTTGGCCAAGAAAATCGGACGGGGTTTTCCGGGAAAATTTTGAGTTTTCTTTTAAAAAAAAATTTTTTTCCCGAAAATTTCGATAAAATTTGGTCTACATATTGCTTTGGGAAATACCTAACTATGTGCCAAAATTCAGCTTTCTAGGGTTACAGAAAATTGAGCTATTCAAATTTGAAACGTTTATGTTTAAATCATAAGTATGTGGTTGCTGTTGGTTAGTCAATGCTTTACTTATTGACTCATGAAATTCATTTGTAAGTTTCCGAGAAATGTCAATAATACTGAATTCACTGATTGTTAATCATTGGAAGCATTTACGATTATATATAACCCTATTGTAATGTATTATCATTTATCACCTCTGTAGTATAATTATTTTTGCCTTACAACTCGCAGCGTTTTTAGTCAATTGTTGTTATTAATAGTCAATAGTTTCTTTCCGAATACACAAACCTTCCATTGACTTCTGCTTCTGCCGCTGTTACAGTCCTTTTATTTAGAGCTAGAGTTGTAACCACTCAACAAACAGTGTTTTTTAACCACGTGGCTGGGGGACTGACCGAATTCATTCCCAGTTGCTGTTGATTTACTCATATTCTCTTAATATGTTTGAAGATGTGGTGTCTACTTCATTCCAAGTCACTATTAACCGACTATTTGTGAAATCAAATAAGTAAATTAAATCGATTGTCATAAAATATGTAGTGTATTAAGACAAGGGAAAAAGAAATAAAACATATATAACTGTGCACATTTTGATTATATTTTAGGGTGCTTGAGAGAGGTATAATATCTTATTAAAGTTCATTTGTAAATAGGTTTAATTTTTATATGTTTATATGTATATATATATATATATATATATATATATATATATATATATATATATATATATATATATATATATATATATATATATGATAATTAAAAAAAAATTAACCGATTTCGATGAAACTTGGCAAGTGCCTGTCTTTTATTAATGGCTTGGATGAGTTCGTTATCCAGAAAAATCAGACGGGGTTTTCCGGAAAAATTTTGAGTTTTCTTTCGAAAAAATTTTTTTCTCCGAAAGTAACAAAGCTGTTTCAATGAAATTTACTATATATGTTGCCTCAACCTTACTACGTACCAAAATTCAACTTTCTAAGTTTAGAGAAAATTGAGTTATTCAAATTTTAAATTTTCTTTCGAAAAAAATTTTTTTCTCCGAAAATTACAAAGTTATTTTAATGAAATTTTGTGGATATCTTGCCTTAGAAAAAACCTTACTACGTATTGAAATTAAACTCTCTAAGTTTATAGAAAATTGAGTTATTTAAATTTGAAGCATTTAATAAAAATTCACTACCATAACGCACTTGCTGCGTCCCGAGTTTTTTAAAAAGAATTCACTAATGAGGAGATCCCGACTTTGAATTTTGAATAATTTTCTTCAAATGACGGCAAACTAGGCCCCTTAGAACCCATATTCAGGGTCAGTTTCAGTTTATATATATATATATATATATATATATATATATATATATATATATATATATATATATATATATATATATATATATATATATATATCTATATATATATATAATATGTATCACACCGATAACTCAAAAAATACTCCTCCGCTTTTGATCAAATTTGGCAAATACCTTCCTTTCGCAAGTGGCTTGGACAAGTTCGTTAGTCAGAAAAATCTGCCCAGGTTTTTCTGGAAAATTTTGTGTTTTCTTTCGAAAATTTTTTATATCTCTGGACATAACAAAGTGAGGGCAACCAAATTGGTGTGATGGTTTCCGTTATAAAGAGTATCATACGTACCAAAATTCAGATCTCTATCTCAAAAGACAAAAAAGTTTGAGGTAAATTAATTTTTAATTAATCTGATTACAAATTAGTTACAAATGTAAAAATTGATTGATCAGAATGTAAGTGAAAAATACTACAAGAAATTATTAACAAGCTCCCAGATATGTGTCCAAATCGTTGTTTTTCTGGATTTCGTTAAAATATAAGCAAAAAATCCATTGTAAATCAAAAAGGCTTTATGTAAATTGTAAAACCTTGAACAATACGATATTCCTGCTGGTAAATGTATAGTGTGTAGCTCAGTGGGCTAGGTGTACAGTGGTCGCTGTACATCGTAATACTCGACTCCTAGAGGACGCGCTCTAATCCTGGTTAGTGACTTCGCCTTTTATCAATTTTTTAAAGTATTATTTCACTTTACAGTTATCTAATCTGATTGTTGTTATTCCGATGAATTTTTTAGCGAGTTTTTGTATAAAAATAATTTGATAAAGAGGAGATGAAAGTTTTTAGAGTTAATTCAATTTGAATAGCATATCTGGTTGTTTGTTCTTGCCCTAACTTAATGAAACCGTTCCATATTTAATACAGTCGTAGACTTTTCCCGTGGCTTCACAAGTGCTTGTTTTAGGGAATTTTCTTTTAAAAAAAATCACTAACGAGGAGATCCCGACTTTTGAATTTAGAAAAAATTAGTTCCCCTGAACCCATATCCAGGGTCAGTTTCAATTATATATATATATATATATATATATATATATATATATATATATATATATATATATATATATATATATAGGGTGAATAATTTACCAAAATTTACGTCTATACGTGAAAAAAGTTAGATGCATTTAAATAAATAAAAATTGGGGTTTTCCTCAAAACGTAAAAAGTATCTTTATTTATTTGATTTTTATGTTATTAAAATTTTAATTGTTTTATTAATATTTTATTCAGACATTTCTTTGTATTCGTTATAAGTACATACCTAATCTGAATATACGTGCAATACTCGAATTGTTGACTTATTACGTATCTGAACTTGAGTTTGCAGGTGTGTGTAGCCACTGGAACAATATGGTAACCTAAACAAGAGTGAGTGATTGAAGTTCAAATTCTAGCCTCTCGGGCTTGCTTATACGAAAATATATAAAAGGCCAGTTAAATGGTGGAAAATCAATAAATTTTGAAGAGAAATCCAATATTTCATATCATTGCATTTTCTTAATTATTAATCAATGGTAAGTAGAGTTCAATTAAGGCATTTGAAATGGTTTATTAGGGGTCATTCACCCTTACAATGTCACATTTTTTTAACAGATTCGTGAATTTAGGAACATATTTCATTTTATGAGGAATTTTACTCTAAAACCTTATTACTCCTGTTATTTTCAAAAAAGTTTGTTGTTTTCAAGAAAAACACTAATAAGTAAAGAAACATATTATCAATCTTACTAAAAATCATCGAAAATTACATATTTGCGAATAAACTTATGTATAGGTCAAATTTAACAATCAGGAAAAAAGTGTGAACAAGTATAATTTATTGGAAAATAGGCAACTCAAACAACAGAAATAAGAAAATTGCTATCAATAAGTTACAGAAATTCTTCAACATGATAATTTCACAGACATCTATTGAATTTTTGATGATTTTAAGTAACATTAATAATATATGTGTCTTTAGTTATTCGGATTTTTCTTGAAAACGACAAACGTTTTTTGAAAAACAACATGAGTAAAAAAGTTTTATAATTTACTTCCCCATAAAATGAAATAATAATTTTTTAGAGCCGCCAATAGGTTAAAAAATTCTGTCACATTTTATGGGTGCATCACCACTATTCAACCCTTTGAAATGCTTCGATTGAACTCAACTCACCAAATATTAATGCTCTTGGTACACCCAAAAGGTGTACCAAATTTGCTTTTTCTAAGTTGAAGTATTACTGAGACATTGATTTTTTTCGAAATTTAAAACCCCACTTTGAAGGCCTATAACTTCTTAGGGATGCACCTTAGTATAGGAGTCAGTTGCGTTAAATCACCATATTTTAGGTTCCCCTACATGCCCCTGCTATGTGTCGTTTCTTAAGCGAAACAGCCTGTATATCTTTTTAAAAGCACAATGTTCCCATAAGTATATGTATGAACATTTTGAGAAGATTCATAGAATGTTCGTGGAACATTTTCAGAAGATACTGGGAGCTCCTAAGAATATTATAAATAACATTCTAAGAACCTTATTAGTATGACAGAATCTGTCCAATTCTCATGTTCATAGAATGTTCTATGAATATATATTGTACCTTGTAAGAATGTTGTGGGGATGTTTGAATATTCTTTCCAAACATTCCTGGTATATTCTCAGAATGTGTGTGCTGTCTGGGCTGTATCTCAAAAATAAAGCGGTTGAGGACCAATGTTCCTATGAAGATTTTTCACTCTTAAGGATCAGCATTCAATTATGAAACACCTTGTACAGCTGCTTCTTGGCAAACACATAATTTGCTTTTTTTATATTTTATTAGTATTAGCTATTACAATTTACAATTGACCGTGGCGACTTTTGAGTCTTAAAAGATCTCGGGACGCAGCAAGTGCGTTATGGTAGTGAATTTTCATAAAACTATTTTTTAATAGCAATAATGTGTTTTTTTTAAAAGCAGGCATCAAATTTGGTTACCAGTATAATCTATATAGTAAAAACAATGTGCCATGTTTCATCAAAATAACTTTATTGTTTGAAAATGTACAAAAATTTCCGAAAGTAAACTTAAAGTGTTCCCGAAAAAACTCGTTTTTTGGTCAACCTGATAGGTTAATAGCAAATTGAGCTATTCAAATATTAAGCATTTGATCAAAATTCGCTACCATAACGCACTTACTGCGTCCAGAATTTTTGTTCTTACAAACATGCATTATATTTCGATGGAAAATGCAAAAATGCAATAACATAAGGCGTGTTTGATTAAAAAAAAAGAAAATTTGTATCAACAACGACTTATGGGCCACCCTGTAATTGTAGAAATAATTTTTTAAGACGTAGCTCAAAACACCCTATAATTAATATATACAATTTTTTTTTCATATCTGGTATAATAACAGATATATTGAGCTTTATTGATTTTTTTAATGAAAATTCTACAAAAATTATATACTATTAACGATAAACTCTATAGCTAAGGCTACTGCCAAGCATCAGAGAAAGGGTCTATTTGAAATGAATTTTCTGGAAACATTTTATTAAAATGAAGGACAATGACGGTTGAAACTAAGACTTCAGGGTTTGTAAAAGATCCTTCTTGAGACATTTTATTTCCATAGCCCGTATTAGATTCAAGTTCTTTTCCTAAATGTTGCCAATTTTGACGTTTAAATCGCAACTTTGACGTTTTGTGAAAAACCCCAATTTATTTTTGTTTAAATGCCTATAACTTTTTTGTCTTTTGACCTACAGAGCTAAATTTTTGTAGGTAACTTGCCTATAATGATATAAACCCGCGTATAAAATTTGGTTGCCCTTACTTTGTTAATTTTGGAGATATAAATTTTTTTCTAAAAAAAACACAAAATTTTCCGGGAAAACCACGTCGGATTTTCCTGGATAACGAACATATCTAAGCCACTTGCAAAAGGAAGGTACTCACCAATTTTGACGTTTAAAATCGCGATTTTGACGTTTTGAGGAGAACCCAAATTTATTTTTCTTTGAACGCCTGTAACTTTTTTTCCTTTAACATACAGAGCTAAATTTTGGTAGGTAACTTTCCCCTAATTATATAAACCCGCGTATGAAATTTGGTTGCCCTTACTTTGTTAATTTTGGAGATATAATTTTTTTTTGATTTTTTTCGAAAGAAAACACAAAATTTTCCGGGAAAACCTCGGCGGATTTTCCTGGATAACGAACTTATCCAAGCGACTTGCGAAAGGAAGGTATGTGCCAAATTTTATCAAAATCGGTCCATTATTTTTTAAGTTATAGGTGTGACACATAAATATATATATATATATATATATATATATATATATATATATATATATATATATATATATATATATATATATATATATATATATAAACATGTAAACCCAGCTAACCTTTAATACTGGCCCAATATTGGCGTCATAGCCGGTACCCGGAACTTGCATTGCTGGAGAAGTGCTTGAATACAGTGCTGGGCCGGTAACTATAGGAAACTCCGGCCAGCATCCGGCCAACGGTCTGTTAGCCAGCGCATACATTACAGGTCAGGCACTTTACCAGTGCTGCAAAGTTACTTTATTTAAATATCAAATCTGCATTTCTCAGGCACTTATATCAGGTGCTCAATTTTAGGTGGCCCACTACTTCTACTATGAAGGACCAGCACTACTCTGCATTGACACATTACTAATTATATATATATATATATATATATATATATATATATATATATATATATATATATATATATATATATATATATATATATATATATATATATATATATATATATATGTGTGTGTGTGTGTGTGTATAAACATGATTTAGGAATAAGTTACATAAGGAATAAACCTATCAAATTGTTAAATGATATTGGTAATTTATACATATAACCCATCAATACAGACCATTATTTTCATCGATATTCAATTTCGTAGAGCTAGATTATATTATTACATAAAATAAACCAGAATATTGAAACATTTCACGATTTTCATATATTATAAGACTTAGAAAAATTGAAATAAAATACAAGTACCTATATGTATTAGACGTTTTAATGTCATAAAAATAAAATAATTACTTTTGCAATTAACAATAAATAACAAATGTATCAAAATTAACAATTCCAAATAAAATATCAATAAACAAACTCATAAATGAAACTCTATTCTGATAATCCATTTAATTAACAATATAAGTGAAGATTAATATTTTAGTAGGTACCTATTTCTTATGGTCTGAATATCCATGTGTTCTCAGCAGATATCCACTCCCATAAACAAAATTTAAAAAAGCCTAGACGCAGCAAGTGCGTTATGGTAGTGAATTTTCATAGAAATGATCTGGCACCAAATATTTTATTATAACTTTTTTTCTTGTAACATAGAAATCTAAATTTTGGTGTATAGTTTGCTTTTCATATAGTTAACCTACCTACCAAATTTGGTTATCATAGCTTTTTATTTTTCGAGATAAAAATGATTTTTGAATGAAAACTCAAAATTTTCCCGGAAAAACCTCGTCCAATTTTCCTGACTAACAAACTTATCCAAGCCACTTACAAAAGGAAGGTACATGCTAAATTTTATTAAAATCGGCCCATTACTTTTTGAGTTATATATATATATATATATATATATATATATATATATATATATATATATATATATATATATATATTTAAAACTGACCCCGGATATGGGCCCTAGGGGCCCTAGTTCTCGCTCATTTGCAAAAAAATTTCAAAATTCAAAAGTCGGGATCTCCCCTAGAGTAAATTTTTTCTACGAAAATTCATTTAAAGATGAAATACAGCCTGTATAATATTTATATCTAATAATTGGTGAAAATAAAATTGAGTACATAAGTAAATATTTTAATCTATGATGAGCACTGATAGTTACACTTTTGGCGAACCCAATTCACCACAGCACATTTTTAAAGATTTGACGATTGTTTCACTAACAAGGTTAGCGTCATCTGAGGATGTATCATCTTTTACAACTGTAAACTATTTAAGACATTTCATCTAGCACTTGAGTTATATTTCAGGCTCAGCTTACAATATTTTTCGTCACACATATTTTGTCTCTGACATTCTTCACTATATCCTGCATTACGAATGGAAACTTTGTTGCCTGGCATCTTAACACAAAGAGTTTTTGCTCACTGTTCCTGAAAACAGACATTATATCAATGAAAACTGTTAGATTTTTCCACAGCGCAATATTCACAAATAATAAGTTTAATAAGCTTATACTAACTATATCGAGTTAATCAAATATATTGACTCACTCTCAATAATCTTACTTCCTTCCATTAATTATGAAGGAAGAATGGTGAATAATACAAGAGTTGACACACAAAATCAGTTACCTATATTTGCGTGATTTAGAAACAAACTATACTATCATTTGCCCATGATTTGCATATTGTGATTTAATTCTACATTTAATATAATACGATAAGACTATAAATAAATTAAAAAATGATTTACTTACGTATTGCCTTGCGAAAGACAATTTCTTGCGTTTTATCATTTATCCTTTTACATTTATTAAGCTTCAAACACACAGCACTACAACAGATAAACATACGCCATGTTGTTTTAATTTTGTTTGCTTTTGTGCTACCACCATGGTCATGCGCCAACACTATCGGCTCACGATGATAGACGAGCAGACGAGGACTATTAAGGCTACCCTGCACTTTTCCAGCGCTTTGCCAGTACTGTGAAAAAGCGATAATTCTCACCGCATAGCCAACATTGGTTAGTTACTGCGGAATACCGTAAATATTATTTGCATTTTGCCAACGCCAATAAGGTTACGGTAAAGCGCCGTTTCGCCGTTGCCATTACTGAACCAACACAGACGGCATTATCCCGGCAGACGGCCGATGGTTGCGTGTTTGCTGGGAAGTCTGAAACTGACCTCGGATTTGGGTTCCGGGGGTCCTAAATAGCGCTCATTTGAAGAAATTTATTCAAAATTCGAAAGTCGGGATCTCCTCATTAGTGAATTTTTTTTAAGAAAATTCACTAAAAGAAAGATTGGTAAGATAAAGTCTGGCAACAATGCCTGTCGCCTGTCGCTTTCTTAGTGACTGTGCAAGCTATTGATTGATATTAAAAACATTTGGATTATCATATTTTTGGGAGGTATTTTAAGTATTACTTTTAGTTAACTGTCAATCTACATGAAATATAAACTTTATGAATGTTTTTTACCATAATGCCCTTGCTGCGCCCCGACTACTAAAACACTGAAAACAAAATGAATCTACAGGTTATAACGAAGATTAGGGTGCCTATTACCAGACATTAATAACGTGGAGCGCGAAGAGAACTCAAGCTGAAATATAAGTGACGTCTGACGTCCACAGCAGGACAATAGCTGTTCTATTAGGCAGACTAGTGAAGTTTAAGGGTTGAGATGGCTCTATTTCCATTCCACAATCGATTAACTCCAACCCTCTCGTCCTTCGCTAGGCAACCGAGAACAGTCCACAACATCTACACGCACTTCCAACAGGCCTTCACATATTCGTTTTCAGCAGATCTGAATAATGGAACTCTTGAGTGGTTTTTCAGTTATTCAGACTATGTTATTCTCAGATTCCCATGTCGTTTAGAGCCTATTCTTACACACGTACCGCAAGAAAACAGAGTAAATACTGACTTACAATTTCGGTTCTTTAATAATACGTAAGAAAACTATTTTTTGTTACTTAGTATTAAGGTGACTCTCAGATAAGTTAACATCGATTACATCTACAAAAAACTCGGGACGCAGCAAGTGCGTTATGGTAGTGTTTTTTATTAAATGCTTCAAATTTAAATAACTCAATTTTCTATAAACTTAGAAAGTTAAATTTTAATACGTAGTAAGGTCTTTCCTAAGGCAAGATATCCACAACATTTCATTAAAATAACTTTGTAATTTTCGGAGAAAAAATTTTTTTGGAAAGAAAACTTAAAATTTGAATAACTCAATTTTCTCTAAAGTTAGAAAGTTTAATTTTGGTACGTAGTAAGATCTCTCCTGAGACAACATAAATAATAAATTTTATTAAAACAGCTTTGTTACTTTCGGAGAAAAAAAATTTTCAAAAGAAAACTCAAAATCTTCCCAGGACGCCCCGTCCGATTTTTCTGGATAACGAACTCATTCAAGCCATTAATAAAAGAAAGGCACTTGCCAAGTTTCATCGAAATCGGTTAATTATTTTTTGAGTTATGAGACGGATACATACATACATATATATATATATATATATATATATATATATATATATATATATATATATATATATATATATATATATATATATATATATATATATATATATATATATAAACATATAAAAATTAAACCTATTTACAAATGAACGTTAATAAGATATTATGTTGTGACAATACCTCTCTCAAGCAGTGGCGATTTCTCCTAGTGAGCAAGGTGTGCGCTGCACACCCTAAAATATAATCAAAATGTGCACAGTTATATGTCTTATTTCTTTTTCCCTTAGTCTTAATACACTACATATTTTATGACAATCAATTTAATTTACTTATTTGATTTCATAAATAGTCGGTTAATAGTGACTTGGAATGAAGTAGATACCACGTCTTGTAACATATTCAGAGAATATGAGTAGATCAATAGCAACTGGGAATGAATTCGGTCAGTCCCCTACCCACGTGTTTAAAATAGTGAGGAAAATACCATTGATTTTAAGACTGCAGTGAGCTATAAAAATTTGATTAACTCAGTTTTCTATAATCTTAGAAAGTTTAATTTTGGTAGATAGTAAGGTATTTCCCAGGACAAGATATCCACTAAATTTCATTAAAATAACTTTGTAATTTTTGGAGAAAAAAAAATTGTTTCAAAAGAAAATTTAAAATTTGAATAACTAAATTTTCTATAAACTGAGAAAGTTGAATTTTGGTACTTAGTAAGTCCTCTCCCAAGGCAACATATGTAGTAAATTTCATTAAAACAGCTTTGTTATTTTCGGAGAAAAAACTTTTTTTGAAAGAAAACTCAATTTTCCCGGAAAAACCCGTCCGCTTTTCCTGCCTAACAAACCCATCCAAGCCATTAATAAAAGAAAGGCACTTGCCGAGTTTCATTGAAATCGGTTAATTATTTTTTGAGTTATCAGACGGATACATACATACATATATATATATATATATATATATATATATATATATATATATATATATATATATATATATATATATATATATATATATATATATATATATATATATATATATATATATATATATATATATATATATATATATATATATATATATATATATATATATATATATATATATATATATATATATATATATATATATATATATATATATATAAACATATACAAATTGAAACTGACCCCTGATATGGGTTCTAGGGGTGCTAAATCGCGCTCATTTGAAAAAATTTTTGCAAAGTCTCACCATCGATACCTCTCTATTAGTGAATTTTTTTAAATAAAAATTCACTAAAACCACCCTTGAAAATGTGTATATAAGAATACAGTGTGAAAGGGCCAACTGGAATAAATCCAGTATCTCAATTAATGTGCATAGAGAAATGGAACAAGATTCGAGATACTTTATTTGAAAATAAAAAATAAAATACAATTTTTACAATTTTCGAAATTTTGTTTAACTAGAACTCGAGGTTACCGTTTTTACATAACATTGATATCAAAAAACACAAGAAACTATTTATCACTTGATGAAAAACAAAATGTGTAAAAATGTTTACAAGAAAGGTGTGAAAAAAGAATTATCCTAATTTGAGATAGGTGGGTATCCAAAATGAGATACACCCTTAATTTGAGACGCTATTCAAAAAATGCCTTTCCTTCACAGAAGGAGCAAATGAAAGTGCTATTTTTGAGTTCCCCGCATTTTTCATGTGCCTATCGGGAAACTGAACACACTGCCCATTTTTTGCCATGTTTGTCTTTGGAATATCAAACCGAACAGAGAAAATATTCCACTTTCGTCCGAAGAAGAATCGGCTAACACAACATTGTCGTTACTTCTCGAAACTGAAAACTAGACCAACTTGTTTGTTTCTTCTTCAGTCTTTTACCTTTCAATTTAGACGGCTTCTCTGAAGAAAGCTTGCGTATTTTCTTCATGTTTTTGGCCTTGTGATGTGTGTGGCTGTTCCCCAATCCAACCGGATTGTGTGCCAGTTAAATTATTTTGAGACTTTTGTTTTCTGTTGTTTTTTTCTGACCTTTGATGTAATTTTTCTTTGTGTGGAATCAGAACTATAATAACTGCCTTCCCTGCTCTAGAATTTTTCTTGTGGGCACAATTTTTATAAGAAGGCAATGGACAAATGTCTTTTCAATAAACTAATACATTTTGAATAATTTTTATAGGGGACTATGAAGGTAGCTATATCACCATGTGTCTATTTACAATAAGTTCTAGCTTTTTCTTCAAGATGTCACTGCATAACAACAAATATAGATTACTGCCTCAAATTAGGCTGTAACGATTTACACGTTTTGCGACTCTCAGCGTTATTATGATTGTCATAATAATAACATTACTACCCCATTCAATGAAGTCCGTCCTTATTTTCCTTAGTGTAAGGTTATACTGTATTGTTAGTCCAAGGCCGTAGACGATTCCATTCCTCTAAATGTCATTAACGAGATAAGGGCCCTATATAACCAAGCCGCCTCCTTCGGCAGCCACTTTTTCTGCTTAATCATTTAAAAATGTTAAATTCCATCATGCGCTAGGTCAGGAGAATCAGCATGCCAAAAATGGGGTGAGTTAATAACGTAAACTTTAATAAAACGCTAACTTGATTGCACTATAACTGTTTTGTGAATTTCTTTGATTGATGCTTCTCTGTTTTATGGTGGCTTGCAACGATGTTTACGTACCTTGTCAATAACAAATAAAAGTTGTATTTTTAATAAACTACACTGCAGATGAACCTTGTAGTGATGAACACATCGCAAGCTGCCGTATATGTATAATCCTGAATTCGACAATGCATTAAGGCGACATAGATTTTTTTAGCTGCCTTGTTGGGGGGGGGGGGGTATTCTCTACCCTTTTGGGCGACTTATACCACGCCATTCCAAGGAACTCCATCTGCATCATCTAGAAGACAAGAACAGTAGAAAACAAAAAAAATATCGGACTGACGAATCTCGCTACAATGCACTAAAAAATAGTGCTGCAAATTGAGTCATAACTTCCACATAGCTGTGATAATTTATTCTCTTCAGAAAAACATTATCACAGGATGAATTTAGGGCCCATGACTTGACCACAAAGAAAATATTTGCATTCCTGTACCAATAAATTTTAGAAACGTTATATTACTCAAGTTTTATTGGAAAAATGGCGCCTATTAACAGACAAACGGTCATGTGGACAGACAAAAAAAATTTGTTCCAGAATCAAATTTTATATACGTTTTGAGACTTTTTACGCCGTTTTAACAAAAAAAGTCGAACTTTTTTACACATTCAACCCCTAATTCAATTTCAGCACAGAATACCAGATGTTTGATGAAATTAAAAGTTTTCTAATAAATAAACCCTAACACGTTATGTTACTCGAGTTTTAACGAAAAAATGACCATTTTCGCCAAATCACCTCCCATTCATCCCTTACCCCCTGAAGCGATTTACCCAAAAACAATCTGAACCGTTCGTTTGCCGAGTGCTAACTGTATACCAAATTTGGAGACGATATCTCAATTCGTTCTAAAGTTATCGTGGCTACAGACAGACAGACATGCAGACTGACAGACAATAAATTATTGTTCCCATTTCATGTTTTGTATATGTTTTGATACTTTTTACGACGTTTAGGCGAAAAAAATTTTGAAATTTTTGTCGCCGATGCGATACTTCCACACGGTGACGATGTGGAAGTAATTAATAACCAATCGCGTTTCATTCTTGATAACGAAAAGCAAACAAAACAATTTCTATGTCCTTTCTGGATGGTATCAATTAAAAAAAAACAAAAAGTTATCAGCATTATTCATAGTTGGCAATGTTACTTTTGTTTAAAACAACTAAGCAATTTACTGTGTGATTGTAACCGCATGACAGCATGACATAATGACTTACAACACATAATAATGCGCATATTCCCCGCCCCTTCTATGACGTCACGTAGAGAGACGTCATAGAAAGACCAAGGTTATGCGCAATCAAAAAAGATCGATGTCACATGAATTTACAGAGTGGTTGTTATTTGCTGAAAAATCAAGTACGTGGTAGGCTGTCAAATAACGTCATAATTACATTAATATGTTAATATGTATTGTTCTGGCTTTTACTAATTTCCAAAAATTCATAATAACAAACCATAACTATTGTACTACTATTTTATAATTAATAATTAACAAACTAAGAAACGAAAAGAAATTTTAACAAAATGTCAGTACGTATCATCATAATAAATGTTGAAAATGCCCCCCTTCGGAGAGAACTCACAGACTATAGTCTGTTTCTCATTGAACTTCGTATTCTATGAAAAATACCGGGTGTGTTTCTTATAATATCACATGATGCGATAATATGATTTCTGAGGTCATCGATGTTTTCAACAGGACTTGAATAAACTAAGGTTTTCAGAAAACCACACAGGCAAAAATCCAACGGATTCAATTCAGGAGATCAGGCAGGCCAATTCTGTGGGCCTCCTCGACCTATCCAACAATTTGGGCAAACTTAGTTCAAGTAGTTACGAGCGTTGATACTAAAATGAGCCGGAGCCCCGTCGTGCATGTACCACATTTGTTGACTAATTTGTAAAGGAATATTTGCAAGAAGTAGGGGCAACTCTTCTTTGAGTAGATGACAGTACACCTCTCCATTTAGTCTTATGGGAGGAAAATATGGTCCAATTAAGTCATCACCAATGACAGCCATACATTTAATGAAAACTGGTGTTGAAAATGAGATTCCGATTTCGTGTGGGTTTTCTTCAGACCATATATGGTTATTATGAAAATTTCTAATAGATTCTCGTGAAAAGTTGGCCTCATCAGTAAATAAAATACGAGATAATAACTGTGGAATTTGCGTGATCATTTGAGGCATCCATTGACAAAAAATTAAAGGAGGTAAAAAATCACGAGATAAGAGCGCTTAAACTCGTTGGATATGGTAGGGATACAGTAGTTGTTCTTTTAAAATTCTAAATACCGTGGAATATCTGACATTTAAGACTTGCGCGATTATTCTTGTACTTGTACCAGGAGATTCTTCAATTAAATTGAGGACAGCCTCTTCAAGTGCCACAGCTCTTACTTCTCTAGAACGCCCGCAATCGGCGGCACTTCTTGAAAATTTTTCTTCTTTTTGCAGACGTTGATGAATGAGTGCGAATATGCTATGATGGGGTACAGTTCTATTTGGATATAACTCAGTATAGAGGCGCTGTGCTCTTAATCCATTGCCATTAGCACGACCATATTCAAAATGCATATCTGCCATTTCGGAATTGGTATAATTTACCATTTTATTCACTTATTTGTTCTAAGTGTTTAAAAAATTCTCGATAGATTGACAACAACCAGAACAATTAATATTAGTGTAATTATGACGTTATTTGACAGCCTACCACGTACCTGATTTTTCAGCAAATAACAACCACTGTAAATTCATGTGACATCTATCTGAGTAATATTTTATTTTTTGTGATGAAACTAAGAATTTTATGAGAAACTGTCAAGACATAAAAAAGTTGCTAAATAAATCATTCTTTCTAAATAATTTTTTTGAATAGAAAACGGTACACACAATAAAAAGTACTGATAAAAAATAATGTAAGGGTAGGTTTTTTCACCGTCTTGTGATAACATTATAGGGTTACAAAATCCATTAAAAACTGTCATTTTGTTAGCCTTGTGCATCTGCAAAATTTTGTTTTTTTTTTAAATTATTTCATAACGGAGAAATTTAATAATAACTTTTTTTTGCCAAAATTTCAAAGGGCTGTAACTTGGAGGAAAAGGTGTTTCAAGAAAAACTTTATAAAAAAAACACCCCTTATTTTTCGCCAAAGAATCACTCTGTAAAATTTTTTGCATCAATTTTGAAACATCCTACATATATATATATATATATATATATATATATATATATATATATATATATATATATATATATATATATATATATATATATATATATATATATATACATATAAACATATAAAAATTGAAACTGACCCTGGGTATGGGTTCCAGCGGTCCTAGTTTTGCTCATTTGAAAAAAAATCAAAATTCAAAAATCGCAATCTTCACATTAGTGATTTTTTTAAAAGAAAATTCACTAGAAGTGCCTATAACAAATGTAGATTATCCTTAAATATTTAATATTGCACTCGGCACGGTACAGAACTTGCAAGTGAGGCGTCAGCGAGCGTTTCGCCGATTATATAAAGACGAACAAATGACTCCAGAGAGATCGAGGATTGCAGTGTCCCTTCTTGACCATGTTAAAAGTACATAAAAAAGAACTAGTGTGATTTGATCATATATGGCGCAAGTGACCCCTTTTGTACTTTTAATTTAATTGCATTACTTAAAGATAGATGGCACGAAAAACAAAAAACTCTGGACGCAGCAAATGCGTTATAGTAGTGAATTTTCATAAAAATGTTTTTATTGAAAATATGTGTTTTCTTTTTAAGAAAGCAGGCATCAATTTTGGTTACCAGTATAACCTATATAGTAAAAACAATGTGCCATGTTTCATAGAAATAACTTTATTGTGTGAAAATGTACAAAATTTCCGAAAGTAAACTTAAAGTATTCCCGGAAAAACTCGTTTCTTGGTCAACCTTATAGGTTAATAGCAAATTGGGCTATTGAAATATGAAGCATTTGATCAAAATTCGCTACCATAACGCGCTTGCTGCATCCAGAATTTCTTTTCTTACAAACATGCATTATATTTCGATGGAAAATGGAAAAATGCAATAACATAAGGCGTGTTTGATTAAAAAAAAAAGAAAATTTGTATCACCAACGACTTATGGGCCAGCCTGTGATTGTAGAAATAATTTTTTAAGATCTAGCTAAAGACACCCAATAATTAATATATACATTTTTTTTTCATATCTTGTATAATAACAGGTATATTGAGCTTTATTGATTTTTTTTACGAAAATTCTACACAAATTATATACCATTAACGATAAACTCTATAGCTAAGACTACTACCAAGCGTCAGAGAAAGGGTCTATTTGAAATGAATTTTCTGGAAACATTTTATTAAAATGAAGGACAATGACGGTTGAAATTAGGACTTCAGAGTTTGTAAAACATTCTTCTTGAGACCTTTTATTTCCATAGCCCGTATTAGATTCAAGTTATTTGCCTAAATGTTGCCAATTTTGACGTTTTACATCGCAACTTTGACGTTTTGAGGAAAACCCCAATTTATTTTTCTTTAAATGCCTATAACTTTTTTGTCTTTTGACCTACAAAGCCTTACTTTGTTAATTTTGGAGATATAATTTTTTTTCGAAAGAAAACACAAAATTTTCCGGGAAAACCTCGGCGGATCTTCCTGGCTAACGAACTTATCCAAGCCACTTGCGAAAGGAAGGTACTCACCAATTTTGACGTTTAAAATCGCGATTTTGACGTTTTGAGGAGAACCCAAATTTATTTTTCTTTGAATGTCTGTAATTTTTTTGTCCTTTAACCTACGGAGCTAAATTTTGGTAGGTAACTTGCCTATAATGACATAAACCCGCGTATGAAATTTGGTTGCCCTTACCTTGTTAATTTTAGAGATATAATTTTTTTTCAATTTTTTTCGAAAGAAAACACAAAATTTTCCGGGAAAACCTCGGCAGATTTTCCTGGCTAACGAACGTATCCAAGCCACTTGCGAAACAAAGGTACTCACCAAGTTTTATCAAAAGCGGTCCATTATTTCTTAAGTTATAGGTGTGACACATAAATATATATATATATATATATATATATATATATATATATATATATATATATATATATATATATATATATATATATATATATATATATATATATATATATATAAACATATAAAGTCTGAAACTGACCTCGGATTTGGGTTCCGGGGGTCCTAAATAGCGCTCATTTGAAGAAATTTTTTCAAAATTCAATAGTCGGGATCTCATCATTTGTGATTTTTTTTTAAAGAAAATTCACTAAAAATCGAATTACATCTCAGCATTGTTATGAGAAGATTATTAGAGGTCATTAGCATGGCTGTTGTCCCATTTGTTACAAATAAAATTTTGCATGGAAAAAAATTCTTACCAAAAAGGTGGCCGCGCTTAAAAAGCTTGAGAAACGCTGCTTTAGACAGTAATGATAATGACATTTACTCTTTACGTACCTATTGTAAGTAGGTATTTTATTAAAAATATTACTACTGCCTTGCCTTAAAGCAGTCTGCATAGTTTTGAAGTTCCAATTTAAGTATAATGTATCAAATTATATTATGTTTTTTTTTCTCGACATTTCGTCAATAAAGCATTTGTTATTACAGATTAGATCGAATATTACTGACACGATTCCTGTAATCATTTGAAGATAAATCATTTTTATGGTTTCGTATTCGTTTCAGCTTCCACTCCTTTATATTTACTTCATAACAGATAACTGTTCTTATCTGCAAATTATACATCAACACTCAGACTGTCTTTATCACATGTTATGTAATGATTGTGTATTAAAATATTAATACAGCCTATAGCGACCACCTGCATTGCTGCTGACCGAGCTAGAAAATTAAATTATCGGAAATGCCTTGCTTTGATAATATTTTACGACACAAAGCAGTGTTTAATGCCAATTAAATAATTAACGTGTTAAACCAGGCGCAGATACAGGATTTCGTTTAGCGGGGGGCAATTTTTGTGTAATTTTATATTCCAGAAAATTCGTTCAAAACCGAAAATTTTGTGTATATACAGTGTGACCCATTTGTTTGCGAGTGACCCTATAAAATCTTTATTTATAGTGCGATTTTAACCGAATTTTTTTAAAGTGTAGATCTTGATGAACTTATTTACGTATTTTTGGAGCAGTAAACGCCATATTTCTACAAAATACAGGGCCCACTTCGTCAGTTTTCAGAGGTAAAATTTTAAGAATCCTTATTAGGGATTTTTTATGAGAAATGTGTTCAGGTCACTGGATCCACCATCCTCCAAAGCGGTCATGTACTAAATTCCATAGAAAAATTTCGAGTGAATTAGTAGAAGCGACAAAAATATAATCCCTAAGAATTTTGTGAATTTGCTATTTTTTACCGAATTTTCATAAGAAAAATTCGCTAATAGAGAGGTGACAATGAAAAGCTTTTGAAAAAACTTCTTCAGATGAGCGCCAATTTGGGTCCCCTAGAAAACCAAGATCCGTTAAAAAAATTATGTGTTTATATATATATATATATATATATATATATATATATATATATATATATATATATATATATATATATATATGTGTGTGTATGTGTGTGTGTGTGTGTATGTATGTATGTATCCGAGCGATAACTCAAAAAATACTGAACAGATTTCAATCAAACTTGGCAAAAAACTTGTTTGGACGAAAATCGAGGTCGAGTTCCTTAATCAGCCTTTATGCTCAAGTTTTTCCAGTGGAAAATCGGGGAGAACTTTTTGAAAACGCTATATTTTTGTAAGTATCGGAGTAACCGGAATGATACTTTACAAGTGGCTATAAATAGTGCAAATAAACCTATGTTGTGAATTTTAAGTAATTTGGTACACAATATTTAAAGTTTTTTCCAAATTAAAAATAAAATCCCAAAGACGCGTTGAAACGACTTAGTGGTTAAAGGCCAATGCCTGACATACAGGGTAGTTAACTGCCACGCGTAGATTAATTCATACAACAGGTATAAACCATACATCAACGGTAACCAAACTAAATATATACCAGGCATAAAACATACTACCCGAACCAACAATCGTGAAATCTCTGCCGTAATTATGGAAAATGACAGACCACATGAAATTAAAAATTTGCCAAGTGATTGTTATTTAACTGAGGGATTCAATCAATTATTAAAAGACACTATATTTGTAGCTTGATGAGCGGCCTCAAATACAGTCTTAGCGCAGCATAAATATATTCTGCTGTCGCATAATACAGTAGAAATGGAAGCAAAATCAAGCCAAGTCTCTATAAAAATGATTTAAAAATAGTTTCCGCTATCTTTAAACTTAAACATAAGACGTCGTATAAGACCAAAACAGTCGTGGGATGTATTTCAATGGTAATTCTACTAATTCTGTAATTTATTGTTACGTATACTTTGAATATAATATCCCAGGCATGAAGCCGCTCTAATGTATCATGCAAACAAAACGTTACTTGACGTATGCCTAGATGGCTAAGAAGCGTCGCACTTGCCTCATAAGCAGAAGGTTACGCGATCGAATCGAGATCAATGAATGTATGTTTTTGAATTTGAAGTAATTTGGTAAACAATATTTAGAGTTTTTTCCAAATTAAAAATAAAATCCCAAAGACATGCGTTGAAACGACTTAGTGGTTAAAGGCCAATGCCTGACATACAGGGTAGTTAACTGCCACGCGTATATTAATTCATACAACAGGTATAAACCATACATCAACGGTAACCAAACTAAATATATACCAGGCATAAAACATACTACCCGAACCAACAATCGTGAAATCTCTGCCGCAATTATGGAGAATGACAGACCACATGAAATTAAAAATTTGCCAAGTGATTGTTATTTAACTGAGAGATTCAATCAATTATTAAAATACACTATATTTGTAGCTTTATTAACGGCGCCAAATCAATTTTTGTCCTAATCGATTACGCCTTATATTATTGCAATTTTCGCATTTTCCATCGAAAGATAATGCATGTTTGTAAGAAAATAAATTCTGGACTCAGAAAGTGCGTTATGGTAGTGATTTTTCATAAAATGTTTCTTTCGATAGCCTAATTTACTATTAACCTAAGGTTAGTTGGCCAGGAAACCAGCTTTTTGAGCACATTGTAAGTTTATTTTCGGAAGATGTTTGTACCTTTTCAAACAATAAAGTTATTTTTATAAAATATGGTACATTATTTCTCCAATATAGGTTATACTGGGAACCAAATTTGATGCAAGCTTTCTTAAAAAAAAATTATATTTCCTATTAAAAATTTTTTCATTAAACTTCACTACCATAACGGCCTTGCTGTGTCCAAGCTTTTTTTAATTACAGATTATACAATTTGAGTTTTATGTATTACAACAGCAAATTTTTGTATAAAAAATATTTAGTCAGTTCTCGCAGGAATTGTTTTGTGTTTTCGTAGAAATTTTGTAAAATATTATTAATTAATAACTAATGTTCAATAGGTTATTAAAAAAAATGTTTGCGAAATTCCCATGATTTAATATTGTCTTAGACTTTTCGTGAAAAAAAATGCTTAGCATTGTGTAAAAGACATTTTTTCGTAAAAAATAAATATATTTAATGTACCATTACTTAAGCCAATTTTTGTAAAAAAAAATTTGTGAGGGAAATTAAATATTTTTTTTAAATTAAATCTCTGTCAAAAAGTTTTTATAAATAATTATACTTTGGCAGATTTTATGCTGATGAATTATTTTGTTTTTCTCCAAACCTGAGTTTTGGGCTTATGTTGTTTAATAGATCAACGCATCAATCATGCTCCTGCTCTTTGTGTTAAAAACATGAAAAGCTACATGCAGAATAGGTTTAACCTTCGTTTGCATGACAGGGTACCTGGGTACCCATTCTGTTTTAAAAGTGTTGTTTTTATTTGTTAATGTTGATATTTATGCCTAAGGTGTTGTGAGATCTCAGAATTCATTATAAAAAACCATTTTCTGCAAATGTAGTATTTTTTATAACTTTTGAAAATTATATAATGGACATTGAAATGTTTTATACTTATTCCTCACATCAGGGGTACCCCGGTACCTACTAAAATAAAATAAAAAATCTGCAAATCTTTAACTTTGGGGCACAGCAATAAAAAAATTAACACTCTTTATTTGAAAAAGTATATTAATACTATAATATTTTTTTATTACAATAATTCTTTTACAGTTTGCAATTGTAGCACTTATTTAGTTTCTCACAATGTTCGTCGCATATTGGGCGGCTACAAACGTCACACGATTTTCTGGTTTTTCTATGTCTTTTTGTAGCAGCTCGACACACGTAACATTTACCTGTTACATGAAGGCGTCCGGTTTTATCTCTGGGGTGATTCTTTTCTACAACCGGCGGTGGCAGTTGGTGTGCTAATGGACCTCCTAACATGCACTCAATTCCCGACTTGGTACTAAAATGTTGTAACACCTTTGGTGATTTGGCTCTCAATTATATGCTCGGTCTAGGTAATTGCTTTCCAAGTTCATGAAATTTTTGACGTTATTTTTTTTTTCTTCTGAAGAGGGTTATTTTCAGTATAAATAATATATGCTGCTAATCCTGCTATATCAAGCATGTTATAAAGCATTGGAAGAGGCCAACGGTTTGTTCGACGTTTGGCAGAGTAGTGCGACACCATCCTATCCATATTATCAACACCACCTTTCCCTAAATTGTAATAATGGTTTATTTCAGGTTTTTTCTTTGGACCAGATACATTTGCAGTGTCGTGCATTGTGGATAAGAGTATTACAACTTTTCCCTGTTTTGGTACGTATGAAACCAGTGTGATATTATCCTCAGAAAATCCAAACGTAGAAGAATGTTCTTCCCTACTTTTATTTGACAACATCTCTGGCGGTATATAAGGTTTATTTTTTTTAGCGTACCCACAACAAAAAGTTTCCATGACATTAGAAACCGAACTAGGGGAAGTGCGGTGAAAAAATTATCCATCACAACATTTCTCCCACTATTTTTATAATGAATGCATACATCTTTTACCACACGCTCACCTGGATTTTGTTCACGACCTTGCGATGATTTCCCTGTATAAATTTGCCCCACAAGAGGGTAAGAATTATCTGCATCGCACACCCACCAAATTTTTATACCATATTTGGCAGGTTTGGCTGGCATATACTGCGTGAACCTGGTCCTACCTCTATACGGAAATAGTTGTTCGTGTACCGTTAGGCATTCAGACGGTGTATAATTTAATTTCAAATTTTGCATCAATAGAAGCCAAAGTTCTGAGATAGCAGCTGCTTTATCAGTTTTCAATCTATCGGTTCTGGTATTCATATTGTCAAAACGTACAAATCTTTGGATGGAATAAAATCTATTGACTGACATTGTCGCACGGTACAATGGGTAACAATCACTTTTCCACGAGTCTCTCAGATTTTCTTTCTTAGAGTATCCCACTCCAGCAGTAATCAGTATCCCAAGATAACCATCAAATTCTTCTTGTGTGAGAGGTTTCCAAATTTTTGGTGGTTTGTTGGAATGCTGTTTATTCCACTCCGCGTGGATGGTTTTGGCTTTGCGGTTTGTTTCTTGAATTATAATGTTGCACATTTCTGGAGTAAAATGCGTGCGAAAGTTTCCCGAACTGAGAGGGAATTTGTTGTCTTCAAAGGTCCAGATTTTTTTCGCAAAATATGTTGTAACAGCTTTGACGAGCAGGCATTGGGGGACTCGATTGCCAGATAGTTCCGTTTTTAGAACGCAAAACTAGGTCATCACAATTATCAACCTCAACCTCTAGCTGCTCATCTTCAGAATTGTCTTCCTCGGCAATTTCAATTTCATTCTCAGTGTCAAGCAAAATATCTTCCATGTCTGATTCTTCTGCTTGGTTATTTGTTGATGACAACAAAGGCGGTAAATATTCGTCTTCTGATTCGGAGTCTTCAATTTGTTCATGGTCGTTATCACTCTCTGAATCAGATTCCATAGCATTCAATTCCTGAAGATAACTTACTTGCTGTTCATAACTCATTCTGTAAATAATCAGGTACATAGGAAAAATGTCAATAATTACAACAAAAATGTAGTTTATTATCATTTATCACTTTTATAATCCATGTACCGTTTGAATTCAGAACTGGAAACTTCCCTAAATTTTTCTGCCATTCCGAAAATTGACTAATCATAGTACAATTTCCAATCGAAAATAGTGTTGTTTAGTCAGCGGTAGACAACAGACCAAATAAATGCTCTAGCATCCACACAAACATCGGATCACGAAAACAATTTTCCGAAATGCAGAATCCGTTGTTGTCACAAAACACTGAGCGGAAGTATGTAAGCCGAAACGGCTCATAAAACTTTCCTTGGAACACCAGATGGGACATTATAACTATAACTATTTATAAGAATTAGAAAACTAATGATTTCTAGAATGGTAGGACAATAATTATTGCAGGTACCTGGGTACCCTTGTCGTGTATTATGCGTTAAAATTTTATTCGTGAAGGCGACGGTTAACCCACATTCAGAGTGTGATGCTTCTTCAATGTCACGTTATTACAAATTCTAACGTACCTAACCTAAATACACACAAACTACCTACTTGATCATATCGTATTCACGTATAGGTACATCTATTTCATCTGCATGATATAAATCACATTTACGAGATCTCATCTCATAGAGAAAGTTCATGTTGCAGTCTGCCAGTATCAGGTTACAATGTATGCAATTTCCAACCACAATTTATCATGCTGGCATTGTATAAAGGGGAGTTATAATTTAGAAAGCATTTCGACTATTATATAAATATTCTAGGAATATGGGAGGCAAAATAACTCTGAAAAGATATTAAATTTAGAACGCAACATTTTGTTGTTTGGCTTGCTTCTTGAAAAGAGAATATATGGAAATATAAGGGAAAACACAAGGGTACAACTAAGGTAAAGGTATGTTATGATATATGGTAATATTATGGAATGAGGGAAGTATCGTATCATTGACGTAAGTCTTGACTTGAATGTTTCACAGGGGAGAAGAAAAACTGGTTATACTAAATATCAGATAATCTTGAAATGATTTTTTTTTCGAGAATCCTTACAATATTTTTTTATTCTCACGTAATATAAGGCTTACGAGGTTATAATCTAATCTAATAATAATATTTATTAACGCACTTGACATTTTACATAATATACGGGGGTGCTCCATAATTAATTGGACATTACCTAAGGGATGATAGCTGGCACAAAAATAAAGGAATTGGGGTCAACATGCGTTAGTAAAATGTTACTCGTTTTCGTTTTACAGGGTGTTTAAATAATTTCTTCTAAAACAATTTTTTCAAATATATTGAAAGTGGTTCAACATATTATGATGAAATGTGGCATGGTATTATTAGGCATCATGCGTAATACGATGACCTTATCAATTTCAACCACTGCCGCTAGGTGGCGTCACCGACAACAAGACCGGTTCATTAACATGGTCATAATTTTTATCCACCCTGTATGCACATTTTCGAACAAAAATAACGAAAGACCATTTAGTTTCACACAAAAAAGGGATACTTCTTTGAAGTCGAAAAAGTTGACCGTTTTCAAAATAAACGTACTTTTTGAATGAAATTAAATTAACGATTATGCGCAAACATTTCGCGCCTTCGCATCTCGAAGGCTTCCATCTTTGTGCAAATTATGTGTATCTGTTGTAGATACTTTTTAGCACAATAAAATGTGCGTTATCAAGAGGGACATTTTTATTAAGAATTCACCAAAGTTATTAAATAAAATGACATTTATAAAATATTAATTAATAAGAAATAGTTTAAAAATGAATATCGGAAAGATTGTTACAAATTGCATTAATCCACCTAATTAAATGAATCTAAAATTAAACTGCAACTTTAGAAGCAAAACAACATCAAATCAGAGTAAGTCTTCAAAGTTTTCACCATTTACGGCAGTGCATTTTCTCACTCGTTTATTAAAATTTTCTCTTACTTTAAAAAATGAAATTTGTGAGCTCTGATATCATTAACACCCTCTACGATTTTTTCAATAATTGCTGGCGGTTATTTATTTGATTTGTAGACCAGTGACTTTAAATAACACCAAAAGTAAAAATCTAGCGGATTTAGGTCGGGACTAGGCGCTGGTCATCGCTGCACATTACCTGTACCAATCCACCTGTGAGGGTAAATTTCATCTAAATAAATTCGCACATATCGACTGTAATCTGCTGGAGCACCATCATGCACGAACCAAGAGTCACTAATTAAGGTTAAAGGTACATCTTCTAAAATGATCAGTAAATTATCTCTCAAAAACAAGAAATACGTTGTTCCGTTAAGTCTAGGTGGCAGTTCAAATGGTCCCACCAAACAATTCTCAAGAATGCCACACCAAATGTTTATTGAAAATTCATGTTGAATATGATGTTGGCGGATATCATGCAGATCTTCAATCGCATAGGTACGGCTATTCCGCAAATTGAACAAACCTCTTTTGGTGAATCTTCGTCATTAAATTAAATTGTCTTGTAGAACCTTGAATCCTTTAATTAGCGTTCTCTCATAAACTGGCAAAATTGAAGTCTTGTTGGTAAGTCCCGCGGTAAAATCTGCTGAACTCGAGTGAAATGATATGGATGCAGCAGCTTGTCTTTGCGTATAATTCCGGACACCGAAGATTTTCTTATACCCGTTGCTGCACACGTCTCATGCTGGTTTCCGCGTCTTTCACAGTACGAACTATGATTTTGTCTTCAACCTGAGCATCAATTACACTCGGTCTTCCTGCATTTCTGTTTTTGATATGAGATGAGCTAGTTTCACCTAATCTATTGTACAGTGCGTTAAAAGTTTTATGGTTTGGTTGCCTTCTATCACGATAAAGCTCAAAATAGCACTGTGTTGCTCTGGGCAAACAAAAAATTTCTTGGGCATAAAGACACACCATATCTCGCATTTGTGAATTTGGAAAATCATTATGACGCGCCATTTGAACGCAAATCACAAGAATAAAGTGACAATTAAAAATACTTGTTTAATGTCAGTCGATTTTGACAAGTTATAGTAAACACGTTCCTAGTTGCTACCATAACATACTTAGCAACAAAGTAAATACAGACTTTTGGTTTTAATTGAAAAACGTTTATTTCGAAAACGGTCAGCATTTTCGACTTCAAAGAAGCATACCTTTTTGTTGGAAACTAAATTGGCTTTCTTCATTTTTGTTCGAAAATATACAGGCCGGACAAAAATTATGACCATGATAATGAACCAGTGTTGCTGTCGGTGACGCCACCTACCGGCAGTAGTGAAATTGATACAGTAATCGTATTACACATGATGCCTAACAATACCATGCCACATTTCAGAAAAATATGTTGAAGCACTTTCAAGATATTTGAAAAATAGTTTTAAGAAAAATTATTTAAACACCCTGTTAAATGAAAACGAGTAACATTTTACTAAGGCATGTTGAGTCCAATCGCTTTATTTTTGTGCCAGCTATCACCCCTTAGCTAATGTCCAAAAAATTATGGGGCACCCTGTATAAAAGTAAATTACAAATTTAGACATGCAAAAACAACAATAATAGTACAATGGCTATATGACATGCCGAACATATCAAACTCCTAACAAAAGCTGTTGCTACTATTAATTACTCTGTCGAGGGGGCTGTATTTGCCATAGTTAGTTCGATGGAATTCACTACCCAGCATGCCAGGATTACGAACAGTATGTCGACAAACTCTTATTTTGAATTGCGATAGGATAATGCAGCTATCCATAAGCCCAATCAGAACTCTGTGAAGAAAACATAGGTCGAAGAGAAAACGCCTGTTATGAAGCGAGTGTAAAAGAAAGCAATAAACCGTAGCTATAATTATAAAAAGTCTGGACTCAGCAAGTGCGTTATGGTAGTGAATTTTCATAGAATTTTTTTATGAAATGCTTATAACTTTGTTTCTTATAACATAGAGATCTAAATTTTGGTATGTAGTTTACTTTTTAACATAAACCTACGTGTGAAATTTGGTTACTATAGTTTCGTTATTTTCGTAAATTAAAATTGTGTTAGAAAACAAAACTAAAATTTTCCCGGAAAACCTGGTCCGATTTTATTGTTTAACAAACTTATCCAAGCCACTCATAAAAGGAAGGTAGTTGCCAAATTTCATCAAAATCGGACTATTATATTTTGAGTTATCGGTGTGATATATATATATATATATATATATATATATATATATATATATATATATATATATATATATATATATATATAAACATAAAAAATTGCAGCTGACCCCGCATATGGATTCTAGGGGTCCTATTTCGCGCTCATTTGAAAAAAATTCATAATTCAAAAGTTGGGATCTCTCTATTAGCGATTTTTTTCTACGAAAATGCACTAAAAGCACGTTGAATTTCTATAACACAAAGTTTTGACAAATCTTCGCTGAACATTTTTAATTCTATCAATATGCACAGCGTAGTGAAGTGACCAAATCACTGAACTATAATCAAACAAAGGTCGTACAGTCCACAAGCTGAATATGGTCCATGTACGGACACTGCTAAAAAGATTAGTGAATCTAGTTATCAAACCCAGCATTCTTGTAACCGTTGAAGTAACGGCATCAATGCGAAGTGACATCCTAAGCTGTAAATTAAATGTGACACCCAGATCACGAACAGTATCAGCCCACCTTAAAGAAACGACATCTATGAGATAATCAGAATCTGCAGCCGTAAACTGAGAAGTAGATCTACGGAACAACTTCAGCATAAAACACTTGTATGTATATTCAAATGAAGGTTATTTATATGGCACCATGAAGACAAACATTCGAAATCATGGGCAAGTGTCGACATTTCAGCAGCTGTAGAGACAGAAGAGAAACTTTTTGAATCATCTGCAAACATTACGTATGCTGACCTAAAGAACATTCGAATATCATTCATGAAAATGTTGAGTGGTCCAAGGTGTGAACCTTGTGGAACTACAGAAGTAATATATATAAGATGAGAGTAACGCCCGTTAACTTTAACTTACATGGTTCTGCCTTCAAGATACGAATGAAGTCATGCCAGCAGCGGATCTCTAATGCCATATGCATATAATTTCTGAATTAACAGAGAATTGTTTACAGATTCAAAAGCTCTGCTAAAATCAGTATAGGCGTAGTGTCCTTCACCACCACCTTCTAACGATGAAATTATGTAATTAGTAAATAAAACAAGTTTACTGCAGTTGACCTAACCATAGAGAAACCATGCTGTTGTTCAACAATGACATTTTTTGAGAACCGGCATCACAGTTATCTCAAATACTTTTGATAAGACAGAACTGATACAAACATGTATATAATTTATGACATGTGATCGACTACCTGACTTAAAGAGATATCATCAGAGATTTTAAAGGTCTCCGGAAAAATGCCAAAATAAAGTGAAAGATTGAAGATGAGACATAAAGGCCTTGCAAGAGCATAGGAATGTGCTCTGATCAGAACGGGAGATTGAACCTACCACAAACATACAGTGTTCTTATAACAGGATATTAAATTTTAGAACACAAACAAGGTTTACTTCAATATTACACCATAACGAAAATAATGAAAGTTTTATAAAAGAAAAATAACAAGAAAGTATTCATTATAGTAGCAAATGAATGACAAATCACGTGAAAAGCAAAGTATAATAGAAAAAAAGACAACAATACAAAAATTTTAATTGCCAGTACAAATGCAAAGGTAGCTTTCAAATCCTACATGATGCATAATTCACTTTTTTTATGGGGACGTTGCCGGTGAGCTCGCCGGAGCAAGTGGAACCCCTGAAACTGCAGATAGTGCTCTGGAATTCGCTGTCGCATGGCTTCAAAGCAATATCTCATTGTTTATGCTTCTGTTTGTTTCCATTTACCTACATCCCCCTTCCTCACTGTGATCTTGGGGTTCAGTAATGGTTATATTTGGACTCGTTCCCAAGTCTCTCTGTTTGGCCTCTTCCTCTTTCGTCTCTATTATCCCTCTAATTATGGTATATACACTGTTCCATGCTTCCTGTGACAACAATAGTTGTGACATCATGCTCTCTGCCGTGAACGATAGCTTCGTTGTCACTGTAAATTTCTGTCTAACAGCTTCCCATCTCTTGCAATTAAAAAGCGTGTGCATCGCATCATCTATCTCTTTACAGTAGCTGCAATGCTCTGTGTCGGCCCGGCGGAATCTATAGAGGTATGCTCTGAAGCAGCCGTGTCCTGAAAGTGCTTGCGTTAGGTAGTAATTTACCTCATCGTGTGTTCTCTCCACCCAGTGCCTTAAGATTGTAATCAGGCTTCTGGTCCAGCTGCCTTTCGTTGATGACTCCCATTTTATCTGCCATCTCTCCTTGAGATTTTCTTTGGCCTCTGATTTCGCTATTCCCTCATATCTTTCTTTTCTCTCTTCCACCAGGAGTTCTATTAAAGCGAGTCCCGCAATGACTGACGCTGCCTCTGCGGAGATGGTTCTATATGCACTGGATATTCTCATGCTCGCTTTTCTTTGCAGCCGTGTCAGCTTATCTCTCCATTTCTTGTTGTTAGTGGCTCTATGCCAGACGGGGGCAGCATACAAGATTTGTGACAATACCACGCTCGCTAATATTTTTCGTTTTGATGACCGGGGACCTCCTATGTTTGGCATCAAACTATTGAGTGCTATTATTGTTCTTTCCGCTTTGAGTGATAGTCTTTTAATGTGTTCTGTAAAGGATAGCTTTGTATCGAGCCAAACTCCTAGATAGTTGATGCTTCTGCTAGGTTTTATTCTCACATTCTCTATTGTAAATTCAATAGGATCCATCTTTTTTTTCTTAGTTAGGAGGACACATTCAGTTTTCTCTGGTTCAAGACAGAGATGCCTACCTGCCATCCAATTGGAAATTTTCTGTAAGGCGGCATTTGTTGTGTTCATGAGGATCTCTTCATTTGCGGCTACGACAACTAGAGCTGCGTCATCAGCAAATCCTATGAGAGTTGCTCCTTTTGGTTGTTCTAGGGTAAGGAGGCCATCGTACATAATATTCTACAAGGTCGGCCCCAGGACCGAGCCATGCGGGACCCCACTGTTTACAGGTACCTTTCTCGCCGACGATATTTGGTCGGCCAATATCAACTGTCTATTGCACAGGTAGTCTGCAATTATGTTCGCCAGACTATCTTGAATCCCCCTTCTTCTCATTTCTTCCCATATTACCTGCCTGGATGCGAAATTGAATGCATTTCTGACATCCAATGTTATAACCGTGCAGAGTCTTTTGTGTGAGGGTATATAATTCACTATTGAATGCGAAAAAAAAGCATGTTTCTTGGCAGAAGCTGGAATTTGTAAATTAGCTTCTACATATTATAACGCAGTCTGCATCGGCCAAACTTCGTGAAGTTTTAACACTGGATAAAAGAACATATTTCTGAACTTACAAATTACCACGCTGACAAATCTCTATCTGTAGAATATATTATCGATATTTAACAGAGGCCCACGGTAAATAACTGCATATAGCCACAAGAATTTTGTAATAACAAGCGCCTAGTCTACCTTCTTCAAGCAATAGAGATACAAAAGCACATGCACGAAAACAACTGCCTTGAACACGACCTAGAACTTTCGAATTTTAGATCTATATACACGGTGAGTTTCTCCACGCACGTCGGTGTGTTATGCTTGTATCTCCTAATTTTCAACAACAAAAAAGATCCTATTATATATATATATATATATATATATATATATATATATATATATATATATATATATATATATATATATATATATATATATATATTGAAAATTTGGATTGTTACTAAATTTAAGACGCTCAATTCACTGCAATAAAAGTTATTCAATTCATTGTTCAATTACGCATGTCTAGAAGCGCCTAAATGCCGATTTTTATAAGCGTAACTTAAGCGGTCTTGTAGATATTTAAGCGTTACGGTATTTTTTACTAACCCGGTATAATAATATATATATATATATATATATATATATATATATATATATATATATATATATATATATATATATATATAAGACCGCTTAAGTTACGCTAATAAAAATCGGCATTTAGGCGATTCTAGACATGCGGAATTGAACAATGAATTGTGTAACTTTTATTGCAGTGAATTTGACGTCTTAAATTTAATAGTAATTCAAACTTTCAAAATTTTATATCTTCTTGTGGCTGAGATATGACTACACTTCATTTTAAGTAAAAAGTACCGGAACGCTAAATAACTTCAAAACCGCTAAAGTTGCAATTGCAAAATTCGGCTTCTCGGGATTTCCGAGCCTGCAGAATTGCACAGTGACATCGGCACTGTTGCCAGATTTCTGTAATTTATCTCGTTAAATGCGCACAAGTTACGTTATTGTTTTTAGGCGCCCGTTTAAACTAGTGATAAATAATATTAAATTTGATTTACTGTTTATTTCTAAATCATATCTTTTATGCACGTTTTGTTCATTTCAAGGATACCTTTTGATTACTTAATTATTAAACTTTACAAAAAAATCAATAAATTTAACTACAGTAAAACACCTGATTCTGTTTGCCGTCGCCACGCTACAACAATGACAAATTAAACACATAACTATCAGTTAAGCAGCTTAATATTGTATTGATTCTAAAATTATAATTGTATTATGGCTTTTAGTGAATTTTCATAAAGAAAATTCACTAATAGAGAGGTATCGTTTCTTCAAATGAGCGCGAATTGGATCCCCTGGAACCCAAATTCATGTCAGTTAAAGAGTTTATATATATATATATATATATATATATATATATATATATATATATATATATATATATATATATATATATATATATATATATATATATAGATATATATATATATATATATATATATATATATATATATATATATGTATGTATGTATGTATCCAACCGATAACTCAAAAAATACTTGGCCAATCAAATTCAAATTTCGAATTCCCCCTCGTCTTGCGAATAGCTTGGACGAGTTCGTTAGACAGTTTTGACACTCAATTACTTTTAGAAAAAACTGCTTAAAAACGCAATATCTTTTAAATTGCTAGAAGTGGTAAGCTAAAACCTTACAATCACGTAGATATCATATAAGTATGAAAATCTACTCAACTGGGTTAGTAAATCTTGAGTTTTAACTAAATAAAAAATAAATAATCTACGATATGGGCTGAAATTACCTCTGAATTGATGCGTATAATATTAGACAAGGTCAAACAGATAAATCAGGGTTCCGCTGCCATTGCAAGCCAAATCTCCAAATTAAGCTTTAAGCGGACAGGCTACGAAAGTGTGTCACAATAAACAATCAGCGGGGTTGCCATTTGCGACAACTTTCATCTGAATCTGAAGATAGAAAACTGTTAATAAATTAAAATTTCAATGAAAGTAATCCAGTTTATTTAAAAGCAATCTAGAACTACGTTTTATTATGTATAAATATTAAGCTTCCTATTTTCACGGTATTTAAACCCATCTACCTCCCCTGGTTTAATCTGACAACACCACTATTTGTCATTTGTTAATTGACAGGAGTCATAAGAGTAACGTGCGAATTCTAAGCATAAGCTCAAAACTCAAAACTAACAGACGTCATAAACAAAGAAGAAGAAGATAACCACGAAATCGACTCCGCTAGTACCTTAGAATGTTACAATATAAAATAACGACCTATATTCTAAGGTTAATACAAATTTCCTCAAGTAATTGCTTGCTGCGACCCCTAAAACCGATTTCCAAGGTTCATTTAAATTTAAAGAATTAGTTTTAATAACACGTTACTAATATGGTACAATTATTATCAAAATTCACTACTATATTGCGCTTGCTGCGTCCCGAACTTTTGTTCCATCAGAGACCCTACGTATTGATATTTACATTTTCCGTGGATATGGAAATAAGACAAGGACATATCAAGATATTTGCGACTTCTTTAATGACTGTTATCCTAAAAAATCTATTAAAAAGTCCACCATAGCCAGAACTTGTTGACGTTACCAAGAAACAGGGTCGATAAAAAGTTTACGTCAAACCGGACGTCCAAAAACTGCTACAAGTGATGAAAATAAGTTAAATGTTTTATTACAAATAGAGGAAAATCCAAAATTAAACACCAACCTGTTAGCTATAATAAATGCCGAAATGTGTTAAAAATCTGTAAGGCCCATCTCGAAGGAAAACAAATTGAAGCTGTACAAGATACGTTCCACTCGAGAGCTTTTAGAGAATGATCCTGACAGCCGCAATGAATTTACCGAAATCATGATGGAACATATCAATCAAGTTCCTTATTTTGCGCACAAAACTGTATTTAGCGATGAAGCTACTTTTTGCTTAAACAGCCAAGCTAATAGTGATAGTTGCAGAATTTGATCTAGAGATAACCCACATTTGATGGAAGAACGCCACACACATTATTCTGAGAATGTTAATGTATGGACGGGAATATTGGGTAACAATATTATCAGACCCTTTTTTATAGAAGGTACATTAACAGGACAAAAGTATTTGGAGCTCCTTAGAGAACGTGTAGTTCCTGCCATTCAACAAAATAGAAATGTAAGTGATACCTGGTACCAACATGATGATGCTCCACCACATTATTCAATCAAAGCAGTGCAGTTTCTAAACCACAAATTCACTGGTAAGCTGATTGGAAGACGTGGTGCAATAGAATGGCCACCTCGATCCCCTAATATGACTCTACTGGACTTCTTCTTGTGGAGTCACTTGAAGACCCGTCTCTACAAAAATCGTCCAGAAAATTTGGACGAATCTGCGAAAGAATTCGCAACGAAGTTGCACTTATAACACCGAGTATGTTGCGCAACCACTGCGAGCGTTTTATGATCAATTTTGATGTGACAAATAATGGGGCCCACTTTGAACATTTAATTAAAAATTAGTGTTGTATGTACTATAAACTGTTAAGTTCTTGTTATTTTAGCCCGTTTGCATTTAAACTCATTCTCATCTTAGCATTATTATTGTTTTTTCGTTGTTGCTTCGTCTCTTGGCTTTCAAGTACGCCTGGATAAAGTCCGAAGAAGAGCGGCCGATCATTTAATAGAAGAATAACCTAAATATCTCAGAAGTGATTCATTGCAATAAAAATAAATGCAGTATTCTATTTAAGCTAACAATATAACGCGTAGCGCAAAACTAGGAAATCTGGCAACAGTGCCGATATCATTGGGCGAGTTCACCAGGCGCCAGCGTTGCTAGCAGCTGCATTGTTATGTCAAAAATTGTTGACAAAATGTTGACATTTTTTGACACAACCATGCGACTGCTGGCGTCTGGTGAACTCGCCCATGGTTCAGTTCTGCATGCCAAGTTTTGTAAACGCAACTTTGCGGGTTTTAAAGTTATTTAAGCATCCTGTTATTTTTTACTCAAAATGAAGTGTTTTCATATATCAGCCACCAGTAGAGATAATATTTTAAAAATTTGAGACCATACTAAGTTTGAGACGTCCAATTAATTGCAATAAAAATAAATGGGGCATTCTATATAAGATAACAACGAGACTACGTGTAACGCAAAACTGGGAATCTAGCAACAGTGCCGATATCTTGTTCAATTCCGCAGGCCCAGAAAGGCCCAGATACCGATTTTTGTAAGAGTAACTTAACCGATTTTGAAGATAATTATAGGTGTGTTTATATATATATATATATATATATATATATATATATATATATATATATATATATATTTACCTACTTATTTAATTTAATTTCAAATTACACATCATGTCTTACAATAAAGCTGTAATGGGACATAATTTTCTTAAACATTTTCAAAACATTCAACTGCCAAATCGTCACTTTTGAATCATTTTCCAAAATTTTATTTCTATTGTAGTTCAATTACCGCCAACACTTCTAGAACAATAGAGATATTTATCTTCAGTTCTAAATTAAAATTTTTGCTTTCCACAGCCTAATCTTCTTACGAAGCTAGTTATTTTGATGAAATTTGGTAGACATATTTTACAGATAGAGACAGTAAAGTACATTTGGAGAAACCCAAATCACCAAAACAGATCATCTATGGACCTAACGATCGTTTCGGTAACAACGTTAGGTCTTTAAAAAGATGTGTTGTGGTGATTTGGGTTTCTCCAAGTGTACAGTGTTCATCACAGATTCCAATCTTCACTTAGAGAGAGAGAGAGAGACTTCCCAGTAAACACATGTTCGTTAATTAAACGTTTAAGAGGAAACTGCTACCTTACGTTTAATTTTGGTAAAAATGTCGCCCGAATAAACATATAATTAAACCAATATAAAAACGTTTTTTATACATGTATGTTTTAACGTTTAAATATACGCTTTTCTTACATGTTTATTAACAAGGATTTTACAACGTTAATTTAACCATCATCTGTAATGGAGAATATACGTTTATAATTACTGTTTATCAACGGGAATTTGTAACGTTAAACTATTTGCCGTTAATAACGTAAAATATACATTTTTTATACATGTTTATTAACAGGGGTTTTGCAACGTTGATTTAACCATCATCTGTCATGAAGAATATACGTTTATAATTAATGTTTATCAACGGGAATCTGTCACGTTAAACTGCTTGTATTAACGACGTATAATAAACGTTTGAATTACAACTAATGCATACCTACAAAATGGTAGGTTTTCAACCCAGCTGACAGCAGAAGATGAGTACGATTAATTTTTTGACGATGGCAACTTATAGGACAAACGATCATTAGGTGTAGAAGTGTCAAACTGGACTCCATTGCGGTGTAGATAATAACTTTAAGTGTTCATTGCTCTTCAAAACTTGCTACTCTACTAAATTTTATAAACCTACCATTGACAAATTATTATTTATGTTTATAATTTTAAATAGGCTTTATAAAAATGGATTAGATCACAACAAGTTAAATGTCAAATAAAAATAACTTTATTTAAAAAACAAAAATATATTCCAAAAAACTTACATTTCATTATCAAAAAACTAAAACAATACCACATTCTAAAAATATAACAAACTTCTTCAATTATAGCGTCTTAATCATGAAATAAAAAATATATTTCCTAATTTTTTTGTCACCTCAACCAAAAAAAAAGTATTGCTCCATTAGCTTTTTGCTCTGGACATTCTCGAAGTAGCTAATTTCAACCAATCCCTAACAGCACAAAAGATTGCTCTGTCGCTTCTTTCACGTTGGGGAAAATTTAGCTTTGCAACATCTAAAATTATAAACTAATAAATAGAAATAAATAGTTCATGAAATTGTGATTACCATATACTACTGCCATTAGTCTCATGGGTTCGAATGATATATATATATATATATATATATATATATATATATATATATATATATATATATATATATATATATATATATATATATATATGTACATGTATCGTGCAAATTAAATTAAACTGGGGAAAATAAACAAATACATCAGAATTTATAAATGCTAATCTCATAGCTAACCATTATTACTCTCATTCGAAAGTTTGATTCACGAACAATCAAAATACAGGAAAAAAAGGTGTATTCATAAACGTTAAATATACGTCTAATGTCTCAATAAAATTAAACTTGAAAATATGAGAAAGCAACCAACATGGCCGATTTTAAACACGCCGGCTAAATTCATAAGTCCCAATTATTTATTCTACCTAATAACGCTATATAGCAATCAAAATACAAGAAATGTGATTAACGTCGACAACTTTTAAAGACAATTATTACATATTGTGATACAACTTACCTTGACCCAACTTCAAGATATAAAACTTGACACTTTGAGCTGCACTAACCGTACCTATTTCCAAAACTTTTTAGGGAAATCGCTACAGGATGATAATCATTCTTTGTGAATGTGTATAAAACAATTATAAATTATAGAACAGACCACTATTCACCATAACATACAAGTGTCACGTACTGAATATAATATTAAATATTATATTCAGTACGTGTTATTAAATAACATCTAATTCTAAACACCATGTTTACACACTGCACGCCATCACATCACCTGTTCTGTTTCTATTTCCATTCGTTGTTCATTCTCGTTGAGCATGCGCACAAACACTTACTAATTTACAAGGCCATAATATTAAATCTGTTTTATATATTACACAGTGGAATACAAAAGACAAAATAGCTCCTTTTAAAGCATACCGGCATTGTCGAATACCTCTCAGATTGATTATGTGACAAAAAAAAATTAAAAAGCCAGGAAAAAATATAACCTATACCTATAGGTACATAATATAATATATATCACATAAAATATCTCACGCTTAAAAAATATCTAGTAAGATACGTATATTTTATGTATAAATCCCTACTTCATGTATGTTTTTTATAGGCGAACCTTGTTGAAACTATGTCTAAATATTATGTTTAAAAACACTTAATTAATAACGTCTTTTACAACGATAAATTGTTAAGTAATTTGCTTATTTAACAAAAATTAGAAAAATAGTGGTTTTAAATATATCGTTTATATCACAAAAATATCTCTCGCTTAAAAAATGTCCGGTAATATACGTATATATTATGTATGAATCCCTTACTTACTGCATGTGTTTGATAGGCGAACTGTGATAAAACAACCTTTAAATATTATGTTTTAAAACACCTAATTATTAACGTCTTTTACAATGACAAATTGTTTCGTTGCTTTTTTTTACAAAAATTAGGAAAACAGTTGTTTTAAATATAACGTATATATCACATAAATATCTCCCACTTATAAAATGTCTGATAAAATACGTGTATTTTATGTATGCATCCAAACTTCATGTAGGTTTTTGGTAGGCGAACTGTGTTGAAACAACGTTTAAATATTATACTCTTCATCAATTAGATCTTCACAACGAGAAAATTTTTATGCTTTTTTTTTACAAAAATTAGGTAAATACCTGTTTTACATATAACGTTTATACCACACAAAATATCTTTCGCTTATAAAATGTTTAATAAAATACATATATTCAACGTATTAATCTCAACTAAACGTATTTTTTTGATAGGCGAAATGTGTTGAAATAACGTTTAAATATTATGTCTAAAAACTCTTCATAATTAACGTCTTTACAACGAAGAAATGGTAACGTTGCCTTTTTAGCCTGGAATTCAACGTTAATTTTTATAACTGATAACGTTTTTTCAACGGTCTTTACGTAAAATAGACGTTTATTAAACGCACGTGTGTTTATTGGGTTTATTATATACCAAAATTAAAGTTTCTAAGACAATGGCAAATTGAGTTAATAAAATTTGAAGTATTTAACGAAAATTCGCTACCAAAACGCATTTGCTGCGTCCTGATTTATTTTTCACCTTTATTAACTTAATAACACTTCGTTGCCACTGCTCAACATTTCAAAGCAAGTTACGCTAACTTACTTGTAGTCTCGGAACTCTTTGTGTAGTACTCAGTAAGTGGTGGACGTGCCGCCACCTAGTTGCGGAACCAAGTAGTATGCTGTCACGCCAGCTCCAAATAACACAAAGTGTTAAAAAAATAGAGACTGGATACAGCTAACTAACAATTTAGAAAATTGTCAGCCCTGGCCCATTTCTACCCCAATATAGGGACAAAGCATGTAAGACTCGATGCATTTTCGCAACAATTAGAACCGTAGACCGGTTTCGCTCCCATTAGAGCTCTTCAGTACGGCATACTAATTGTAGCAAAAAAGCACCAAAAATAATACGGCTATCGTATAGCCAGTCTTAAAATACTCAGTAAGTGGTGGACGTGCCGCCACCTAGTTGCGGAACTAAGTAGTATGCTGTCACGCCAGCTCCAAATAACACAAAGTGTTAAAAAAATAGAGACTGGATACAGCTAACTAACAATTTAGAAAATTGTCAGCCCTGGCCCATTTCTACCCCAATATAGGGACAAAGCATGTAAGACTCGATGCATTTTCGCAACAATTAGAACCGTAGACCGGTTTCGCTCCCATTAGAGCTCTTCAGTACGGCATACTAATTGTAGCAAAAAAGCACCAAAAATAATACGGCTATCGTATAGCCAGTCTTAAAATACTCAGTAAGTGGTGGACGTGCCGCCACCTAGTTGCGGAACCAAGTAGTATGCTGTCACGCCAGCTCCAAATAACACAAAGTGTTAAAAAATAGAGACTGGATACAGCTAACTAACAATTTAGAAAATTGTAAGCCCTGGCCCATTTCTACCCCAATATAGGGACAAAACATGTAAGACTCGATGCATTTTCGCAACAATTAGAACCGTAGACCGGTTTCGCTCCCATTAGAGCTCTTCAGTAGTATTTTAAGACTGGCTATACGATAGCCGTATTATTTTTGGTGCATTTTTGCTACAATTAGTATGCCGTGCTGAAGAGCTCTAATGGGAGCGAAACCGGTCTACGGTTCTAATTGTTGCGAAAATGCATCGAGTCTTTGTGTAGTAATAATTCTGTTACATTTTTTTAATAATATAATGGTTTATAAAATAAATTAGTGCTTGTTTGCTTTGTTAAAATAATAAAATAAACAATATATTCTGTAGATATAATATATTATTATCCTATTTGCTTTACGTTACCAAACATCATATTTAGCATGAATGAAATTAAAAATAAAATTCTTAAAAAAAATGTAATGGAGGCGCCGGGCATCGATCCCGGTACCTCTCGCATGCTAAGCGAGCGCTCTACCATCTGAGCTACGCCCCCAGGTATTAACATAAGTATTTTAGGCGGTAGATACGCTCGGGCATATTGAGCAAGCATTCGAAGAATATGAAAAAAGTCTGGACGCAACAATATACTATGATATCGAATTTTCATAAAAACAAAGTAATTGTAATCATGGAAAATAAAATAATTAGTTTCAGAAATGCAAATTTTTTTGGAAAAAATCTTTTTCGGAAGAACCGCCTAAATTTGGCGGTAAAAAAAGTTAAGTTTAAGCAGGGTTGGTTAACGAACTCATCTAAGCGTTTAACTAAGGACAAATTATAAATTTGGTAGGTACGTAGGTATCTGCCAGTTTGTAAATAGCTTAGGTAAGTTCGGTATCTAACCGGATCGAACCGTTTTTTTTTTTTTGGTATTTTTTTCGGGAAAATGTTTGTATCTTCGAGAAAAAAAAACTTGTTCAGTAAAACTCATCTGGACACAAGCTTTCTTTATAGCGATAAATACGTTCTAAATTTTAAGTTTCTAGTCCTATAGATAACAGTCTACAGTCATTTCTTATTTATGCCTCCAACTGCTCAAAGGTTTCGCGTGAAACGTTGTTTGAATGGCAAGGAATAAACATTTTAATTTGACATGTATTTTAAAGATAGTCAACAAAAAACTAGGGCTACCATTCAAAAAATATATCGACGTCATATCTCAAATGTGGAATACACTATATAATATATATTTTTTAAGACAAAGTCAAGGAGGCTTCTTTATTTTATAAACTGTTTATAATTATTTTAGTATAGCTTTTGTCACAAAACTTCTTTTACTAGAACCCGAATTTTTTCAAAACAGTAAGTCCCATTTTGTGCTGAAATAGTAAAGGGAGGTAATTAAGTATCAAGTGTCCTTTCCGTAGCCGTTTCTCAAACTTCTCTAATCGAGTTGACAAGGAAAGTTTAAATTAGATTTTGTGTACACCGAGAATCGGTTTTTTAGGAAAACAGGAAACAAGATTAAGGATTATGAAAATTGAAAAATAAATTAGATAAACCCCAACTAACTGCATACATTTTCTACTGGAATATTAAACAGGTTTCTCCTTCGTTACTTTGTAATTTAGATCCGAGCGAAAAGTCCGCGTTATTAGACTGCAAGCTGTATCGCCAAAACTGTTTATACAGCAACCAACTAAAAGGCATTTTATTGTGTCTAATCTGAAAATTTATTACAACCTCCAATTGTTTATATGATGAAGAGAACTGGGCTTGATTGGAGAGATAGGCACATTATTTTCAATCTAAGTAGGTTAGACGTTTACGGAGAACGGGACGTAGGCTTATTTTGAAAATTTGGGTTCTTGGGTAATTAGTTCTGCTCTATTCTTATAACATATTTTAAGCGCCGCAGCATTGCCGCTTATACTGATAAGTAGCAACAACTGTGATATTTTAAATGATGCATCCTGCATATTAATGTACTTTTTGATTTGCTGTTACTTTCCGGTAATTTTTGTATTGTTGCGTTTTCTCCGGGTTCTGGATAAGTGAGACTTTAAATTTTAACAAAACAACTTTATTTACTCTCTAAATATGGATACAATAATAGTTCTAGAATGTCTCTCTCACCTGCATCTATTAAAGTGCTTTGTAACAGTATAATACTTCCGTATACATATCTCCAGCGGTTTTCGAGAAGTTAATTGATTTTCTTTTTTTTGTGTGCAAAACACAGCTTCCATTAAATTCGAAAATTTGTGAGGTTACAAAATAATTTCATCAGTTATGGGTCAAAACTGAAAGCGAAACGAAATTTACCGAAATCTGTAACTTCAAAAGATGACAACGTTATAAATGTTTGAGTCTATTTGCACGCGTATCCCAAGCTTCCATTAAACGTGCAGAAGATGTACACTTAACTCATGCTTCTGTTCTAAGGATCCTTTATTATTATGACATGCACCCATACAAGTTTACGAAAGTTCAAGCCCTGAAACCAGAACACCAACAAAATAGGATACACCTTTGTGAAACTTTTTAAAGAAAATAATTTGGACAAACGAAGCTAAATGTTCCAGGGAAGGCATTTTTAATAGAAGAAACCAACATTTCTGCGCTGACAAGAATCAACATATTGTCAAGGAAATAGGATTTCAGGAAATGTTTAGTTTTAAGGTATTTTGCCTTCTGAAAGATAACGTTCTTATTTACGACGAACCATTAAATTCTGATAAATATCACGATTTTTTGGATAATCTATCAATAGACGAGTATCGTACCTGTTGGTTTCAAGTGAATGGGACACCGGCTGATTGCACTGGGGAAATACGAACAAAGTTGTACCAAATGTTCGAAGATCGCTGATTTAGACGTTTAGGACCATAGGATTGGCCTGCGAGATCACCGGACTTAACTCTTTTGGTTTTTACTTGTGGGGTTATTTGAAAAGAAATTAGGATGACACATGAGGTTTATGCAGAAGAAGCCTACATATTTGTTACATTTCCCGTGATGTGGCTGCGACGAAATCACTGGCATTCGCGCTGTAGCATAATGACTTTTGACTTGAATTGGACCGTCGAAATTCTTTTATTTATTGTTTTGTATCGTCAACGGCGGGACTAAAATCCAAGGAACATCCATGCCGAAATTCGTAACTCAAACGGCTTTACAATTTGAGAGAAAAATGTAACAATATAAGTAGGTAGAGATGGTATACTATACTACACTATATTATACTAGATTTTACATAGAATTATACACTGTGTTTTATATATATATATATATATATATATATATATATATATATATATATATATATATATATATATATACCATACCTCGCTTAAACGATATCCTAATACTCTATTTAAGAACTTTATGCTTTTGAAATTTGTTGCAAAAATTGAGATTAAAAAAAGAAATTCATCTGACAAACTTCCCTACAACACGCTAAAAAATTTATAACTAAACACGTTTCATCCTTGATAACGAGAAAGTACGCAAAAACAATGTTAGTATACTTTTTGGACTGTATCAATTAAAAAGGAGGTATAAAAAGTTATCAACATTCTTCATAGTTGGCAATATTAATTTAACTTAAAACGCCTTAGCAATTTGCTGCGTGATTGTAACCGCATAACAGTAATTGTCAGTTATTAGCCGCAACTCAAAAACACACTCAGGAGCTCATTGAAGACGACTTTGGTAGAAAAACGCCTTTTTGTGAACAAATGATGGAAATGTTAGATAACAATGTTATCCAACTGGAACATGTTTTGTTTTCTGATGAGTGCAGTTTTATACTTCACGGCCATGCCAATCGTCCAAATTTTCTCAACTGGTCTAAATAAAATCCACACTGCATGAGAGGACATACGCAATACCCTGAAAAGGTTCATGTTTGGGCAGGAATAGTTGTAAACCATGTCACTGGTCCCGTTTTTATTGATGGAATTTTGAATGAACATAATTATTTAGCACTGCTCCGAAATAATGTCGTCCCAACTTTGGCCAACTTCTATTCTGATCAAGCAAACCCACAAATTCCAGCGACTATGTTATGGTTCCAGCAGATGAAGCGCCAGCACATTACCAAATCAATGTTCGTCAGTACTTCGACATAATATTTCCAAATCGGTGGGTAGGGGGGAGAGGATCGTTGGAATGTCCAGCACAATCACCCGATTTTACGCTATTAAAATTATTCTTATGGAGAGATATTAAAAGTATTATATACAGAACTAAACTACGTTACTTAACTGTCTAAAGAAGAAGGATAATTATTGCGATTAGGTCCGTCACGCCTCAGATGTTGATTAAAATTAAAAGACATTTTTATTTACGATTAGGATTGTGGCAAAACGTTCCAGGCATGCATTTTAAACATTACCTACATTAAAATTAATGTGTTTTTTATTTTAGCTCATTATCAAGAACGAAACGCGATTAGTTATTAATTACATCCACATCGTCAGTATTGCATCGGTGACAAAAATTTCAACATTTTTTATTTGGTTAAACGTTGTAAAAAGTGTCAAAACTTATAGAAAGCATGATTTGGGAACAACAAATTTTTTGTCTGTCGGTCTGTATGTCTGTTAGTAGCCACGATAACTTTAGAACGAATTGAGGTGTCTTCAAATTGGGTTTACAGTTATCACCTGATAAACAAACGGTTCCGATTGTTTTTGGGTAAAAGCGCTACAGGGGGTTGGGGATGATTTTAGGGGGTGATTTAGTGAAAATTGATATTTTCTGTTAAAACTCGCGTAATATAACGTTTTCTATATTAGAAAACTTTCAATTTCATCAAACGTCTGTTCTGTGCTAAAATTAAATTAGGGGTAGAATGTGTAGGGGTGGAAGATCGGTGACAGAAATTTCACATTTTTTGCTGTTAAAACCGCGTAAACGTCTCAAAACACATAGAAAACTTGATTCTGGAATTTAAAAAATATGTCTGTCGGTCTGTTGGTCTGTCGGCCTGTACGTCTGTCTGTTAGTAGGCGCAATAACTTTCTAACGAATTGAGATATCGTCTTCAAATTTAGTATCCAGTTAGCACCTGACCAACGAACGGTTCGGGGTGTTATCACGTAAAACCGCTCCAGGGGGTAAGCGATAAATGAGGGATGATATGGTGAAAATTGATATGTTTTCGTAAAAACTCGAGTAATATAACGTTACAGGGAATGGAATGGAGGATGGGGATCAACTCAAAGCACTGAGAGTTTGTATAGGGACCATGCAGTCTACACCAAACCAGGTTGTCTTTGCGGAAGCACAAGAACCTCCTTTGCATTTACGAATTCAGCTAATAGCTGGTCATTACGTTTTAAAACTTAGAGCAAGATCTCCAGGAAAAATCTGTCAATTGCATAATTTGTTTGTGGCGACTATAACCAACAAATACTGGAGGAACAAAAAGAGCCCGCCACTGACGTCGATGTACGAAATGACAATTAGATACGAAGAAAATATCATCCTATCCTTCACCCCAAATCAATTCCACTATAGTTATCAAGCTCTTATACAAAAATCTAGAGTAATAATACCAGCCTATTCAGATCATACAGGAACTATTCAGAACACTTTTTCGGACATTATAGATAAATACTCATGCTCAGTACAAATTTATACTGATGGCTCAAAACACAACACGAATGTGGGAGCCGCTTTTTACATTCCAGAGCTACAATTGAAAACACAAATTAGAATGTCCAAGTATGCCTCAATTTATACAGCTGAGCTAACAGCAATAGAACAGGCATTAGAATGGATCACTAAGAACAATATAGCAAAATGTATAATAATAAGTGATTCAAAGTCAGCACTTATGGCTATTAAGAACCAGAAACAAGATAACTTTAAAAATGCTATTCTATCTCGCATAAAGGAATACGAGTATCAGTTAAAATCAATCACTGAAATAGTATACCTGTGGGTCAAGGGGCACGCTGGAACATCAGGAAATGAAATAGTAGACGATCTAGCCAAGCAAGCAGCATTTTTGGAAAACTATCAACAAAACCGAAAAATCCCATATACAGACTTTCGACCGGAAATTAAACAGCAATTAATTAAATACTGGGATATAGAATGGCACCGTTATGTCACTTCAAGTTCAAACCACTATGCTCTTATACACGAACAACTTCCATTACATCTGGCCAAAGAAATTTCCAGAAACCGCGCATTCACTACAATATTAACAAGACTAAAGTCTAATCATGGAAGATTTCCGGCGCACCTGCATAAGATAGGTGTGACCGAAAGTCCTAATTGTGACTGCAACGAAAACAATATTGCTGACTTAAATCATGTTATATTTTCATGCTCTAAGTATTCTGCACAGCGAACCAACCTCATGCTAACGTTTGGAAAATACACAAAACACCCTATGAATTTAACACACCTTCTAAGTAGTCATAAAATTGAAGTCAAGATAGCATTGTACAAATTTTTTAGAAATATAAACTTAGTTTTATGAAATCAAATCCTGTAAATAATACTTATAAATAGTAAATTTCTACCACGCAACGTGTTACATTAGTTGTAATTATATAGTAATGTATGTATGTGAATATGGCCTATAGAGAATTATGTAAATTAATTTTAAGTATCCTAATGTCTGTCCTATTGTTTTCCCCACCTATCCGTGGCTTAGTCTTGTTTGTCTGTTAGCCTTGATGAGCCCCTAGGCGACAGTGTCCTCGTTTTGATCCCTAACCAAAAAAAAAGGAAAAAAAAGAAAAGAAAAAAAAGAAAATATATAAATACAAAAAAATATATATATGCAAACAAACCAAAAAAAACCACTTCCGTTATTTTAATTTACATTATATTTAAGTACTATCAATGTGTAAAGCTATGATCAAGTAGGAGGCTCACTGAAATACATTAAAAGCCACAAAAATAAATCCATATGATTGTATCCCCGAAAACAAACAAACAACAATCTTCAAAAGTCTGTGGCCAATGGACTTAAGTTTCCGAGGTCATCCCAAACACGCACACACACACACACACATAAGGTTACAGGGTTTGTGTATTAGAAAACGTTCAATTTCATCCCTCATCTAATATTACGTGATGAAAATGAAGTAGGAGTTGAACGCGAGCGGGTGCATAGGACTTTAGTTTTGAAAGATATAACATTAGACTATTAAGTGTACGTAGAGTTTAGTTCCTTCTCTTATTTTTTCATAGAGAAATTCGCATTTCACCATAAAATTAAAATTTATTAGGGTGATGGCCTAAATTTAGCACTTGCCTGGTGTTCCAGTTCCAAACGATGATTTTGTCCTGGCTATCTGATGCTGACCTTGGATGTGATCTTGGAGATTAATTTTAAGGTCAAATCAAGGCCAGCTCCATTATTTCCAAGAAATTTAAGTAGGAGTTGATTATGTAAAGGTGAAATATTAAATTGATTTGTAATTAAGCAATCGGCATCAAATTAGGTTCGCAGGTAGCTGTTCCTAACCTGATAGTTTGTATTATTTGTGAGAAAGATCGCTTCAGAAAAATAGAAAAAAATAATTTGTTGATTGGGGCACTACTGTTAAAAATCGAGTAATATATCGTGTCAGAAGTTAATGGGTACAGGAATGCGAATATTTTCTTTGAGGTTAAGTGATGGACCCTGATTTCATTTCATGAGAATGTCTATCTGATGAGAGCAAATTATCACAGCTATGTGGAAGTTCTAACTTAATTTTTAGCACTATTTTAGCGAATATATATTTAAAAAAAATTCGCTTATGGGGAGATATATATATATATATATATATATATATATATATATATATATATATATATATATATATATCCGACTGATAACTCAAAAAATAATGGCTTGATCTTGATAAAATTTGCAGAGTACCTTCCTTTTGCAAGTGAATTGGATAAGTTCGTTAGCCAGGAAAATCGGACCAGGTTTTCCCTGAAAATGTTGTGTTTTCTTTATAAAAAAAATCATATCTCCGGAAATAAGAAAGTAAGGGCAACCAAATTTGGTACGCATGTTTGTATTATAAAGAGTACTGTACCAAAATTTAGTTCCCTATCTTTAAAGACAAAGAAGTTATGGGCAGTTAAAGCAACAAATGTTGGAGTTTTCCTCAAAACGTCAAAATTGGCAATGTTTAGGCAAAGAATGTAAAACAAATACCGTTTGTGAAAAGAAAATGTTGCAAGAAGAGTATTCTGCAAACCCTTAAGTTTCAGATTCAACCGTCATTGTCCTTCATTTTACTAAAATATTTACAGAAAATCCATTTCAAATAGACCATTTCTCTGATGCTTTGGCTGTCAGTTTAATTAAGTTTGGTGGCTTTTTGGATATTTATTTGTAGGTTTAGTGAAGTTTATGCTTTAACGGCCTATAATTTTTTTAGCTAATTATCGTGGAACAAATTTGTTAATGCATTTTTGCATTTTTTATCTTTAAAAAAATCTGGACGCAGTAAGAGCGTTTTGGTAGCGAATTTTCGGTAAATTTGCAGTTAAGCTCCCGAACGCTTTTCAAAACAGTGTTTTCAGAAACCTGCCTAGACCCCCCCCCCTGGATCCACAAACCCCAAGAAAAATGTCTTGTTCACACTCCCCAACGAAGTTACGGGACCAGGAGTGAGTAGGGGTGCATAATTTTTTTAGCTAATTTTTGTAGAAAAAATTCGTGAATACATTTTTCCATTTTTTGTCGAAATATGATGCGTTTGTAAGAAAAAAATCTGGACGCAGTAAGTGCGTTTTGGTAGCGAATTTTCGGTAAATTTGCAGTTTAGCTCCCGAACGTTTTTCAAAAAACTGTTGTCAGAAACCAGCAGGTGGGGTCCTAGTAATGTTTCTGAAAACAATTTGTTGAAAAGCGTTCGGGAGCTAATCTGCAAATTTACCGAATCTTAATTAAATCCTTCAAATTTCCATAACTCAATTTGCTATTAACGTAAGCTTTGTTGGATAGAAAACCAACATTTAAGTTTATTTTCGGAAAATTTTTGTATATTTTCAAACCATAAGTAATTTTGATAAAACATAGTACATTGTTTCTACCACATAGGCTATACCGGTAATCAGATGGATGCCTGCTCGCATTTGCTATTAAAAACATTTTTATGGAAAATTACTTCCATAACACATTTGCTGCATCTAGACTTTTGAAAAATGTTTATATATTTTCAAACAATAAATTTATTTCAATGAAATAGGGTACATTGTTTCTTCTATATAGGCAACCAAGTTTGATGCCTGCTTACATCAAAGAAAGACATTTGCTATTAAAAATATTTTAAAGAAAATTCGCTACCATAACGCACTTGCTGCGTCCCGAGATTTTTTTTTAGTGTTTTGTAGCGAAGTTCGTCAATCAGATGATTTTTTTACTGTAAATTTTTACAATAAATTTTAAAACCATAGCATTTTTGAATACAAAATGAAGAGCTCTTTCAAATGAGGTTAAAAATTTGGGGGTTACAACTGTTAGTCTAAGTGGTTTAAATGCAGGAGTGAAGTTTACACAGAGGGGGAGGGGTCTAGTACGCCCACTCGTTTGAGTTATTTTTATTAAAGTCGCGTTTTCTTAAACTGTGAATGTTTTCTATGAAAAATCATATAGTAGTCCTCTTGTGATATTTCTAAACCGTGCGAGACAGAAATACTTCTTTCCTGTAACTTCACTAAATATTTTTTAAGATTTTCGTCTACTTTTGATACATACTATTGTTATTAAATCGTAAGTTCTCTTATGATTGTCAATAAAACGTTGATTTACAGTATGTAGGTGCTTTAGGACAATATATCTATATTCACTAATTGAAAAAGTCAACTGAAGACATACAAACAGCAATGCATTGAACCTGAAACTGCAAGATATTGAATAAAGTGGCTCTCCCTTTAAATTGGAAATGTAAATTTTACAACCAATTACATTAAATGAAAGGTCTAGATTATACTAACTGTTTATATCAAGCAATTAAACGCTCTTGTGGTAAACTATCCACAGTATCGGGGCAAAGCTTCAATTGTGGGAGGAGAGCATCGGGAATTGCTTCTTACAGAGTCAGTGTCCTCTGGGTCTCTGGGCTATAACACATGGAAATAACTAACAGAACTAACTAGGAACCCGAGACTTGTTGCCACACTCCTCACACTCTGACAGATGTACAATATATTTTAATTAATTACATTTGTGTCGTGCTCAAGTGGATTCTCATGGTAATTAGCTTTCTGCTCGTTTATCTGCGTACTGTTGTTAATTGTTAACAAGGAAATATATTTAGGAGATGGTTGATGTATCAATCTATCAATGCACTTTAAAGAGCATCTGCTGCAGGGACGTCTGATCGAAAAATGGCTTCATCGGAATTCAGTTTCGATGATAAAAACGTTGGCACAATTAACTTTAAAAACAAGTCACCATGTTAAGATTAGATCCTGTAATGATACACACTTTGGAGAACCCAATTAACAATAACACATTTTTAGACCTGACGATCGTCTCGCTAACGAAGTTAACTTCATTGGAGGATGAGTAAGCTGGTATTTTTCTTCTTCGGTTTATTTTCGTTACTATGGCCAATCACCGACGCCAGGAAATAGTTTTACCTTTTACCTCACTATCCTGGATATTTCGCGGAACCCCTGCCTTTCTGTAAGGAGATTACGGATCTTCAATGTGGTCCACATCGCATGGTATACGGGCGAAACACGCAGATGCTTAACTTTCGCAAACACAATTTCACAACCTCTGTTCATGTTACTTTATCGGTATGTACTGAAAAAGTGAAATAATAAACAGGACGCAGCAAGTACATTATAGTAGTGAATTTTCATAAGAATTGTACACTATTAGTACAACACATTACTAGAATTAACACTTCAAATTTAAACAGACCTTGAAGCCTGGGATTAAAGGCCCTAATACAGGCTCATTTGAAAAAAAAATTCTTAATTGTTACCATCGATATCTCTCTATTATGAAAACAAAAATAATCTCTTGTTCTAGCTCGTTTTGAGACAAATGCCCAAAACTGAATTTTCTATGAAGGTCGAAAATTAAAATTTGGTCTATCTAGTTACAGTAGGTGTCTTTAAAAGAAACTTGTATTACAAATTTCATTACAGCTACAAATGCTTTCTAAAAGAAAATTTCATTCATATTTAAGAAAAGTTCGGGGCGCAGCAAGTGCGTTATGGTAGTGAATTTTCATTAAATGCGTCAAGTTTTAATAACTCAAGTTTCTATAAACTTGGAAAGGTTAATTTTGGTATGTGGTAAGGTCTTTCCCAAGGAAACATATACACCAAATTTCATCAAAATAGCTTTGGAATTTTCGGCGAAAAATTTTTTTTCGAAAGAACATTCAAACCGCATACACATGTTTCAAGCTTATTAGCTATCATCACTCTGGATGACAACACAGTAGATGTACTGCATCTTTGCGTTGGTGTTCTTATTGCAAACGAAATGGATGAGATTCGTAAACAGAGTTCATCGATGTGGATATTCCATTTTAACTCACTATCGATATGATCTTAGTAATTTCGTAGAGGTCTGCAGAATTACGGTTTGTCCATCACGTTATACACCTGGTGTAATATAGTTTTTTGATTGAGGACTTAAAAGGTAAAAAAGGTAAAGATAAGATGCTTACTGGCAATTAGGCCATTGCTGACCCTTTTTGCTCATCTTAACTAACCTACCCTCCGCCTTGAGCTCGATCTCAATGACGACAGTGATTTGAAAAATCATCCGCCGCCGGTGAGTCTCGAACCGTCGACCCCCGAGTCCGTATTGGCAAGTCATCGACTTTCCCGCACAGCCACGGAGACGAGGACTTAAAAAGCACGCATACTGTCTTATCCTTATTAATTGCAGGTATGTTTCTATCAACCCAGTTGGTAAGTCTTTTGAAATTTTTGTCAGCATCAGCCACAATGTCCTGAACATTAGGTCCACCCATCAGGAAGTTGGTATCATCTGCATATGAGGTGACTGTTCTGTTGTTGCCTTGATTGATGTTCTTTCCAGATTTATGCGCTATGTACTGAGGTAGGCTGTTGGCATAAATAATGTACAGAGTAGGTCCAACAAGAACTGTTCCTTGTGGCACCCCAACCGTCACTCAGAAAGTCCTATAATAGTAGGTACTGGTAGAGTTAGATATGACAACTCTTTGTGTTCTGTCTGTAAGATAGCTTCTAAACCAGTCCAACGCAGTGCCTGCGACTCCAACTTTAACAGTGAGCTTAGAAGGACCTCATAATTTACACAAGGCTTTGTATCAGTCTACAAAAACTCACAACACTATCTCTTTTTTATGAATGTATTCGAGAATTTGCTCCACAAATTTTACAATTGCAGTTTCTGTGCTTCGTGCTTGCCGAAAGCCATGTTGAGATGGCGAAAGAAGTTTATTATCGGCAAGATAAGTTGTCCGCTTGTTATTGACTATTTTTTAGAGGTTTTTGCAAAAGCGGGTGTTAGACAGATTTGTCTGGTTTGTTTGATTTGTATCATAAAACTTGTGTTTAATAGATAAAAACTAATTGCGTTATTGAATTCTACGTAAAAAATCTGTATACAGAGTTTTAGTGAATTTTCTTAGAAGGTAGGAGGAAAGATCTTTATAGGCTTTTCTTTTCTTGAAAAGTTGTTTGGTGTCAGATCATTTCTATGTAAATTCACTACCATAACGCACTTGCTGCGTCCAGACTTTTTATTTTCTCATCACATAAAGGAGATACAGGGAGTGTCTAAAAATTACATTTTTTTTAAAATCGCCCTGTAGCTACAAAACAAAGAGTGCCCTGTCAGTTTTGATTTCAGCATCGTTAGTTTCACAAAAATTAGGAGAGTGTTGGTAAAACCACAACCTTCTATAACCGAAATAGGTACGCCACAAAAACAACGAAATCAGGACGCCCTGTACTTATACTTAACAAGATATTTGAATGCCAGTACTGTCGCTTATGTTTGTTACCATACATGAAAATTTATAAACTGATCTTCTGATTAGGAAGCATTGACACGGTAATTACATTGTAATTCACATAAACTACATTATATTCATGTAAAGCCCATATAATGCAGCATATCAGACATAGCAGCATCTTTTTTCTTCATTTCCAGCACACGCGAGAGCCGTACTCATTTACTATAATATCCTGTGATTAGTGGCACGAGAGTGCTTCCACTCCTGGCGCTCTGCTTTACCGCAGGAAGTCCTAAAAACCTGTTGTCTGCCTCTGCTGCTTGCTGCAGTCTGCACCTCGCGGCATTGTGTACATGGTACTCCAACTTTCAAAAGCTTTCCTTGTAAAAGGGATAGCTTAACTACTCCTCTTATATTTCTATAGAGTAATTTTTTCAGACTATTTACTTGTCGAAAATATTAGTGCTAAAATTACTTGATTTTAGAAATAAATGTATAGACGGTTTGTCCAAAAAGACTTACTTTAATTGCTAAGAGTATTTTGAAAATATCTAGCAGAAAAATGTAGGAATGAAAATTAATTTTTTAGCAAACTTTCATTAAGAAATTTTCGCTTATAGATAGGTAACGAGAGTGAATATTAGTATGTATGTGTGTATGCATGTGTGATGTGTGTACGCGCGTGTGTATATATGGCTAGGTGTGCGTGTTTGTGTATATGTGTGTGTGTATGTGTGTTGAGAGCGTCGTTGTATGTAAGCGAGAGTCTGGGCGTGTTTAAATACAGTGTGTCCCAAACTGGATGGGAATGTATTGCTATCTCCGTTATTATTAGAGATACGGAGACGGTTAAATTAGGAATGTTTTGTAGAATTTCATGCGCGTTCCAAATATGACTTATTTTTCCCTGCCTCTTTTCGTTTTTGAGTTATTTTCAAAAAACTCTACTCACCAACGATTAATGCTCTTGGTAACCCAAAACGTGTATCAAATTTGGTTTTTCTAAGTTGAAGTATTACTGAGATATTGATTTTTTTTGAAATTTAAAACCCCACTTTGAAGGGCTATAACCTCTCAGGGATGCACCTCAGTATAGGGTTAAGTTGCGTTAAATCACCATATTTTAGGTTCCCCTACATGCCCCTGCTCTCTGTCGTTTCTTATGCGAAACACCCTGTATATCTTTTTTTTTCACGCAATGTTCCCATGCGTATATGTATGAACATTTTGAGAAGATTCATTGAATGTTCGTGAAACATTTTCAGAAGATACTGGGAGCTCCTAAGAATATTATAAATAACATTCTACGAACCTTATTAATATGACAGAATCTGTCCAATTCTCATGTTCATAGAATGTTCTATTCTATGAATATATATTGTACCTTGTGAGAATGTTCTGGAGATATTTGAATATATTGAATAGATAAAAACTAAAACTAACCCCAGGTGTGTGTTCTAGGGAGCTTAGTTCACGCTCATTTGAAGAAATCTTTTCAAAATACAAAAGTCGCGGTCTCCTCAATAACGAATTTTTCTACGAAAATGCGCTAAAAACTATAGACTATTAAACCATAAACTCTATAACTAAAACTACTACCAAAGCATCAGAAAAAGGGTCTATTTGAAATCAATTTCAAATAATTTGGTAAAATAAAGGACAATAACAGTTGAATCTGAAACTTAACGCTTTCTAAGATATACGCTTCTTGCGACATTGTCTCTACCTAACCCGTATTTGTTTTAGGTTCTTTGCCCAAAAGTTGCCAATTTTGACGTTACAAATCGCGACTTTGTCGTTTTAGGAATAAAAACTATAAAAATTTTAAAGTAATTTTTCTGGTATCTCTTGCCCTTTTTGAGCCAAAAAAATTGATCTTTGTTTGTAATCTGCACAATATTTTGTTAGCCACACAAAATATTTCGTTTTTTGCGTTTTTCTGGTCACCACTGGCAACAATTTTATTTTAAATGTCTATAACTTTTTATTGCTTTAACTTAGAGACCAAAACTTTGGTACGTAGTTTACTTAATATAATATAAACCCGCGTACCAAATATATATATATATATATATATATATATATATATATATATATATATATATATATATATATATATAATGTAGCGTATAAAAGAATATATGTTCTAGTGGGCCTAGTTCCTGCTTATTAGTTAATTTTTTTTAAAAGAAAATTCACTAAAAGTTGAAGGAAATAATAATAAAAAGTTTCTGGTGACGTAGTAAATATAAATATATGAAGGGGAGTATGAATTTCGCGATATACCTGTTTGACCATAATATATTTTATTAATAAAGCAATTAGACTGCGTTTCTTTGTTGCTAGTAGCCTTTATTTTTTGACCTCAAAATAAACTGATCTGGTATAGATAATAATTGAAAAGGGAAAGATTAACTTTAGCGCCCAGATACTTGATATTTTTATCGGAATTAGAACAGCTAACTTCAGTAACATAAACATAAAAACTTTTAATAGACATTTTGTTAATTACACTATCAAACCCACTGCCACTTGCTATTAACCTTGTTTTAAACAGAGTATAAAACTATCATTGGCTAAATTAAAATCAGCCAGTTTGTGTAACATTATACTGAACTACAAATTAGGTTTCAACTTTGGGCCGTATTGCTGTACACATAAACCGAACAGCAAATGTCCATACAAACTCGTTAAAATGGTGTGGTAACTTCCGGATTGTAAAGTCCCTTCCTCTCCAGATACCAGAATTATACACTGATATCCCTGGAATATTACATTTTCTCTCTGCGTTGAAACAACTCATTCGTAAAATTTGTACTCACACAGGCTTGCATAACAATGTAATAAATGTTGGTATTCTTTTGTTCTTTGTCACAATATGGTGGTTTTTATGAAACTTAATAAGCATGACATTTATTAAATGTCTGTGGTTTCCCATATCTGGCTGAATGTAGAGCTTTACCACTAGCTCGTAAAAGAAAAAAGAATTTACCAATAAACATTACATTTAATGTTCACGGTCCTCTTTTACAACAATGAAGACTTGTTTAAAGATCGATGTTAAGTTATGGTTTTTGAAATATCTGATTTATTTGACACCACTGTATTGATCCCGGCTAAATCATACAAAAAAGTCTGCTAGTGCGTTAACGATAGGTAATTTTCAAAAAAATATTACTAAGCGCGAAAAATCAAAAATAAATAATTTCGGAAATACCAATTTTCTTTTTCAAAAAACTTTTTTTGGGAAATCTAGTTTGGCTTAACTTACGAACTCATCCAAATGACTAAAGAAAGAAAAATTATAAATGGTGCAGGTACCTTCTTTTAGTGAACTTTCTTTAAAAAATTCACTAATGAGGAGATCTCGACTTTTGAATTTTGAAAAAATTTATTTAAACGAGAGCGAACTAGGCCGCCTAGAACCCATATTTAGGGTTAGTTTGAATTTTTATGTATATATATATATATATATATATATATATATATATATATATATATATATATATATATATATATATATATATATATATATATATATATATACTTTTAAGGGCAGTTACGACCAAAAAACTTGAGGGCTATACTTTAAAGAAAGTCACTCTGTACTAAATACTCTATATATTTCGCCTGCATTCCAGGCATCCTCAGGAGCAAGCACTGTAACTAATTGAAAAAGCCAACCAGAAACATTAAAACAGAGAACTTCTGCCATAAACACATGCAAAAAGCAGGAAGTGCAAACATCCTTTAAAAACACACGCAACTTTATGACAACATTTGTACGTTAAAAACATTCAAAGCCAGTCATGAAAAAGCATAAAAAAGAGTTAACAAGTTTAAAATGTCAAAAAGGCTTTGAAAAATTCACGTGTACAAATTTGGACATCTAACCACATTTTTATCAAGTTAGACACCCTCCTTCATGATTTTATTAATGTTAGTGGGTGGACTAAACAGTGTTTTTTATGTTTTATCAACACATATAAAGGATCAAAGTTAAAAAAAAGGCTGATATGCAACAGGTTAGTTATTTTCCCTCTGATACTTTGGCGGTAGTTTTAGTTAAGTTTATGGTTTAACGGTCCATAAGGTTTAGCTAATTTTTGTACAAAAAATCAGTCAATGAGGAGACCACTACTTTAGAATTTTAAAAAGATTTCTTCAAATAAGCGCAAACTAGGCCCTCTGGAATCCATATACGTTCAGTTTTAATCTGTTTACATATATAAAGGGTGACGCATTTCTACGGTAAAGCTCAATATAATTATTATTATACAAGAGACGAGAAAAAATTGTATAAGTTAATTATAGGGTGTCTTGAGCAGCATCTTATAAAATTATTTTGACAATCACAGGCTGGCCCATAAGTCGTTGGTGATCCCTACAATTTTTTTTCGAACAGCCTTATTTTATTTCATTTTTTATCGACATATGTTTGTAAGAAAAAAAATCAAGACGCAGTAGGTGCGTTTTGGTAGCAAATTTTCATTAAATGCTTCAAATTTCAATAACTCAATTTGCTATTAACCTAAGGTTTGTTGGCTGGGGAACCAAAATTTCAAGTTTATAGTCGGAAAATTTTTGTACATTTTCAAACAATAAGTTATTTTGAAAAAATATGGCACATTGTTTCTACTATATAGGTTATACCGGTAACCAATTTGATGACTGCTTGCATTAAAAAGACATATTTGCAATTCAAAGCATTTCTATAAAAATTCACTGCCATAACGCACTTGCTGCGTCCAGACTTTTTTCTGTCCGACTAGTTGGTGTATCTGGCGTCGCAACAAAGCCAGAGCGGTTATAATGGTCACGTGATAAAATTTGAAATAGCAAAATTTTTCCAACACGTATAAAAGCTTTAAAATCCACTATTTCCGATTTATTTTTGATTATTGATGTTTACTATAACATTAACGTATGAAAAAAATGTAAATAGATGTGGATTAAATTTTATGCTAATTCCCTCTTGAAATATTTCTGGATAATGTTTGACAGTCTAAAATTTTAACCAGTGACACTTTAATCTTGGTTGACATAAGGTACAGTTCATTTTTTGCTTTCCACCTTCTTCTGTTCTTACTGGTTGGAAGAGAAACACTCTCGTTTGTGCACAAATCCATTAATCTTTAATCATATTTTGTACTTCTGCTAGTTACACTAAATAATATCCAAATTGAACCGCATTAAAATAGTCACATGATAGAATGTGCTAACAAAATAAGTTACAAATACTACAAAAATAAGTTACAAAATAGTTACCGCATTTTACCAGAAATATACATACCAGCGACATTTTGCTTCATACGCTAACCACAACCTGCTGCAAAACTTAAAGAGCTTCAGAGCAGATGAAGCGCATTCTTGTTGGTTTTACATGCTAATATTTATACTGATTTTTGCCAACAAAATGATTATAACAGATGTTCACAGCTGATGCTGTTGGGAGTGCTAAATAACACCCGGGCTGTTCTATCATGGACAAACTTACTTTGTGGGTTGCAGAGGTTTGGCCAACCCTAGCTGCTGGCTTATTCAGTAGTTTAACTGAAACTGATATCTAGTGAAGTAGCGAACAAATATGGCTGGCAAAACGTCTACCAGTCCACCCAGTGAATTTGACCATGGCAGAACAGTGCTGAAGCCATTTAGCATTCCAGACTTTTAAAATATTGACAGTTTTCATTCAATGTTGTGGCCTTTACTTGATGAAACCATTCCATACTAAATACAGATCTAGAGACTAATTTGGTTTCACAAGGGTTTGTTTTATTATCCGTAAACGACTTCTCTGGCTTCACAAATGTTTGTTTTCTGCTCTGTACTTACAGATTGAAGCAACAGATAACTTGCAGAGAAGAAAACAGACCAGTGTGAAGCTAAAAAAGTAGTCTACATCTGTGTTGTAATTTAAAAATAACATAATTTTAATGAGTATGTTATCTCAGTTGCTTCACAATTCGTTAAAACTGTCAATACAGATGTGGAGACTACTTCCCTGGCTTCACAAGTGTTTGTGTGTAAACACAGAGAAGAAAACAACTACTTGTGAAGCCAGAGAAGTAGTCTCTACATCTGTATTGACAAATTGTCAAGCAACAGAGATGATATACTCAATGCAACTATGTTATTTTTAAAATTACAACACAGATTTACACTAATTCTCTGGCTTCATCAGGGTTTGTTTTCGTCTCTAAGTTATCTGCTGCTTCACAATCTGTAATTACAGAAAAGAAAACAAATACTTGTGAAGCCAGAGAAGTAGTTCACAGAGAAGAAACCCCCAGAGATAACATACTTAATACACTGCTCTGCTAAGACCAAAGGTCGTAACTGGAGAAATTCGGATTTTTGGGTTCCTGCATATTGCGAAATATTTGGATGAGTTCTATTGGTATAATAAGTGCCATTGACGTAAATGTAGTGCAACTAGGCGAAAATAATGTTAGTAAATTCATCGTATCTACAAAAATAGCTGTTCTGCCAGGACAGAATGTCGTATATACACTTTACTAACTCGAAATGTCGTATATACAGATTTTAATTCAGTTAAGACATTTACATGATGGTTATGTTTTTAGTCATTTAAATGCATGGGCTGGTTGTTTAGTATTGTTATAAACTCTTAATGAATATTATTAGTGAGTTTGTATCTTCTGCAACCAAAAATATTGAAAAGAAATAAACACATTGGGAGAAGAATCCCGCAGAAATAATACTATTATTTATTATTTTAAAAATGTACAACGCTTAATATTAGAGTTTACAAAAAGTTTTTCTTGTTAAATCTAGGCTGAAATATCAAAAATGGCAAGGTAATGGGAGATATACATGTGGCGGTAATTCCGACCGCAGTGTTTCCGTCAACACTATGTTTCTGCATAAATACTCTTGACAGTTAAACGTTGCGTTACGTTATGCGACAGCCAGCTGTCAGGTACTACGGCATAAAAGATACACCAGGCGATCTCTCTCTCCTCGCTACCAACCGCTACAGTGAACACACGTCCTCCGCGCTCGGTCAGTTATCTGTTATGTATTCATGTACTGTTGTAATTGTTTTATAGTTATGTGTATCATATAGTTTATTCAGTTAGTGAAATAATAAAGTATATTAATTGTTTACGTATGGATTTAATATCAACAAGTGCAATTCACTTCCATATACATAACAAGACAGAGCCACACAAGTTAGTAGTAACGCCACTTTGGTCTGCGAACAAAGTAGATTTCTAGTAGACCACACTAATTCAATTCATCATACGATAACATGCACTTAAAAGGCTGTACTTCCAAAGAGAAATATATGACTTCCATACATAAAGACTTTCTTGAAAATTTTCCAACAGTGTTCATTTCCTATGGTTTCTACCAAAACAGTTAAAAGAAATAAATATTCATTTCCTTCACATTCTTTGGCCATGAAGAGTGTCAGCAATGCGAATATTTTACTGCTTATTCAAAAACGCATAATAATCATACCAAAGACAATATGCCTAGTGACTGTAAAGGATGTGATGTTTGGAAAAGGCATGAACAAAAAGCGATTTTTTCTCGAGAGGAGTACAGGAAACATGTTTCCCGTGGCACTAGACGTCCTGGAAAATTATACTTTTTGTCTGATTTGCAGGAAGTAAGTTGTCACCAACCATTTCAATGTGAAGTATTATAACTGAGCTGTTATTTTCCTACGTCGACAAGAAAGTTGTAATCACACCAAGAATTATCTGTTTTAAACAGCAAAGAAGTTTCTTCAGAATCTCTAGAAATTAAATATTTTAAACGCGGCCACACCTTCATGTCAGCAGATTCATTCCACCATCAGGTGAAACAGTCTTTAAAAAAGAAAAGAAAAATTTTAGATCTTTTTGAAAATGTGCAAATTAGTAACAACTATCGTGTCCGAGTCATAAGTATGAGAGTGAAAGACTTTTAGAATTACCAAGACTTTTCGTCAATGTATAAACTCAGTCGACTAGCACCTACAATTTATTTGTATGATGTGGTGCATGTGAATTTCACCAAATCAAGCAAATCTAGAACATGAGACCAATTTTAGAGGAAACCTAATGCAATTAATTTTTTAATGGCAAGATACTTCAAAGAAAACCTACTAGTACCAACATGTCGCAGCCAATCAAGAGGAGTTACAGCCAAGAGAAAGAAAGATTTGCTACAGAAACTACCATATATTGTTCCCAAAAATCGAATGGAATTCTGGGAAAAACTTCCTTATTTAAGTGAAAATAGAGTAAACAGTTATAATTCAGCGGGAGACAGCTGATCTGGTACACGTGTTCCATGACCCTTGAATCATGAATTTTTATAAATTTTAATTGTAAGCCAGACTTTTCACTGAAATAGCGATGTTTATTTTATATTGAATGACTTGTTACAAGAATTTAGCCTATCGGAATAAAGAAAGATGACTATGCATTCATTTTTGAGACAGACTTGCACAGACTGAACGAATACAATACATGGTATTGGAAAGCATAAAAATATGCTTAAGAGAACTGCTATTGCAGATACGACTGTTTGACTTAGTCGTGATATTTGCAAACAGCAATGAAGCTGCTAAGTCCAAAAGTTGTATCTTACAAATTTCAAATTCACTTCGAAACTAGGATATTATTTTGTCGTTTCAACTTAGGTGTTGTTTACTTTAATACAATGGTAATATAAAGAAAATAAATTATATATTCACGTATATTGACGGCGTTTGCTATTTCACAAAAACTTTAGTAACCCAAAACTTAACATTCTGCAGATACGACCTTTTGTCGTAGTAGGGCAGTAGAGCTGTGTTAATTTTAAAATTTAATCGGGGTTCAATTATGTTTTTGATGTGCTAAAATAGATAATTTTCATGTTGGGATGATTTTGCAGAAGACATGCGATAACTCCAATAGTATGTTCTTAGCTTTATGAATTTTGTAAATTTAATACTACCATATATTTAAAGCTTATTGTTATCTGGCATTGTAGAAGTTGATTTAGTTTTGTTTATTCCCAGTCATAACCCTATTACAACTTAGTTTATGCAACCAAAATGTTGTATTGGTAAGACTGCATCGTATTTGCTCAAAACTTAGTATGCAACATATAATCAATAAGTAAATGTATGCAGACTAAAAGAAAAATATAAATGTAATGACATGGTTACAAATCTGGTAATGGCTAATTTCAAAAAAATATCAGGCTTGATAGAGAATGTGTCTTATTGGGATCTCAAGAACTGCGTTAGAGATACAATAATAGTTAAATTTAAAAGTGTCAAATTTTAAAGATAATTCATTCATAACCACATACAAAAGTTAATTTAACAGGCATAGCTACCAGGATAAGTTGGAAAAACTTAAATTCTGCAAGTTTTTTGTTTTCATTATGACTACTTCTCTTTCTCACTTCAAAGTATTATGACTTTCTAAGTATTTAAGAAAAGATAATTAGTAGCTTATTTGTCTTTGGTCGCTTCTTTTCTAGACTTACTGATTGCAGTGGTCTTTAGATTTTTAACAAATTGCCGTGGGAAAAAATTGTTAATAGAGAGGCCACGACTTACAAACTATTGAGTTTGCGATAAGGCGGCGATAAAGAAAATATTTAAGAAACAAAACCCTATATGAAAGCCACTGTACATTCGCTTAAAGCTTTTAATAATGGTATTCTGGAAAGCCTTTACCTATCAATTGTTGAATATCTCCAAAAGATTTGACAATACAAAAGATTTGACAATACACATAGTCAGTCTAAAATGTTGGAAATTATTTAAAAACTCAATTAGATATAGGGTAAAAACTTGTGATTGATCCGACTGATTTTCCAACATATAGGGTATCCTATTTAAAATAGGCATGTGAGTGGCAAATCTTGTATGTCAAAAAGACCAATGTAAATGATGTATTTTAAATGCATAGACAGCCTCAAGAAACTGATAATATAACATTTTCAAAATTCATATACCTATTAATATTTTTCCATAAATGTTTGATAGGCCACCAAGTTTGAGAAACCCTGCATATAAAAGTCCAGACGCACCAAGTGCGTTATGGTAACGAATTTTTATAAATATCTTTTAATTGTTAATAATTCATTTTCCATTAACTTAAAAAGTTTAATTTTGGTACATAGTCTAGGTATGTAAAATTCGCTACCATAACGTCTCAAATTATTTAAACTTATGTTAATGACAGTGTTATGTGTTCTAGAGGCCTATTTGGAACAAAAAAATGGAAATTTGAAACATGTAATCTCTCTTATTAATCAATATTTGTGTAGCAAAGCTTGCGAAATATAAGCAAAAATGAAAAATGGAGTATCACATCTTTCTCATTTATCTAGATACCTACCACATTAACCTGGTAGGTGGCTCAAAATTTCTCCCAAAACTGTGGTTGATAATATTTTCGTTGGAGCTCGTTAATTTTTGTTTGTTAAATTAATTCAAATAACTTTAGACCTTTCAAACTGTTTAAAAATGCAGTGGTTGTCTTAATGCTTTTGACTGACAAGTAGTAATTGATTTTAATGGATTGTCAATACAATTTTCAGCCATTTAGGGATCAAAATGTGTAATGATTGAGTGCTGTCTGCATTTACTTATTATTACTATTATTATATGTTACATTCCAGCGAGGACCACGAGGAGGTAATTGAGCACCCTCGCCGCCCTGAAACAAAATAAAAAAACACACACATAGACAAATTATGACAAACAAAATTACAGATACAGTGATATCCGCTTATAAATTATGATGAGAAATTTTAAATTTGTGCACATAAAAACCTAAAACAAGGGTGCAAAATAATGTAAAAGACATAAATATATCTACAAAAATAATAATATAATTGTTAAAAAGTGTTACCTTAAATGCTGAAAAATAAAACAATATTAGTTTCCTGAAATAAAGAGGTAGTTAAAGCTGAAATAAAATAAAGTGTATATATCTACAAAAATTACAACTCAATTATTTAAAAAAGTATTACCTTAAATGCTGAAAAAGAAAACAAAATTAGTTTCCTGAAATAAAGAGAGACAGTTAAAGCTGAAATAAATTAAAGTTAATATATCCACAAAGATTATAATTTAATTATTTAAGAAGTAGGTATTACCTTAAATGCTGAAAAAGAAAACAATATTAGTTTCCTGGAATAAATGGGTTAAAGCTGAAATAAAACTAAGTTGATTGCGGGAAAGAAAGTAAGAACCAAGTTAGACATGGAAAATTATTAGAAGAATAACTATATAATTAAACACAATTAATATAACCACGAAATAAAAATTTTAAGATGCAAATATCACATATACATATATACGAAAACATACAAAAACACTTCGTACCTATAATTTCAAAGGAGATAGTTTATTAATTTATTAATTGACTGAAAGAAAGAAAATTTTCACTTGACTTTTGGTGGAGCATTTTGTTCAAGTAAAGAATAACAAAAATACTTTGTAAAACTTAACAAGGGAGAGTTTCTTAAGCTATATATATATATATATATATATATATATATATATATATATATATATATATATATATATATATATATATATATATATATAGTCCTAACCGAGAATGGTCGTGAGACCGAAACACTGTGTCTTAGCCTAATAAACTTTCTTCTCTAGTTTAATCAAGCGTTTTTTTTTTGTTTTTTTTTTGCCCAAAGAAGATGCTTTACCAAGAGCCAAGCAAACATTCACTTTCGTTCATTAAAAACTTACATACTGAAAGAAAAGATTAATCATTTGTTTTCTTAATAGTCAAATATATTTACCTATCACAATCACAATCCCAGTCAAGAAAACCGTCCGCATTCTTTCTGAGGCAAAAACTCGTTTAATAACCACATCAAAAACAAAGTCCTCTAAAGCTCCAATGGCAGAAAACCCTTCTGGACTCTTGCTAAATCTATTGGGAATAATTTCTGCAAGAGAACGTTTCCACCTCTTGTCTCAGGGAATGAAATTGTTTCTACCGCCCTGGGCAAGGCTGAACTTTTTGCCTCGTTGTTCGCCGGCAATTCTACTCTCAACCCACCTCCAAATGTTCAACCACCAACAGTCCCCAATGTCGCGCATAAAATGAATGATATCATTGTCAAAACTAAAAAGGTACGAAAGATGCTCTCTTCTCTTAATACCAGGAAAGCCTCTGGCCTTGACGAGATCCCAGCAAAAAATGCGCACCAGAACTTGCTTCTGTCCTAAATCATCTGTTTCAGATAACGTACAATAGAGGCATATTCCCTAGTAACTGAAAAACTGCTCGAGTACAACCCGTCCCCAAGAAAGGATCCAAAGCGCTTCTTAGCAACTACAGACCTATTTCTCTCCTTTCAGTCGTCTCTAAAGTGATGGAAAATTATACAAACACCGAATTACTAAAATTTCTTGAAAAACACAGCCTAATACACGACAGGCAGTATGGATTCCGTCAGCGCAGATCAACTGCCGACCTCCTTTTCTTTGTCACTCATTCTTGGAACAAGTCTATGGAACTACACGGTGAATCCCAGATTGTTGCTTTAGACATATCCCAAGCATTAGACCAGGTCTGGCACGCAGCGCTGCTTAATAAACTACCAGGCTATGGCCTACCACCAAAACTCTTTACGTGGACAGCAAATTTCCTCTCCAACCGGAGCGTTTCTGATGTCGTGGATGGCCATTCCTCTAAACTTAATCCAATTAATGCAGGAGTTCCTCAAGGTTCAGATTTAGCCCCTACTTTGTTTCTTCTCCACATCAATGACCTCCTCTCTAGCATCCAACCCAGTTCACAGTTACGCGGACGACAACACCCTCCACTCAAATATACAATATTCTAAGCCTGTCTCTTTAGCCCAATTAGATGAGGATCGCAGACTCATGGAGGGTTCTATCTCCGTGGATCTCCAAAAAATATTAGACTGGGGAAGTAGAAATCTGGTACAATTCAACCCCACCAAATCACAGTCTTGTTTTCTTTCTTATAAGAGATACACCAGCCCTAGACCCATCACAATAAACAACCAAGTTATTCAAAGTAATGAGTCCTTTTCACTTGTTGGCATTTCTGTGGATCGAAATCTCAATTGGCAGCAACATGTCACATCAACTGCGGGAGCGGCTGCTAAGAAATTAGGTTTCCTCTTCCGGGCTCGCAAATACTTTTCACCAGCTAATCTCTATACCCTATATACTTCACAAATAAGACCAAACCTCTAATACTGCTCCCACATCTGGGGTGCTGCTGCTGCTTCTACACTCGCTATCCTGGACTTCATTCAGAAGAGAGCTACACGTCTCATCGGTGACCCTACCCTCACCCAAAAGCTACCATCCCTTGCCCACCGACGTGCCGTTGGTGACCCCTCTCTCTCTCTCTCTTTCTCTCTCTCTCTCTCTTTTATAGATATCTGCACGGGCACTGCTCAGAGGAGCTTTCTTCCCAAGTTCCTCCACCTGCTGCCCCCAACAGATCTACCAAGGGAACAGAGCGAATGCGCCCTTTTACTGTCCAGGTCACCAGACATAGAACATCTTGTTATGTCCGCTCTTTTGTCCCGAGGACTTCCAAGTTGTGGAATTCCTTGCCAGCCCATGTTTTTCCTTCTCCCCCGAACCTCCAAACCTTCAAGTCCAAAATCAACAAGTTGCCTCTTTCCTCCTTGTCGACACCCACGGTACGATAGTATTTAGGCTGTAAGCCCTCGTGGTGTGTTGAAATAAAAATAAAAACTAGCCTGAAAATAAAATGTGACCTTAAATAATAACGCAAAAATGCAAGTAATAAAAAATCAAACCATGTCGCAAGTAAAGTATTAACCTTTTACCATATGAGTTGATATCATATTTAAGTTACTTATTTTGCTGAAATAAAATATTAGTGTAACAAAATATTCCTAATATACCATCAGAATGCAATAAATGGGTAAATATGTCATCAAATACACACATAAAGCTGAAAATAAATAAAGTTCTGGGAATAGCAATAACATTTGTGTGCTTGTATGGGTTTGATTATATACTTAGATTATATACACAGGGAGAAGTTAATTACGCCAATAAGAATTACCTGATTGATAAAACCAACCTTACCAAATGTATGTATCACACATTTTAACAAATATTGTTAAAATTTGACTACTAATTTCAGTTTTAATAGTCAATTCTTTTTAACATTCAGATAAACCCTAAAAGAAAAAACCAAATCGTTAGAAAATAGACATTATATCGAAACCAGTACAATAACGATAACTAACTTACCTGACTTTATGGAACACTTTTAAACAAGTATCAAATTACAGAGACACTATAGAATCACATAAACACTGGTCACCTATAACTTTTCATCGGTATTATTGCTTTGAAGATATCACACTAAACATGTGTTTACATTTATGTCTGTGATGGACTCTATAGAGCGCATTGCTAGTATCAGAATAAGGAAAATGTTATATGAACTTGTTTCGAGCAATACTTCATTACCAAGATAAGCCGGATCAACTTTGATGTGAGAGGTACACACTAGAGTTAATGACATACAATTTAGAAACAGCTGTATAACACGAATGCCACGAATAATCCGCTGACCGGCTCAAAACGAAGTCTTAACTATAATGCAAAGAAAAATACACCAACCTAGATGGATGCCCTTTTGGGCTGGCTATATCCCACGTCGCAGCATCAGTTTCTTCAATACATACCCTGAAACAAGATAAAAAAATGTTAAGTATAAAATACTAGAATTAAATTACTGTTACTAAAGAGATATTGTTTTTATTTAAAAAATCTCTGGACGCAGCAAGTGCGTTATGGTAGCGAATTTTTAATAAATTTTAAATATTTTTAATAGCAAATGTATTTCTTTGATGAAAGCAAGCATCAAACTTGGTTGCATATATGGTAGAAACAATGTACCATATTTCATCGAAATAAATTTATTGTTTGAAAATATATAAACATTTTTCAAAAGTCTAGATGCAACAAATGTGTTATGGAAGTGAATTTCCATAAAAATGTTTTTAATATCAAATGCGAGCAGGCATCAATCTGATTACCGGTATAGCCTATGTAGTAGAAACAATGTACTATATTTTATCAAAATTACTTATGGTAAACACTACTAGGACTCCACCTGGATGCACAAGAAAAATTTCTTGTTCACATCCCCCAAGGAAGTTATGGGACTGGGAGTGAATAGGGGTGCTGTGCTGGGTAGGCAAGGTTTAAGCAGGATATGGCTTCAAAATGTGAAAAAGACAGCTTTCAAGCCCGCTTTATTCGAATTTTCTGCTCATATTTCCTTCTTACTACCTACCCCGCCCAGCAGCCCTACTCACTCCTGGTCCCGTAACTTCCTTGGGAGGTGTGAACAAGAAATTTTTCTTGAGGTTTGAGGGGGGGTCGCCTTAGGCAGGTTTCTGAAAACAGTTTTTTGAAAAGCGTTCGGGAGCTAAACTGCAAATTTACCGAAAATTCGCTACCAAAAAACGCACTTACTGCGTTTTTCTTACAAACGCATCATATTTCGATAAAAAATGCAAAAATGCATTAACGAATTTGTTCTACAAAAATTAGCTAAAAAAATTATACACCCCTACTCACTCCTGGTCCCGTAACTTCCTTGGGGAGTGTAAACAAGAAATTTTTCTTGGGTTTTGTGGATACAGGGGGGTGGGGCCTAGGCAGGTTTCTGAAAACAGTGTTTTGAAAAGCGTTCGGGAGCTAAATTGCAAATTTACCGAAAATTCGCTACCAAAACGCACTTACTGCGTCTTTTCTTATAAACGCATCATATTTCGATAAAAAATTTAAAAATGCATAAACGTATTTGTTCTACGAAAATAAGCTAAAAAAAATTATACACCCCTACTCACTCCTGGTCCCGTAACTTCCTTGGGGAGTGTAAACAAGAAATTTTTTGGGGAAATAGGGGTGCTGTGCGGGGTAGGCAGGGCTAAAGGGGGATATGGCCACAGCATAAAGAATATGCTGTGATATGGCTTCAAGATGTGAAAAATACAACTTTCAAGCCCGTTTGATTCGCATTTTCTGCTCATATTTCCTTTTTACTACCTACCCCGCCCAGCACCACTATTCACTCCTGGTCCCGTAACTTCCTTGGGGGTGTGAACAAGAAATTTTTCCTTGGGTTTTGTGGATCTGGGGCGGGTCAGGTTTCTGAAAACAGTTTTTTGAAAAGCGTTCGGGAGCTAATCTGCAAATTTACCGAAAATACGCTACCAAAACGCACTTACTGCGTCCAGATTTTTTTCTTATAAACGCATCATATTTCGATTAAAAAATGCAAAAATGCATTAACAAATTTGTTCTACGAAAATTAGCTAAGAAAAACTTCACTAAACCTACAAATAAATATCCAAAAAAGCATCAACTTAACTAAACTGACAACCAAAGCATCAGAGAAAGGGTCTATTTGAAATAAATATTCTGCAAATATTTTAGTCAAATGAAGGGCAATGACGGTTGAATCTGAAACTTAAGGGTTTGCAGAACACTCTTCTTGCAACATTTTCTTTTCACAATCGGTATTTGTTTCACATTCTTTGCCTAAACATTGCCAATTTTGAAGTTCAAAATTGCGAGTTTGACGGATTGAGGAAAACTCCAAAATTTGTTTCTTTAACTGCCCATAACTTCCTTATCTTTAAAGCTAGGGACAGAGTTGACTCTTTATAATACAAACACGCGTACCAAATTTGGTTGCCCTTACTTTGTTATTTACGAGACATGAATTTTTTATAAATAAAACACAAAATTTTCCAGAAAAACCTGGTCCGATTTTCCTGGCTAACGAACCTATCCAAGCCACTTGCAAAAGGAAGGTACTCACCAAATTTGATCAAGATCGGTCTATTATTTTTTGAGTTATCTGTCGGATATATATACATATATATATATATATATATATATATATATATATATATATATATATATATATATATATATATATATATATATATATATATATATATATATAAACACAGATCTCCTCATTAGCGAATTTTTTTTATTTTAAATTCGCTAAAAAACAATGATTTTAACAAAAGTGTTGCAAAAATAGATTCTGTCAATATATTTTATAATCATATGAAAGATTTACCTGACAGCTTTAAAATGTTTTTCAAATTTGAATGACAAATATGACTAAACAATATGTCAGGCTGATTTTTTGCTGGGTTTCTTTACAATTTTATGCGTCTGTTAGACGAGGAACTGGTTTTAGAAAATAATATTAAAAATAACGAATAAATAAAATCTGTGGCCAATAGATGTTAGCATCGGAGGTAATCCATAATTACACACACAGAAGAGGAATTAAATCAGGAGCCTCGGTGGTCCAGGGGTAAGAATGTGTGCCTCTAAACTGAAAGTACTTGGTTCGATTCCCAGGGTTTTCCTTTAACTTTTTCAGTAAAACTGTAATAAATTATCAACCGGGGTTCTGGAATTGTATTTGAGCAAGTTAATGTCTGCACATTCCACCCTTCGGAGGGTGCGTAAAGCCGTCGGTCCGGTGTCCATGCGATGTTGGGCACGTTAAAAATCGATACCCGCCTTACAGAAAGGCAGGGGGTTTGGCAAAATTTCCAGGATAGCGAGATAAAACTGCTCCCTGGCGTCGATGATTGGCTATAGTCGCGGAAATAGGCCGACGTTAAAGTAAAAGAAAAAAAAAGAAATTAAATCACATGAAATTATGATAAATGGTATAATATATATAAAATGTAAGGAGCTGCTGAAGACAAGAGAATCGTGGTTGTGACAAGGCCATGCCATCTTTAGACATTGACTATGAGTCAAAAATCTGCCCTAAAAAATTATTATTCATATTTACTTGACTGTTTAACCAGTTTTGTCACACAGTAGCTTTATCAGGAATAGTTATATGTATTTGATGAAGCTGCTGTAAAGCGAAAATAGTCGTACAGTTTAGTGAATATTAGTGAGGATTTTTTAGTTTGTTTTATTATATAATAAAAACTTCTGGACGCAGCAAGTACGTTATGGTAGTGAATTTTCATAAAAATGTTTTTAATAACAAACATGTTTTTTTAAGAAAGCAGGCATCAATCTATATAGTAGAAACAATGTGCCATGTTTCAGCAAAATAACTTTATTGTTTGAAAATAAACAAAAATTTCCGAAAGTAAACTTAAATTGTTCCCGAAAAAACTGGTTTCCTGATCAACCTTATAGGTTAATAGCAAATTGAGCTATTCAAATTTGAAGCATTTAACGAAAATTCGCTACCATAACGCACTTGCTCCGTCCCGAATTTCTTTTCTTACAAAGATGTATTATATTTCGATGGAAAATGCAAAAATGCAAAAATGCAATACCATAGGGCGTGTTCGATTAAAAAAAAATAAAACTCTGGACGCAGCAAGTGCGTTATGGTAGTGAATTTTCATTAAAATGTTTTCATTGCAAATATGTGTGTTTTCTTTTTAAGGAAGCAGGCATCAATTTTGGTTACCAGTATAACCTATATAGTAAAAACAATGTGCCATGTTTCATAAAAATAACTTTATTGTGTGAAAATGTACAAAAATTTCCAAAAGTTAACTTAAAGTGTTCCCGGAAAACTCGTTTCTTGGTCAACCTTATAGGTTAATAGCAAATTGAGCTATTCAAATATGAAGCATTTGATCAAAATTCGCTACCATGACGCACTTGTTGCGTCCAGAATTTCTTTTCTTACAAACATGCATTATATTTCGATGGAAAATGCAAAAATGGAATAACATAAGGCGTGTTTGATTAAAAAAAAAAAGAAAATTTTTATCACGAACGACTTATGGGCCATCGAAATATTTTTTTAAGATGTAACTCAAGACACCCTATAATTAATATATACAATTTTTTTTCATATCTTGTATAATAACGGATATATTGAGTTTTATTGTTTTTTTACGAAAATTCAACAACAAGTATATACCATTAAACGATAAACTCTATAGCTAAGACTACTGCCAAGCATCAGAGAAAGGGTCTATTTGAAATGAATTTTCTGGAAACATTTTAGTAAAATGAAAGACAATGACGGCTGAAACTAAGACTTCAGGGTTTGTAAAACATCCTTCTTGAGACATTTATTTTCCATAGACCGTATTACATTCAAGTTATTTGCATAAATGTTGCCGATTTTGACGTTTTAAATCGCAACTTTGACGTTTTGAGGAAAACCCCAATTTATTGTTCTTTAAATGCCTATAACTTTTTTGTCTTCTGGCCTACATAGCTAAATTTTGGTAGGTAGCTTACCTATAAGGATATAAACTTGTGTGCTAAATTTGGTTGCCCGTACTTTGTTAATTCCGAAATTATAATTTTTTTTGTAAAGAAAACACAAAATTTTCCGGGAAAACCTGGACAGATTTTCCTGGCCAACGAACTTATCCAAGCCATTTGCAAAAGGAATTTATTCACCAAATTCAATGAAAATCGGCCCATTATCTTTTGAGTTATCGATGTGATACATACATACATATATATATATATATATATATATATATATATATATATATATATATATATATATATATATATATATATATATATATATGTATATATATATATATATATATATATATATATGTATATATATATATATATATATTATATATATATATATATATTAATTAGGTAACACAAAACTTAAGTTTCCATAAAAATATAACTTTATTTTAGGGAAACAATACAGTGTGTTACTATTCTAATAATATTAATATAAAATGGAAGTGAACGAACAAAGCAAGTAGATGTGAACTATATAAGTTTCAAATACCGACTGTTAACGCAACATCGTTTAGCAGTCGCAAGTAAAATATGCATACTAAGTAAAATGATTATTATACATTTTATAGTTTATTGTACTTTAAACTTAATAATTGAAACTAAGCAATGTCTGGTCAATGCCTTTCTCTATAACAGGGTCACTGTGAAATGTACTAATGTCACTTATAGAAGTTGGGTACATGGTGACGTATTTCCTCCACCGTTAGTCTTGAGCACGTCCTCGTGTTCAACTTGGGGTGATTTCTTCTTCTTTAGGAAGGGTGTCCATTTCTTTCTGGACCAAACCAATATAGTGATGATGATGACTACTATTATAAATGTGGTAACACCTATGTGACTTGTATGCAGCATTGGATGTAGTATCTTATGTCGTGGAGCTTCTGAAAGTTGTTGCTTCAATTTTTTAGCATTTTTCAGGTGAACTGGACTGAAGCGGACTTCGTATTTTTCTTCCTTGAGTGGTAATATCAGGTCTGGAATCCACGTTATGTTGCCTGATACGTCTGTGTATATCTCATCATTTACTGTGATTTTACAGTTATGCAGTGTGCTTACGATAGCATTTTGGTGTATTGTTTTTCTGTCGATTTTATTTGGACATTCTTCTATAACTTCGACTGATACATCTGTTGAGATGAGCACGTTGTTGTTTCGTATCTTGATGGACGTCGTGTAGCTATTGGTTACTTTTGCAGAAGGGCAACTCGAGGGTTGATTTAGTTGGCAACTTTCTTCTTGTGGTGGATTTGAACACACTATGGCTTCTGTTATTGATGGGCATCTTTCAGATGTCCATAAGTTTTGTTGGGCTATTTCCAAATAATATGAACTTGGGGGTATAAGGACTTTATGATTTTCTGGTAAGGGAATTATTTGAAAGTAGGAGCCTGGTGTAGGGTGTAAAATCGGGACCTTTAGTAAACAAATGATTGTGTCTCCTGCTGATACAACTATGAATTTAGTAAATTCAATAATTTTAAATATGTGGTTTCTGTCAAAGTTAATTAATTCATTTTTGTTATAAATTAATTCAAGATGCTGTCTTATTTGTGTTAAATCCTTCCAGGTAAATATTTCAATGTTTGTAATTTCATTAAAGCTAAGAGATATAGTTCTTTGAATAATTTTGACACTTTCTAATAAATTTTGGGCTAATGAGATTTGATATTGAATGAAACTCCTTTTTTCCATGTTCGCTAGTTCACAAAATCTGTCAGCTATCATCTGAAGATTTTTGTTAATTATTTTTTGTTCTTCTACAAATCTTTCTGTAATTATATGTGCAAATGAATTTAGAGAGTCTAGTTGAGTCATCATTTCACCTTGATTTAAATATAAGGTGTTTAAATGTTTGTTTATTTTATCGAGATCGTCTTGATCGAGATTTCCGGTTATGGTTTTGATCAGCGACCCTGCTCCGTTTATTAACCCGCGTTTCGTTCTGGAGTGCGTTAATTTCTCAAGTTCTAGGTTAATTTTGGAAACTTGGTCATTAAGCATCTGTACATATTCCTTGTTAATAGCAGTGCCATAATTTTCGTTAATTTTTATAGTATTGTTTGTCAACACCCGATAATTATTTTCTAAAACCGATACATTAAAATAAAAGTAGAAATTATGATAGTGATTAATTATTCTAGCTATACCTATATAATCTTTAAAGTATCCGTTAGTGATTATGGGTTTAACTTCTAGTTGATGGACCTGGCTGAGGGCCATCATCAGGGGGATGATGTTCCTGCAAAGAAAATGTCTTTTTCACTCTTTTTACATTTTTCAAATGGGCTGTTTTCTTTTGGGAATCAGGTAAAAGTACTTTGTTTTGATTTACTTGAACTGGATTATGATAAATTTTATATAATGGGTTAGTTTTCTTTACATAAGGTACTTTAATAGCTACTTGTTCAGTTTGTATTTGCGGTATCTCATTACGATTTTCATTTCTTTTTCTAAGAATAGTTTCTGACTTTTCTTTAGATTTTTTGTATATTTGATCGAAAAAGGGTAATATTTCTTTAAGTCTTCTATGGTTATATTCTTCATACAATGTTTTGTGGGGGTCTATAGGTTCAAGTTTGTCATAAGGGCCGTAAAGAAGGGAAAAGGGACTATGACCTGTTAATGAGTGAACTGATTGATTGTATATTAAAATACAGGTTATGATAAGATCAATAGGTTTTTCTAACGGATTCTCCAACTTCATTGTTCTTAATTTTTCTAATATAGTTGAGTGAAGTCGTTCAACTGGGGAGTTTGAGTTGGGGTTTTGAGGAGTAGTTATGTGTAATTTTATGTTAAATAGGTCGCAGTATTCCTTAAGGGTTGCATTATCAAATTCTCTGCCAGAGTCACATACGAGGGTTGAAACGTAATTATGATGAGAGAAATAGTGTCTGAGTTTACTTAAAATCGTCAGAGCTGTTGTATCTTTAATGTAATAAGCTTGTGCATATTTACTAAACAAGTCTATTATCGTAAGAAATTTATGGTTCTCAAAACTGAACACATCTGCATGAATTACTTCAAAAGGTCTTTTGGCTAACAAGGGTCCGGAAAAGGGTAATTTATAGGGTCGTCGCTCATATTTGGCTTGCAGACAAATGTCACATTTGTTTATAAAATCATTTATGGATTTTTTCATGTTAGGCCAATAGTAATTTAATTTAAGCTGTTCGTAAGTTTCGTTAATGCCATTGTGGTTATTTTGGTGGTAATTTTGAATAATTTGTTTCTGTACGGTAGTTGATGTAATATTTTCGACTTCTTTATTGCATTTTATTATTTTTACTGAACTGTTAAAAAGAGCTGAGGCTACTAACATAAATAATCTCTTAATTTCTTGGGTTTCGAATAAGATACCGTATACATTAGACGGATTGATTTTTTCTTTAAGAAAGGTGTTAAGTTGTTGTAGTTCATGACCTTCTTGTAAATATATTTTGATTTGTTTATTTTTAAAAAGGTTTGTAGTTATTTCACGTTTTTCCGATCCGTGATAAATTAAAATTTGATTTTTAAAATGATTGATTGGGCCTTCCGATATAGGTAAGCAAAATACAGGATTTTCTAAAGAAGTATGTTGGGTTTGAGATTCGCTATTATTCTGGTCAGGTTGAGGGTCGATTCCTAATTCTATAAGGTCGTTGTCGTCGAGAACTCTTAGTTCTGAAGGGTCCGCGTTGCCTAAAAGGGACACAAGATCTATATCATCTTCTACCGCATTGATTTCTGTTCTTGAAAGGGCGTCTGCTACAACGTTATCCTTTCCTTTTTTGTACTTTATTTCGTAGTCGAATTCTTCTAGTTTAAGCCTCCATTTAACTAAACGGGAATTTGGTTCTTTTATCGAAAAAAGCCAAACTAGAGGTTTATGGTCTGTTTCTATAGTAAATTTTCGTCCGAAAAGATAAGGTCTAAAATGTTTAGTGTTTTCCACTATTGATAGTAATTCCCTTTCAATAGTGCTGTAATTTCGTTCAGCTGAATTAAGCGTTCTAGAGTAAAATGCGATAGGTTTATTGTCTTGAGACAATACGCCTCCTAACGCTATATTACTTGCGTCGGTTGTCAGATGAAATTCTTTATCAAAATTTGGATATGTTAGGACGGGTGAATTTATTATAAGTTCTTTAGCCTGCGAAAATGCATTGACGTATTCTGGATCATTAAAGTTAAGAGTAGAATCTTTCTTTAGACATTTTGTGAGGGGATAAACAATTTTGGCAAAGTTTTTTATAAAACGCCTGTAATAGCCAACAAGTCCTAAGAAAGCTTTTATTTGTTTTTGTGTTTTCGGAATAGGATAATTTTTTATGCATTCAATTTTGCTTGGATTTGGTTTTACGCCGTCAATTGTGATGACATGGCCTAGAAACTCAACTTCCTTTCTAAGAAACTCTGATTTATCTAGCTGTACCTTTAAGTTAACATCTTGTAATTTTTGAAATACTTGTTTAATGTGGATAAGGTGTTACTGAAGGGATTTGGAGAATATGACAATGTCGTCCATATAAACAAAGCAGTTTTTGTACAGAAATTCTCTAAAAACATTATCCATTACGCGTTGGAAGGTTAAGGGCGAACTCCGGAGACCAAAGGGCATTCTAACGTACTCGTAATGCCCATTGTTTACGCTAAAGGCTGTTTTCTCAATGCTTTCAGGGGTTAATTCGATCTGATGAAACCCTTGAGCTAAATCGAGAGTAGTAAAGTATGTACACTTTCCTAAGTTGTCTAAGATTTCCTCTATTCTAGGTAAGGGATATTTTTCGAGTATCGTTTTTTCGTTGAGTTTCCTGTAGTCAATGACTAATCGCCATTTTTTCTTTCCAGAGGAATCTAACTTTTTTGGGACAATCCAAACGGGCGAACAAAAAGCAGAGGTAGAGGGCCTAATAATTTTATTGTCTAATAATTTTTGAATTTCCTTCTGTATTTCAATTTTTAGGTGATATGGATACCTGTAAGATTTTACGTGTATGGGATCATTATCGCGAGTTCTAATATGATGTTTAATAGCATTTGTAAATGTAAGATCCGAGTTTTCGTGATAAAAAATATTTCGATATTGATGACATAATCTAAATAGTTTTTGTTTTTCCTCAGAATTGAGATGGTCAGTTCTCAATTGTTGTCTCACGTCGACTTGAACTGAGTTGGGAAATTTAGGTGTTTCTTCAAAATTTTGGATGGGTTCTACTTCAATTTGTTCTGTAAAGTTAATTTCAGCGATTTGTGACTTATTTTTTACTGTACATGGTATAGAACAAAAGCCAGATATAGCTTCAGCTATGGATTCTGGTATATGAACTAATTCATTTTCCATTTCTGGAATTAAAACTGTTCCGTCTTCAATATTTACAGGTATTTGAATATGGGTAGTACAAGTTTGTGAAAAGGGTTGAAAATTTAGGGGATTTATTTCAAAATAAAAAGGTAATTCAATTTCTCTAAATTTTACTGTTCTTTTTTCATAATCTAGTTTGGTTTGTAATTTTTTTAAGTCTTCGGAACCTATAAGAGCATCAAACCTCTCATGCCATTTTATTACTCTAAATGAAAATGGAAAATTTATGCCGTATTCTTTTAACAGGGGGTATCTGACATTATCATTTCCTTTTGTAATTTTTCCTACAGATTTTACGGAAAAGGGCTTTTTGAAAATGTACTCTGAAAAAAATTCATATGCAGGGCCCGGATTTATTATGCTGTCTGAAGCTCCCGTGTCCAGAAGAATTTTCAAATTTAAAGATGGCAGGACCAAAAACGGTAATTTGGGTAGTGTCATAATATTGTTTATATCTAGGGTGACAAAGGATTTTCCGAGGCTTCTTCCTGAAAATCCAGATTTTCTGGCTCATTTCCGGAATAATCATTAAGGTTTTCGTTTTCGACACATTGCAAATAATATTCGGGTTGTAATTCGTCAGATACATAATCTGTCATTTCTTGATTCGGATATTCTAGATTACATATTTCCATGGGTGTAGTTTGATCAAATTGTCGATTTTGTCTTTGTGGGGGTGTCGAAAAAGTATTTTTTGTTCTGTTAAATACAGATGAATTTTGAGGCGGTTGATGGCGGAAAACTTGACTATTTGTCGGAGAAATTTTATTTTGTGGTAGAGCTCTCAAATTGGATATAGGTTTACTGGGGAAATTAGGTCTTTGTCGTAAAAAGGGTGGTTGTTGAAATCTATTTACGAAATTAATATTTTGTTGAGGTAACGGTCTTTTCGGTAAAGCAATTTTTTCTAAAAATGTTAGGGGTTGTTTTTGTGAAGAAGGATGTGATTTATTTCTTAAGCTATTTATGAAATCTGCTTGTTTTATTTCGTTATCTATGCGGTGACACTCAAGTAAAGCCGTTTCTAAACTTGTTACATTTACTAGTCTTAAATGACTAAAATACGGTTCTAGTATGCCGACTTTAAATGATGTTACAGCCATTTCAGTAAAGTAATTTTTCTTATAAATTTTAATTTCGGTACCTAAATCCTGTAATTCGATATTCTCATAAAGTGCTTTCAATTTTTCTTTAATTTTGCTATGAAATTCTAAAACTGTTTGATTTTTTGTCATATAACAGGTAGTGAGGTCTGTTAACAAGAGATTTTCAGAGCGTGGGTCTGAATATTGTGCCATAAGGCCATTTTTAATGTTTTCCCATGAACTAGTTTCAAGAGATAATAAAATATCTCGAGCATCTTGTACAATTTTTGATTTAATAAATTCGAGTATCATTCTATTGTGATGCTCAGCATTTTGCTCTGTACTCTCTTTTTTGTAATTTATAATAAACAGTTCGCATTGTCTAATAAAATAATTTAAATGTCTACAACCTCCACTGTATTCTGGGATCATCATAGAGGCCTGAGATAACAAGGAGATGTCGCCTTTATTATGTGACATGATGACTAAAATAGTTTATTATTTTTTGTCGAGTTAATATTTTTCAGATATCGGGTATAATTAATTTTTAAACGTTATTTCTACTTAAATCTTCAAATAAGCTGATACACAATATAAAAGTATTATTGCTAAATAGGTTTGTCCGATTTTAATTTATTAATAAAATATTAACGTAAGAATTCTTTAATATCTTAAAGTATTTTGAACCAAAAATGGTTTTGAAATACGTTAGATTTAACACAAATAATTTTTGAAATATTTTGAAACAAAATGTTTGAAAATACGATAGCTAATACTAATTATTGATAAGGTATTTCGAAGCAAAAATGTTTGAAAAATACAGTAGATTTAATACTAATTATTGACAAGGTATTTCGAAGCAAAAATGCTTGAAAATACAGTAGATTTAATACTAATTATTGACAAGGTATTTCAAAGCAGAAATGCTTGAAAATACAAGAGATGCAATCATAAATTCACAGTGAAAGATAAAGGAAGGTACTCACAGGATATTCATCTCCTAACAGGCCTTCTTTTGGAGTTTTTCTGGAACTTGGATTACTTTTGGTCACTTGATGTTGATACAATGTTTGAAACTGGAGCGTTTGAAACACTGTTAATTTTTCGGTTCTTTAATGCCAAATAAATTATTGAAATAAACCGGCGATTATTATATTTAATGCCGTTTTGGCATCATGTTCATGCAGCGCCAATTAGGTAACACAAAACTTAAGTTTCCATAAAAATATAACTTTATTTTAGGGAAACAATACAGTGTGTTACCTAATTATATAAACATATAAAAATTGAAACTGACCCCGGATATGTGTTCTAGTGGGCCTAATTAGCGCTCATTTGAAGAAATTTTTTAAAATTCGCTAAAAGAAAATTTGAATCACCAACGACTTATGGGCCACCTGTAATTGTGGAAATATTTTTCAAGATGTAGCTCAAGTCACCCTATAATTAATGTATACAATTGTTTTTCGTAACTTGCGTAATAACGGATATATTAAGCTTTAATGGTTTTTTACGAAAATTTGACAAAAATGATATGCCATTAAACGATAAACTATATAGCCAACACTACTGCCAAAGCATCAGAGAAAGGGTCTATTTTAAATGAGTTTTCTGGGAATACTTTAGTAAAATGAAGGACAATGACGATTGAAACTAAGAGTTGAGGCGTTGTAAAGCATTCTTCTTGAGACATTTTCTTTCCATAGCTCATATTAATTTCAGGTTCATTGCCTAAATATTACCAATTTTGACATGTTGACGTTTTGAGGAAAACCCTAATTTATTTTTCTTTAAATGCCTGTAACTTTTTTGTCCTTTAACCTACAGAGCTAAATTTTGGTAGGTGCTTACCTATGATGATATGAACCCGCGTACCAAATTTAGTTGTCCTTACTTTGTTAATTCCGGAGATATAAATGTTTTCGAATGAAAACTCAAAATTTTTCCGGAAAACCTTGTCCGATTTTCCTCACTAGCGAACTTATCCAAGGCATTTACAAAAGGAAGGTATGTGCCAAATTTTATCAAAATCGGCATATTATTTTTTGAGTTATCGGTGTGATACACACACACAAATATATATATATATATATATATATATATATATATATATATATATATATATATATATATATATATATATATATATATATAAACATATATAAATTGAAACTGACCCCGGATATGGGTTCTAGGGGTCCTAGTTCGCGCTCATTTGCAAAATTTTTTTCAAAATTCAAAAGTCGGGATCTCCCGAAATATTTAAGATGGTGGTATCCCTTTTTCCTTCTATTATATTTTTTTAATCGTGTCACCAGAGTGTGTGAAAATATTGTTACGTTCTACGGGGTTCTGGATTCGTGGACTAACAAAACACAGCTTTTCAAACTACTAATTTATTATAACCAACTATTTTCCAACACCAGTAGCAACTAAAATATTTCTCTCTATTATTAAATGTCCATAGAACTATATTCCACTATCCGCCTTCTATGATCGTTTCTTAAACACCAACACTTACTGCTAACTCGCTTAATACTCTATGATCACTATTCTACACTACACCGACTTAATACTGAACTAACTAACTAACTCTATGTACCGTTCGTCTATTTATACTCTCCATAGAGATTCTAGATCTTCTAGACTTTTCTATACCTGTCACTTCTGGTCCCTTCTAGAAATATAATTCCAGAGTGTTCGCTCTTACCAACACACTTTATAACCGACATCTGAACATAGAATAAACAAAGTCCTTGAACCCATTTCTCATAGACAAATGTGACAATATATTGTGATAAATGCAGGTGTAATTATTTTAGTTGTTAAGTTCAGAAATAAAACAAATAAGTTGTGTATCATGAATTTGAAAATCTTAACAATTGCATTCCGCATAAATTTAAAAACTGTTGATTTTCTTTGTCTCAGTTATATTATAGAGTAGGCTGAGACCTAGATCAGTTTATCACTAATACATTTTTTACCAATGTACTTTTGTTATTGCAAAATTTTATTAATATTAAACCGTAATAATTATGAAATGGGATAATTTAAAAGAAATAGGAAATTTTATAAAAAGTATATTATGTCAGTTTATAAAAAAGTTACCTACGAATTTCAAGGAAGATCCTTTCTTGCGGCGCCGATCCCTGAAGATGGCCGTGGAACCAACCGCGCCACCAGCACACCAACACCACACCACAAAAGCTTAAAACGGAATTATTGTGAAATTATTTTTACCTTAACACTTCACCTGATTTATAATAATTTAAAAAACCACGCCAGAAAAGAGTGGATGCAAAACACGCACACGAAACCCGATGTGCCGGCTATTTTCAAATTTGCAAAGTGCTGGCGGCTAAACGAAATTCGTTCGACCGCAATGACTTAAAAACAAATTTGAAAAGTCACCAGCCGCGAAAATAAAAACGATAAACGCGCGACGCGATCGCGAATTAAGTTATACTTAAATGAAATGAAACAAGCATCAAATTAAATTAAAATTGAATGTGTAAAATTTAGAAGAAATTCACAGACATGTTAACAGAAAAACGGTTGCCGGAAAACTGAACGATCAAGGGTATGCAGATTGTGAAAAGAATTTAATCACAAATGTTTTTACACTCCTGTTGCACAAACGAAAGATAACGAACGTTCGTCGTAGGTGTTTTTTTGTACCTACAGTAAGTCACAGGGCCGCCTTATCTTATTGTTTTTTGTGCGCTTTCAGAACATGCTGGACGTTGTTGTGGCAAAAAGTTGTTTGGAGGTAAGTACAAGTTTTAAAATATTTACAATAACTTGAATTATTAAGATAAAGTGAAGGAAAATTATGAATAATTAGGACTCGTGTCTTATGTATTTTAATTTAGTTTTAAAGAATTTATATTTATAAGTAGGTATGTCAGAATATAATTATTGTGTATCACAAATGCTTATGGCAGGGCATAACATTTAGATATTTTTAAATAGTTTTTCAATTACCTATTACTTTTTTGGTTTTAGTGAATTTTTATTTAAAAAAAAATCTCGGGACGCAGCAAGTGCGTTATGGTAGTGAATTTTTATTAAATGCTTCAAATTTAAATAACTCCATTTTCTATAAACTAAGAGAGTTTAATTTTGGTGTGTAGTAAGGTCTTGACTAACGCAAGATATTCACCAAATTTCATTAAAATAAATTTGTTATTTTCGGAGAAAAAAAAATTTTTGAAAGAAAATTTAAAATTTCAATAACTCAATGTTTTATAAACTTAGAAAGTTCAATTTCAGTACGTAGTAATATCTCTCCCAAGGCAACATATATAGTAAATTTCATTAAAACAGCTTTGTTACTTTCGGAGAAAAAAATTTTTTTCGAAAGAAAATTCAAAATTTTCCCGGAAAACCACATCCGATTTTTCTGGATAACGAACTCATCCAAGCTTTTAATAAAAGAAAGCCACTTGACAAGTTTCAAAGAAATCGGTTAATTATTTTTTGAGTTATCAGACGGATACATATATATATATATATATATATATATATATATATATATATATATATATATATATATATATATATATATATATATATATATATATATCACCACCACCATCACTCACCATCGATACCTCTCTATATGAATCTTTTTTAATAAAAATTCACTAAAAATCACTAATAGAGAGGTATCGATGGTGGGACTTTGTATTTTTTTTTAATGTGCGCGAACTAGGACCTATATAACCCATATCCAGGGTCAGTGTCAATATATATATATATATATATATATATATATATATATATATATATATATATATATATATATATATATATATATATATATGTATGTATATGTATATGTATATACCTATCCGCACGATAACTCAAAAAGTTATTAACCGATTTTGATGAAACTCGGCAAGAATCTTTCTTTTATTAGACATTGGCTTGTGAAAGACCTTACTACATATCAAAATTAACTTTCTAGGTTTATAGAAAATTGAGTTATTCAAATTTGGAGCATTTAATGAAAATTCGCTGCCAAAGCGCACTTTCTGCGTCCCGAACTTTTAATTATAATTCCAAAGTGCCTCGATGGGTATCGAATAATAGGGAAGCACTTCAATTTTTCATGTATTGAGGGTGAGAATGTAGTGATTGGCATATTGACATACCTTTATATCGAACAAATGATATGTGGCTAATTGGCTAATAACCTTAATTATCTCTGAACTTACGGCAGATAGACAAATTCTAAAAACTTGTTTTTGTTCACTGTCAAACATCTTACTCCTTGCTAAGTGGTGTCAGCGCATCCCTTCGAAGGAAAGTGGAAATATAGAATAATATTTTCCAGAATCTTCAGAACACAAGCCCACATTTGCCAGTACAACAGTAGCATACTCGAGTATAACCATGTTAACAAGTAACCTCGGTGGTTCAGGGGTAAGAACGTGTGCCTCTGAACCGAAGGGTACTGGGTTCGATCCCGGGGTACTCCTTTCACTTTTTCAGTACAAACCGTAAAATTAACATCAACCGAGGTTCTGGCATTGTATTTGAGCAATCACGGAAATGCTATAAGCCATATCCAAAAATAAAAAAATTTATATTCGATAGTCCTATTAGCGAATTTTTTTTTTAATTCGCTAATGAGGAGATCTGTGTTTATATATATATATATATATATATATATATATATATATATATATATATATATATATATATATTTATATATATATCCGACCGATAACTGAAAAAATAATAGACCGATCTTGATCAAATTTGGTGAGTACATTCCTTTTGCAAGTGGCTCGGATAAGTTCGTTAGCCAGGAAAATCTGACCAGGTTTTCCCGGAAAATTTTGTGTTTTCTTTCTAAAAAAATTCATATCTTCGTAAATAATAAAGTAAGGGCAACCAAATTTGGTTCGCGTGTTTGTATTATCGCAATTTTAAACGTCAAAATTGGCAATGTTTAGGCAAATAACGTGAAACAAATACCGATTGTAAAAAGAAAATGTTGCAAGAAGAGTGTTCTGCAAACCCTTAAGTTTCATATTCAGCCGTCATTGCCCTTCATTTTACTAAAATATTTACAAAATATTCATTTCAAATAGACCGTTTCTTTGATGCTTTGGCTGTCAGTTTAGTTCAGTTGATGCTTTTAGTGAATTTTCTTTAAAAAAATTCACTAATGAGGAGATCCCGACTTTTGAATTTTGAAAAAATTTCTTCGAATGAGCGCTAATTAGGCCCCCCCAGAAAACATATCCGGGGTCAGTTTCAATTTTTATATGTTTATATATATATATATATATATATATATATATATATATATATATTTATATATATATATATATATATATATATATATATATATATATATATATATATATATATATATATACTTTATTTGTTTGCTGTACGTTTGTGATTTCTTATTGGTTTGCGTGGACTGCAGTTTCGAACCGTCCCGGTTCATCATCAGCACGCTACTCTAGTACTCTAGTAGCGTGCTGATGATGAACCGGGACGGTTCGAAACTGCAGTCCACGCAAACCAATAAGAAATCACAAACGTACAGCAAACAAATAAAGTGTATATTTAAAAGTGATTACAGTGTAGTGCAATATTCCTAAAGATATATATATATATATATATATATATATATATATATATATATATATATATATATATATATATATATATATATATATATATATATGTATCACACCGATAACTCAAAAAATAATAGGCCGATTTTGATCAAATTTGGTGAAAAAATTCCTTTTGCAAATGGCTTGGATAAGTTCGTTAGCCAGGAAAATCTGCCCAGGTTTTCCCGGAAAATTTTGTGTTTTCTTTCAAAAAAAATTTATATCTCCGGAATTAACAAAGTAAGGGCAACCAAATTTGGTACGCAGGTTTATATCCTTATAAGTAAGTTATCTACCAAAATTTAGCTATGTAGTTCAAAAGACAAAAAAGTTATGGGCATTTAAAGAAAAATAAATTGGGGTTTTCCTCAAAACGTCAAAGTGGCGATTTAAAATGTCAAAATTGGCAACATTTAGGCAAGTAACTTGAATCTAATACGGGCTATAGAAATAAAATGTCTCAAGAAGGATGTTTTACAAACCCTAAAGTCTTAGTTTCAATCGTCATTGTCCTTCATTTTACTAAAATATTTGCAGAAAATTCATTTCAAATAGACCCTTTCTCTGATGCTTGGCAGTAGTCTTAGCTATAGAATTTATCGTTTAATGGTATATAATTTTTGTCGAATTTTCGTAAAAAATCAATAAAGCTCAATATATCCGTTATTATATAAGATTTGAAAAAAGTATATATTAATTATAGGGTGTCTTGAGCTACATCTTAAAATAATATTTCTACACTCACAGGATGGCCCATAAGTCGTTGGTGATACAAATTTCCTTTTTTTTTTAATCAAACACGCCTTATGTTATTGCATTTTCTATCGAAATATAATGCATGTTTGTAAGAAAAGCAATTCTGGACGCAGCAAGTGCGTTATGGTAGCGAATTTTGATCAAATGTTTCATATTTGATTAGCTCAATTTGCTATTAACCTATAAGGTTGACCAAGAAACGTGTTTTTTCGGGAACACTTTAAGTTTACTTTTGGAAATTTTTGTACATTTTCACACAATAAAGTTATTTTGATGAAACATGGCACATTGTTTTTACTATATACGTTATACTGGTAACCAAATTTGATGCCTGCTTTCTTAAAAAAAAAACTCTGGACGCAGCAAGTGCGTTATGGTAGTGAATTTTCATAAAAATGTTTTTAATTGCAAATATGTGTGTTTCCTTTTTAAGAAAGCAGGCATCAATTTTGGTTACCAGTATAACCTATATAGTAAAAACAATGTGCCATGTTTCATAAAAATAACTTTATTGTGTGAAAATGTACAAAAATTTCCAAAAGTAAACTTAAAGTGTTCCCGGAAAAACTCGTTTCTTGGTCAACCTTATAGGTTAATAGCAAATTGAGCTATTCAAATTTGAAGCATTTAATGAAAATTCGCTACCATAACGCACTTGCTGCGTCCCGAATTTCTTTTCTTACAAACATGCATCGCTGAAAAATTCAAAAATGCAATAACATAAGGCGTGTTTGATTAAAAAAAAAGAAAATTTGTATCACCAACGACTTATGGGCCATCCTGTGATTATAGAAATATTTTTTTAAGATGTAGCTCAAGACACCCTATAATTAATATATACAAATTTTCTTCATATCTTGTATAATAACGGATATATTGAGCTTTATTGATTTTTTACGAAAATTCGACAAAAATTATATACCATTAAACGATAAACTCTAAAGCTAAGGCTACTGCCAAGCATCAGAGAAAGGGTCTATTTGAAATGAATTTTCTGGAAACATTTTAGTAAAATGAAGGACAATGACGGTTGAAACTAAGACTTCAGAGTTTGTAAAACATCCTTCTTAAGACATTTGATTTCCATATCCCGTATTAGATTCAAGTTCTTTGCCTAAATGTTGCCGATTTTGACGTTTAAAATCGCAACTTTGACGTTTTGAGGAAAACCCCAATTTATTTTTCTTTAAATGCCTATAACTTTTTCGTCTTTTGACCTACATTGCTAAATTTTGGTAGGTGGCTTACCTATAAGGATATTAACTAGCGTACCAAATTTGGTTGCCCTTACTTTGTTAATTCCGGAGATATAATTTTTTTTCGAAAGAAAACACAAAATTTTCCGGGAAAATCTGGGCAGATTTTCCTGGCTAACAAACTTATCCAAGCCATTTGCAAAAGGAATTTTTCCACCAAATTTAGTCAAAATCGGCCTATTATTTTTTGAGTTATCGGTGTGATACATATATATATATATATATATATATATATATATATATATATATATATATATATATATATATATATATATATATATATATATATATATATATATATATATATATATATATATATATCTATAAACATATAAAAATTGAAACGGACCCCGGATATGTGTTCTAGGGGGCCTAGTTCGCGGTCATTTGAAGAAATTTTTTCAAAATTCAAAAGTCGGGATCTCCTCATTAGTGAATTTTTTTTAAGAAAATTCACTAAAACACACATATTTGTTATTAAAAACATTTTTATGAAAATTCACTACCATAACGCACTTGCTGCGTCCGGAATTTTTTGGATATTTATTTGTAGGTTTAGTGAAGTTTATGGTTTAACGGTCTATATTTTTTTAGCTAATTTTCGTAGAACAAATTCGTTACTGCATTTTTGCATTTTTTATCGAAATATGATGCGTTTATAAGAAAAAAATCTGGACGCAGTAAGTGCGTTTTGGTAGCGAATTTTCGGTATAATTTGCAGATTAGCTCCCGAACGCTTTTCAAAAAACTGTTTTCAGAAACTTGCCTAGGGCTCCCCCTGGATGCACAAACCCCAAGAAAAATTACTTGTTCACACCCCCTAAGGAAGTTATGGGACCAGGAGTGAATAGGGATGCTGGGCGGGGTAGGTAATAAAAAGGAAATATGAGCAGAAAATGCGAATAAAACTGGCTTGAAAGTTGTCTTTTTCACATCTTGAAGCCATATCCCCCTTAAACCCTGCCTACCCCGCACAGCACACCTATTCACTCCCAGTCCCATAACTTCCTTAGGGGGTGTGAACAAGAAATTTTTCTTGTGGTTTGTGCATCCAGGTGGGGTTCTAGTAATGTTTCTGAAAACGAGGTACACAAGAAATTTTTCTTGTGGTTTATACAACGAGGGTGATTGTATGCACGCGAGGGGGGAAGGAAAATCCCCACGACGAAGAAGCCACCTCCAACCCTACCGCTAGTCGAGGGGGGGGTCTGCTTCGTCGTAGGCATTTTCCTTCCCCCCGTGTAGGCGGGGTTTAATGGGGATATGGCTTCAAATAGACAGCTTTTAAGCAGTTTTCTTCGCTTTTTCTGCTCATATTTCCTTTTTACTACCTACCACGCCCAGCACCCCTATTCACTCCCAGTCCCGTAACTTCCTTGGGGGGTGTGAACCAGAAAATTTTCTTGTGGTTTGTGCATCCAGGTGGGGTCCTAGTAATATTTCTGAAAACAATCTTTTGAAAAGCGTTCGGGAGCTAATCTGCAAATTTACCGAATTTTCATTAAATACTTCAAATTTCAATAACTAAATTTGCTATTAACGTAAGCTTTGTTGGTTAGAAAACCAACATTTAAGTTTATTTTCGGAAAAATGTTGTATATTTTCAAACCATAAGTAATTTTGATAAAATATAGTACATTGTTTCTACTACCTAGGCTATATCGACAATGCCTGCTCGCATTTGCTATTAAAAACATTTTTATGGAAATTCACTTCCATAACAGATTTGCTGCATCCAGACTTTTGAAAACGTTTATATATTTTCAAACAATAAATTTATTTCGATGTATAATACATTGTTTCTACTATATAGGCAACCAAGTTTGATGCCTGCTTTCATCAAAGAAAGACAGTTGCTATAAAAAATATTTTAACGAAAATCGGCTACCATAACGCACTTGCTGCGTCCAGAGATTTTCTCTATATTATCATGTAGCAGTTATTTGTTAACGTGGTTATACTCGAGTATGCTACTGTTGTACTGGCAAATGTGACTTTGTCTTTTGCAGATTCTGGAAAACATTATTCTATATTTCCAGTTTTCTTCGAAGGCATGCGCTGACACCACTTAGTAAGCAGTAAGCTGTTGAAAGTGAACAAAAACAGGTTAACGATTTTTTTTGAATTTGTTGTCGTTGACAAGTAGAGAAAGAAATAAATGTTTTTATAACTCAATGTTCTATAGTCGCTATAAACTTTATAAACCCACTTGCTGCATCCAGACTTTTTGTGTTTAACCAGATCAAGTATTTTTTAAATTATAATAATTTTAGAATTGGACGGTTATGTTGACTTACTTTTCTATGTTGGCTCTCATCATTTTCAACCTATTAAAAACTTTCTTACTTTGGGGTTTGCCAGAAAGTAAATCACATGCATGCAAAACTTGTCACATTTATCAATGGTGATATATGATATTGTCAGAGCTACAAACGTTTTATTACGTTTTATCAGATCAAGTTTGTTTTTTGTTTGCAGTGAGCAGCATGCAATCGCAGGGAATACGTAACTTAGTAACTTGGGTTGTCTATGATAACGTGCCATTGATAGAGATTTATAGACACGCAACCGAATAAACAAAACAAAAGTTTACTGGTTATCTAGTTCACCATTCTATTTACACATGTTTAAAACCTTTAGCGAATCTTCGTGAAAAAATTCGTTTAATTGGCGAACAACCACCATAGGAAATTTTATTTTCGGAAAATCCTACTTGGTTTAACGAACTCATCCAAGCGATTAAATAAAGAAAATCTGGACGCAGAAAGCGCGTTATCGAAGTGAATTTTCATTAAATGTTTTTAATTACAAATATATCGCTCTAATGCCAGCAGGCATCAATTTGGTTACCGGTATAACCTATATAGTAGAAACAATGTACCTTTTTTTTAATAATTATTTGAAAATGTACAAAAATTTTCCGAAAATAAACTTTAAATGTTTCCGAGAAAACTGGTCTCCTAGCCAATGAACCTTAGGTTAATAGCAAATTGAGTTATTGAAATTTGAAACATTTAATGAAAATTCGCTACCAAAACGCCCTTGCTGCGTTCATACAAAAATTTTCCGAAAATAAAGTTAAATGTTTATTTCCTAACCAACAAAACTTACATTTCATTGATTGTTGTTGCCCTTACTTGGTGAAACTTGTCCATACTACATACAGACTTGGAGACTACTTCTCTGGCTTCACTGTTGGTTTTCGTTGGTGAAGGAAGTAGCCAGCGCGTAAGCTAACTGGAGCAAGTGGGCCTTACAAATTCTGGATGTTCTAGGATGTTCTTCAACGTTTCTGTGACTATAGTTTCGCTGTTCGACAGCATTCTAAGACAGATTAAAATTGAATTAGTACGAAATCATGACAACTACAAATAAAGATCTGTTGCTATGTTATGATATGATGTTTTGATCAAAAAAATTATCAAATTGAAAATAAAAATGAAACACAGATGACAGATGAGGCTTTCAAAATGTCTACGTGATGTATGTCAATATTTAACATAAAAATATAACTAGCCTATAATAACTATGATAACAGTTACAACAATAAAATAACTAAACAATAACAGTATAAGAGCAGTCTATCTACAACGAAAATATCGACATACATCAACTCATTATCTTGTTACAACTTTTTTGAAAGAATAGTTAAATTTATTTTCTTTGACTTAGTTAATTAGAAAGAAGAATATCCAAGAAAGGGGAATTCATTAAATCAGTTTGCTCGTTTAAAACAAGATAGCTATTGTCGTGTGTGTGCTTTTTGACTATCAAAGCTTCAAAAAAGTCTAGTTTACGCTTGTCATTATAAAAATCTAGTGGTTGTATGCGGTTATTTGCTGTAGGTCTATGTTCGGTATCAATAATATGTTTTACAAATGTAGATTTGTCAGCGTAGTTATTTCTAAATGCAGAAATATGTTCTTTGTATCGGGTGTAAAAATTTCTAGAAGCTTGACCTATGTAGATTGCGTTACAATGTGTACAAGCTAATTTATAAACTCCAGCTTTTGTCAGGAAACAAGATTTTTCTTTAGCGTTAAATAGTAAATCACGCGTCGTGTTGTAAGATTTAAAAGCTACCTTTGTATTTGTACAGGTATTTAAAATTTTTGAAATGTTATCTGAAATGGTTCCAAAATAAGTTATCGAAACGTTCTTTGTCTCTAATATTTGGATAAATTAAATTAATCGCTAATTTGTATTCTTTTCTCTCGATCATTTTATCTACTATTTTAACAGAGTAGCGATTATTAAATGCTGTGTGCTTAATTATTGAAATTTCTTTTTCAAAATTGTTTTGTGACAAAGGTATTGAAAATGCACGATGTATCATAGAATGGTAGGCTGACAGCTTTTGTGAAAAAGGGTGACATGAATCGTATGGTGTGGTTGTGTCAGTGTAAGTTGGTTTCCTATATATTGAAAAGTCAAATGAATTATTTTCTAACTTTCTAATTGTCAAGTCTAAAAAATTTATACAACTGTTAGCTTCTTCTTCTAAAGTAAACTTAATATTTGTGTGAAAGTTATTAATAAAATTCAAAAATTCATTTAATTCTGAATGACTACCTTGAAAACATGCTAAAATATCATCTACGTATCTGTACCAAAAGACAATATTATTCGAAAGTTCTGATGTTAAAATTTGGTTTTCTAAGTTTTCCATAAATATGTTGGCTAATAAAAGTGACAATGGACTACCCATAGGTTATACCGGTGAGGCCAGTAGTTAACTGTGTTAATACACCTAATCATAAGATAGCGAGCAAACTAGTTTCAATTATTAGAGAATACAATTATTTTCCAAAATATTCAGTTAAGAATTCTTATGAACTTACACAAAAAGTAAATAACTTAATTATTCCCACAAATAGTAAATTAGTCTCATTTGATATTTGTAGCATGTATTCTAAGATACCCCCTAGGGAATGTTTACCTCTATTAGAAAACGCTTTAATAGAAAAGAACGCAAATGTCATAAAAAGACAAGAAATAATGAATCTTTTTAACGAATGTATAAAACAAAACTATTTTAAATTTAATAATAAAATTTATATGCAAAATGGAGGTCTACCTATGGGTAGTTCATTGTCACCTTTCTTAGCAGATTGAATGAAATACGTTCTTGCAACTCCAACTGTGAATAATTTTTAAACGAGTAGATAAAACTTCCAAAAAAATTTGTGTGCAGAAATCAGAAAAGAAAGAGCTTTCCAATGATGTAACACTCGACCCATGTTCCCTATTTAAAATATAATGGTTGTTATCACCACTCTTAAGGGGTTGATGTGACAAAGTTGAGTTTTATGTCAAAACATGTCCCCCTCAATATAAAATTGACGTGTTTTAGCGTTTCTTAAAAAAAATCTCGGGACGCAAATCGGTCTGTTTCGTTTTCAATGCGCGACTCTGTATATATATATATATATATATATATATATATATATATATATATATATATATATATATATATATATATATATATATATAGTGTATCTTGGCCTATCATTCAATAAGTCACCTAACTTTAACTACGGTGTTACTATTTAATTAACCCAAACAACGCAACTATATATCAAATAGCCTATTATAACTCAAAGCACAATTTATATGCGGTCCTTCGAGTGTACACGTAACAATCTTCATCAATTAACAACACTGCAGCTCAAAGCGCAACAGCTTTCCTTCTTGAAATTCTTGAAGACATAATAATGCACTGTTCACTCGAGCGCTTCTATTATCATACCGTAATAACTGCAATAATCTGAACTGCTGCAGTACGATGTGTTGCCTCGTGTGTACAGAAAATCATTGTACTGCAACACATACGATTTTCTCTACGACCTGCAGTTCCACGTGCAGTACGATAAATCGTTACGTGTGTAGGGCGTCTAATGCCCATCATACTACTATGCACAAGCAAATTTTTGCGTGCCAGCAAATTTTTCATACGTACCAGCTCTGATACGTGTGCCAGTGTGCCGTAAGATCGCCACCCCTGTCCTAGATATAATAGCTTTCAAGAGTATGTTTTATAATTTAGTGCAAATATACTCACCTTTGTAACAATACGAACATAGTAATGGCCCTTTAACATTTCCTAATTTTACAAATGAAATAAGATGAATTAGTACAGAAACAAGTGGGATTGTACGTTTACAAAGAGAATCTATTACGGAGTCCTTTCTAACCAGAAGACAATGTGTAGTTTGTTGGGGAACAATAGAGACTAGTGTAATACCGTAATTTGCCGAAGTCCGGGTGTGATTTCAGAACGGAACAGGATTGAATGGTAATGTTACTAGTTGTAGAGAACCAATTATCGTTAAACATTTCCGTAAATCGAGTTCGCTAACTTTTAATGTTATCATTTCAAGGATTTTCTCCCAACGTTTTATTTTAGTAAATAAACTGAAATAGGGAAACTCACTTATCCTTGCAAAACTTTATATGACCTTATTTTAACTTTTCACTATTTGCAAGTTATTTATTGCTACAACTATATTTTATCGATTAAACGGTCAATGAACTGAACAATCGTTAGACATAGCAAATATATTCATTAATTCGTCCCACAAAACACGTAGTGCGCGTATCTCATATTTAATTATTTTTCAGGAGAAGCATTTGAAGTTTTGAGTGACCTTGCAAATCTTTTAGTGTGAAACTACAGCGGTTATTGGATTTTTTTCATGGTAGACTAGTGCTTGTGACACAGGCAATTTATTCTTAGCGAGCGCTTCCAAGGCTACTCCTCTCAAATTATAAAAAAATAATGTTAAATGACATACGTCACTTTGTAAAAATGGTGGTTTTTAATTCAAGGTATATATGACCACTTACGACATATATAGATTATTTTCATTTAGGTATAAAAATAAAAGATAGCCCTACACCCTTAGATGGTACAAAAGGTTTACGTCAGAAAAGTTTATTCATAAAAAAATAATGTAAACTTCATAATAAAAATCAAACTTAGTCTTCAAAATCAATACAAAAGAAAATATAATTCATATTATTAGAAACAATAATTCATCTTAAACATCCCTATTTGGAAGTAATTCGTAAAAATTCTTGTGTTCAGTGACTCTGATAGGTGAGGTTTTCGCTTGACATAGACACATTAGGTCCTTATAATTTTGTATGTTCAGCTTGTTTGGTTCTTGATTCAGACAATATAGCTTGACATACTTTAAATGTTTCCTTGTGTCTCTTCAGTTCTGTTGTCCTATAGTCTTCTTAAAGATGGCTAGTTTAAAAAAATAATATGCTGGATTCAGTTTGCAGACTTTAATCTACAAGATACGCAAACCTTGCGATCTTTTTGAAATCATAAAAATCTAAGCGAATGACATCATATGAATTGTTACGCCTGGCCTGAAGAGGTCTCCAACATGTGAAGCGGAATTAGATATGCAGCTATGTACAGAATTTCCCTCATTTTGACCGTGGTAAGACTCCAAAAAACGCAAAGTGATTGTTTCTATATTTCTACTTTGCACCACCATTAGAAGTAACATAAAGTAACAAAAGCTGCCATAATAGTCTTTATTTTGCACACCCGCCACTGGATATTGAGACAAATTGCACATTATTATTATCGTGTGATTGGAGGACTTTGTAAATACATGTTGCTATTTTACACGACCCCCTTTTACTAATACCTTCATGCCACGTTCGTGCATTGTTTAGAATCGATATCATAATAGGTTATATTATAATTAGACAGACGTGTTTTATAAAACAAAGCAGACTCTTGGGATTCGGCAGATAAAGGACTTTCTGTAGAAAGATTCCACATTTAAATTATTTGTCTGTAGAAGCTCTGAGTTTGCATTCCTTCTTTAGTTACCTTACTTTAATTTTCTCTGAATTATGCTTATCGTGTAGAATAGTTTGAATTTTGTATCTTCATCTCCTTGTTTGTATGTTATGCATTATGTTTTTTTGGTGTGTGGAAATACAAGTTCTTGGAACGAAATATGTTTTGATATCTAGTAATGATACGTATTTATTACTTTCCCACCATTTCTTCTAAGAACAAAGAATGAATTTTCAAAATGGTCAAATCGGGATGAAGGTATTCTCGTGTTTTATTTATCCTCCAAAAATGAGATTCTACCCTTGGAAATTTGCTAATGTGATTTTGTATGGCCGTGTGAATCGCCAAATCTTTCGCTTCCGCCTTTTTAGACTCTCTGCCTCCCCGCTTATCTGGTACAAGAATACCATGATCACTGAGTTTCTCCAACGCTGTTCTAACAGTCCGCTCACAGATACCAAGAGCACCCAGGAAGAACTTTTACAGACTAAGTCTGTACAGTGTTTTTTGTCGGATAATAAAATATCGATTTCTGTCGTCTTGAATGTTCTTCTTTAGCGGTCATTTGTTTAACTTGACCTACCTGCGTATGTCGTACTATAAATTCTCGTTGCAAATTTAGATTGCCTATTTTGTGGTATGAATCAAATACTTTATGTCTCTCTTCATCAGTAAAAAGTCTAGACGCAACAAGCGCGTTATCGTTGTGAATTTTCGTCAAAATGTTTTTAATAGCAAATATGTATTTTCTCTTAAAGTAAGCGGGCATGAAATTTGGTTACCAATATAACCTATATAGTAGAAACAATGTACCATATTTCATCAAAATAACTTAATTGTTTGAAAATGTAAAAAAAAAATCTAATATTAACTCAAAATGTTCCCGAAAAAACTGGTTCCCAGCCAACAAACGTTAAGTTAATCGCAAATTCAGCTATAGAAATTTGAAACACATAATGAAAATTCGCTACCATAACGCACTTGCTGCGTCATGAGTTTCTTTTCTTTCAAACATGTATTATATTTCGATGGAAAATGTAAAAATGTAATAATATAAGGTGTGGTCGATTAAAAAAAATAAAAAAATTGTATCACCAACAACTTATGGGCCACCTATGATTGTAAAACTAATTTTATAAGATGCAGCTCAAGACAGCCTATAATTAACAAAGACTATTTTTTCTCGTATCTTGTATAATAACGGATATATAGAACTTTACCGTAGAAATGCGTCACCCTGTATATGTGAACACAGATAAAAACTCAAGCTAACGTTGCATATGGGTTCTATAATTAAAACTACTGCCAAAGCATCAGAGAAAGAGTCTATATGAAATGAATTTTCCACAAATATTTTAGTAAAAAGGGCAATGAGGGTTGAATCTGAAACTTAAGGGTTTGCAAAACACTCTTCTTGCTACATTTTCGCTACATAACCCTTTCACGTTATTTACCTAAATGGTGCCAATTTTGACGTTTCAAATCGCGACTTTGACGTTTTAAGAGGAAAATCCTAATTTTTCCTTAAATATCTATAACGTTTTTGTTTTTAAACCTACAGATCTACATTTTGGTACAGAACTTACTGGTTATGACGTAAGTCCGCGTACATTGTACAAATTTGGTTGAGATAACTTTGTTATTTCCGGAGATACAAAATTTTTTCGAAAGAAAACACAAAATTTTCGGGGACAAACCAGCTGATTTTCTTGGCTAACGAAACACTTGCAAAAGGAAGGTACTCAGAATTTTTCATCCTCTGATGATGCTCGCAAGTTTGTTAGTGAAACAATCTTCACTTAGAATGGTACTCACCAAATTGGAGCAAAATTGGCCCATTATTTTTTGACTAATATATAGTATATATATATATATATATATATATATATATATATATATATATATATATATATATATATATATATATATATATATATATATACATATATATATATATATATATATATATATATATATATATATATATATATATATATATATATATATAGACGTATAAAAATTGAAACTGGCCCCAGATATGTGTTCTAGGGAGCCTATACGCCCTAATTTGAAGAAAATTTTCAAACTAAAATGTCGCGATCTCCTCATTAATTAATTTTTAAAAGAAAATTCACTAAAAGTTGAAATCGGTTGCAGAAAAAAAAACAATTGTGAAGCTACGGGAAAAGTCTACGACTGTATTAAATATGGAACGCTTTCAATAAGTTAGTGCAAGAACAAACAACCAGATATGCTATTCAAATTGAATTAAGTCTGAAAAGTTTTCGTCTCCTCTTTATTATTAATTTTTAGTCAAAAACTTGCTTAAAATTCATCGTAATAACAACAATCTGATCAGATAACGGTCAAATGAAACAAAGACTAAAAAAAAAAAAAGTGTCACTAACTATAGTGATAGATAGACGTGTTTACCAAGTTTCAAGTCCTTTGATGAAAGAAAAATAAAGTCATTCGAAATAAAAAATAAATAATCTTCAACATGACTTCAAATCTCGTAATGTGTGTTTCTTTCGATTTCCTGACTGTGGCTTTGATCAGCCATCCGCACATTATGACCTCCCTTGCTACCCTTTCCTAAAGTCGTTAGATCACCTTTACACTTTTCATTTTGGATTTTTTTGATTTCAACAACACACCACGAAGGCTTACAGCCTAAATACTATCGTACCGGGGGGGTCGACAAGGAGGAAAGAGGCAACTTGTTAATTCTGGACATGAAGGTTTCGGGGGAGAAGGAACATGTTCCGGCAAGGAATTTCACAACTTGGAAGTCCTCGGGACAAAAGAGCGGGCATAACAAGATGTTCTATGTCTGGTGACCTGGACAGTAAAAGGGTGCATTCGCTCTGTTCCCCTGGTAGATCTGTTGGGGGCAGCAGGTGGAAGAACTATGGAAGAGAGCTCATCTGAGCAGTGCCTGTGCAGATATCTATAAAAGAGAGAAAGGTCACCAACAGCAGATCGGTGGGCAAGGGATGGCAGCCTTTGGGTAGGGGTAGGGTCACCAATGAGACGTATAGCTCTTTTCTGAATGGAGTCCAGGATAGCGAGTGTAGAAGCGGCAGCAGCACCTCAGATGTGGGAGCAGTATTCGAGGTTCGGCCTTATTTGTGAAGTATATAAGGTATAGAGATTAGCTGGTGAAAAGTATTTGCGAGCCCGAAAGAGGAAACCTAATTTATTAGCAGCCGCTTCTGCAATTGATGTGACATGTTGGTGCCAATTGAGATTTTAATCCACATAAATGCCAACAAGTGAAAAGGACTCATTACTTTGAATAACTTGGTTGTTCATTGTGATGGGTCTAGGGCTGGTGTATCTGTTATGAGAAAAAAGCAAGACTGAGATTTAGTGGGGTTGAATTGTACAAGATTTCTACTTCCCCAGTGTAATATTTTTGGAGATCCACGGAGACAGAACCCTCCATGAGTCTGCGATCCTCATCTAATTGAGCTAAAGAGACAAGCTTAGAATATTGTATATTTGAGTGGAGGGTGCTGTCGTCCGCGTAACTGTGAACTCGGTTGGATGTGCTAGAGAGGAGGTCATTGATGTGGAGAAGAAACAAAGTAGGGGCTATAGCTGAATCTTAAGGGACTCCTGCATTAATTGGATACAGTTTAGAGGAATGGCCATCTACGACAACAGAAATGCTCCAGTTGAAGAGGAAATTTGCTGACCAGGTACAGAGTTTTCGTGGTAGGTCATAGACCGGAAGTTTATTAAGCAGCGCTCGTGCCAGACCTGGTCTAATGCTTTGGATATGTCTAGAGCGACAATCTGGGATTCACCGTGTAGTTACATAGACTTGTTCCAAGAATGGGTGACAAAGGAAAGGAGGTCGGCAGTTGATCTGCGCTAACGGAATCCATACTGCCTGTCGTGGATTAGACTGTGTTTTTCAAGAAATTTTAGTAATTCGGTGTTTATGTACTTTTTCATCACTTTAGAGACGACTGAAAGGAGAGAAATAGGTCTGTAGTTGCTAGGAAGCGCTTTGGATCCTTTCTTGGGGACGGGTTGTACTCGAGCAGTTTTACAGTTACTAGGGAATATTCCTCTATTGTAAGATGTCTTAAACAGACGAGTCAGGACAGGAGCAAGTTCTGGTGTGCATGTATTGAGAACAATTGCTGGCATCTCGTCAAGGCCAGAGGCTTTCCTGGTATTAAGAGAAGAGAGTATCTTTTGTACCTTTCTAGTTTTGAAAATGATATCCGCCATTTTATGCGCGACATTGGTGATTGTTTATGGTTGAACATTTGGAGGTGGGTTGAGAGTAGAATTTCCGGTGAACAACGAGGCAGAAAGTTCAGCTTTGCCCAGGGCGGTAGAAACAATTTCATCCCCTGGGACAAGAGGTGGGAACGTGCTCTTGCAGAAATTATACCCAATAATATATAAGCCACTATAAGAAAGGTTTCAAACACTAGGCAAGGCAATAGGAACTTATTAACTACCTAGAGCTAATATTCACTATCAACTTATTAGAATTCCATTTTACAGGCTTTACTTAAAATAAGTATATCTATTATTATTTATACTAAATTTAAGAACAGAACTAAAAGTTGCTAAGTACTGAGACAAAGAAAATACTACTTCAAAATTTCTGAAATTTGCCGCTAGGTTTATAATTTATAATTTGATTTTCATATTTTTTATATGTTTGTTTAAAGCTTTAAATATCTCTATATCTTTTGTGACTAATAGTTGAGCTAGGTTAAATGGCTTATTAACAGAGTGATTTTGGATAATTAACGTAAATTGTTCTATTTCGTTCTTTCTTAATATACACGATAACATGTTCGATATCCCCATATCCCATACACTCACAATATGGACCGTCTCTTAATTTAATTTTAAACAAATAGGCTGAACATAATGCATTATTAGTTCTAAAACGACATATATTTTTTATTTCCCCTTTTGAGAAGTTTCCATAATCAAACCACGGTTTGGAGGGGAAATCTGGCTGAATACGCTTATACATTTTGCCAGCTTTATCAGATGTATATTTTATTTGCCATAGTTGTTTCTGTCTTTTTGTAATTATATTATAGAAATTTGAATATGGAGTTTTGTATTCCGCCTTCTCACCCGTATCCACCGACATCTTAGCAATTTCATCCACAGTCTCATTGTGTTGTAAGCCACAATGACCCCTTAACTATACTATAGTTGCAAGTTGGCCACTACTTTTCATAGAATGTCTTTTTTTAACAATTAACTGAATTACATAATTCCCGATGAGGTGAAAACACACATTCTGAATTTTTTGAACTGCACTTTTACTATCTGTTATAATTATGGCTTGATTTATTTGTTTCAATGTAGTCAAGGGTTTCTTTTATTGCAATTAGTTCTGCCGTCTATATGGACCTGTGTTCCTCTAGACAAAGCATTTTACAACCTGTGCTTGTTACGAGCATATTGCCAACAAACAACAACAACAACAACAACAAAAAACTTCGTAATGAAACATGTACAATGTTGGAGAAAGACAGATGACGTCACCTGTGTACGTACCTGCTAACCTACTATTCATATAAATCGTAGATAAAAATCTAACAATGGCCGTTATAATTATTATTGGAAGGTAAAGCTGTTTCTTATCGAGGTCATCAGATCTTCAGAAATTTCATGTAGTTGAACGTTGCGCACATATAAACATTTCAAATGTTCATAAGTTTTGAAACGGAATATTTTTTCATAAAAGTTAATTTCATCAGTAATCCGTAACTCTATTTGCAAATTTCGAATTACTCATTTCTCATGATTTTTAGTACATCACTAGAGTTATAATATATTCTACCTGACAACGTGGTAGACAACGATTGTGGGAGATCGCAGCACTGTTCGTTGCTCTAATCTGAATCTGATGCGCCGCTGTCATTCTGTATTATGTTGTAAGTTGTATTGAAATGTAATTTTCATTTGTCATATTAGCAAATTAGACATTTGCTATAATTAGTCTCAAATTTAGATCATAATGACTTTAATGTATACAATAATCATTTTTTATTAACTTCTTATCGACACCGTCAACTTAAATATCTACTAATAATGATAATAATAATGATAAAGCTGTAATGTAGGTGCTGTGTTATTAGTGTTAAGTGTTAACGTCAATTTTCCAGAATGTCAGTGCTTCTTGTATATATCTAATCAAAGATGAATTGACATGGAATTTAAATTTAAAAGAAGTGTGTTATATATAAGAAGGTATGCATTTTTATTCTCTACCATTTTAGACTATACTTCGAGCCTTCCAACCTAAAATAACTTGATTACATATAACCTAACGTTTCTGTTAAAATGTGAATTCGGCAAAGCCATGAACAACTCAAAGGTTAGTCTGTAGATATAGAATAGGGGAATGGTGTTTTTAAAATTTTTAATTAGAGTCATGCACTACAGCATTGCTTATAGACCAGATATTACTACTTTATTGTTTTCTCTTATAATATTAACTGGGTTTCTTATCAATTATATATTAGTAAACTCCAGTAAATATTTTATAACATGAACAATATTTTCCAAACCATTTATTTCTTCTTAAATACCGATGAAACGGAAAGTACATTATTTTTAAAAGCGCTACGACTCTCACCAAGTGAAGATTGGAACCTGTGATGAGCACGGATAAGTACACTTGGAGAACCCAAATCACCACAACACATATTTTTAAAGACCTGGCGATCGTTTCACTAACAAAGTTAGCGTCATCAGACGATGAAAATTTTTTCATCCTCTGATGACGCTAACTTTGTTAGTAAAACGATCGTCAGGTCTTTAAAAAGATGTGTCGTGGTGATTTGGGTTCTTCAAATCTACTTATCGCTATGACTATTTTGTTATGACTTCCTAAACATTATGTAAATATTTTTTTCATAATTGAAATAAGCATATTACTTTAATGCTACTATAACAAAACAATAACAATAACTAAATCTTACTAGGCACGATAATGGCCACACCATGGTAAACACATTGGTATCATCACCGAAGTGCAGCAACATTTGACATTATCAGTACTTCGACAAGTGACTGGAAACACTGTGTGGTTGAATGCTTTCAGCAAGCAATAGCAAACCACCAAGTATATTTTTTGCCAATCCAGTTTTCTTCGAGAAACGGCAACACTCAGGTTGAGTTAGAGTATTTATTTATTTATTTATTTATTTATTTATTTATTTATTTATTTATTTATTTATTTATTTATTTATTTATTTATTTATTTATTTATTTATTTATTTATTTATTTATTTATTTATTTATTTATTTATTTATTTATTTATTTATTTATTTATTTATTTATTTATTTATTTATTTATTTATTTATTTATTTATTTATTTATTTATTTATTTATTTATTTATACACCATCCAACAGCTTAAAAGCCAAATTAAGGATGGGCCGTTACACAAAATATAATAACAAACAATAATCAAAGGAATTACACAATAGTTATAAATTACATCTCTTTGAAAAACATTTTTATCTCTGATATATTACATGAGAAGATATCAAGGCGGTCTTGGAGTACAGAGTAATCATTGCACATCTGGTAGATTCGAGACGACCGCAGCAATCGCGTACGAGCAGTCGGGAGATAGAATGTGCCTGGAAAACGTGCTGCAACACGAGGCACATTGGAATTAAGTTGCTGAAGCAAATCAGGGCAGTCGAACACAGAATTAACCAGTTTGTATAAAAATATAACGAGACTGCACTGCCTGCGCATCGACAGACTCTGCAGACTAAAGCGAAGAAGTAAACTCTCCTGAGGAAAACCAATGGAAGGATAATGACCATCCTCACGAAAGCTAAGAAACTTTAGAAACTGCCTTTGCACAGATTCCAGATTTGCCACATGTATCTCATAAGTAGGAGCCCACACAACTGAGCCATATTCTAGTCGGGACCTAACCAGACAACGAAAGAGCAGGGAGAGGGTGTCAGTCAGTGAGAAATTCCTGCTGTTCCTTATCAGAAACCCAAGAGTTTTGTAAGCGGAACTGACAGTCTGCTCATAGTGTGGTTTAAAAGATAAAGTACCATCAAAAACAATTCCAAGGTCCCTAACCGTCCCGGGGCGATCAAGCGAAAGCCCCCTTATATTATATCTGAAAGTAATTGAGTGCTTATTTCGAGTAAAGGATATCACACAACAGTTCGAAACATTCACAGAAAGACCACTCTGACAGCACCATTCATCAAGCATCTGAAGACAGTTCTGAAGCTGCAAACAGTCCACAACACTCGAAATATTTGCAAAAATCTTAATATCATCTGCATACATTAAAAATGGGACATGTAAAACATGTTTAACTGGGTCAATAAAAATATTAAACAGTAGTGGATCGAGTATAGAACCCTGTGGCACTCCTGAAGCAATGTGATATGTATTAGATTTGAAGCCCCCAACCTCGACAAATTGCTTCCTTCCATCCAGGTAAGATCTGAATAAGCCAAGCAGGCCCTCAGAGAATCCGATAGCCCTCATCCTGTCAATTAGAATAGAATGACTTAGACAATCGAAGGCCTTAGATAGATCAGTATACACTACATCAACCTGTGAAGAGCGGTCGAGAGCGGTCGAGAGCGGACGCGATGAACTGTATAACATCAACTAAATTCGTCACGGTTGATCTCCCCGGAATAAAACCATGCTGAGAAATGGAGAGTCTGTTTTTGATGTGAAACAGTATTCGCTGAAAAAGGCAGGCCTCGAATGTCTTACAGAAGATACATAGTATGGCTATTGGTCGATAGTTTGATGGATCACCTCTGTCCCCCACCTTGAAGACAGGGAAAACCCGTGACAACTTCCAAATCGCGGGGAATGTTCCAGATTTAAGAATCAATTTAAGTATTGACTAAATCTTATCATTATTGTGTGATCGGTACTGTTTCCATCATTTTCATATCTGTGGATTAAATACAAATGTAAACAAATTTTGTACACTACTCATATATATATATATATATATATATATATATATATATATATATATATATATATATATATATATATATATATATATATATATGAAAACGAATCACCGAGGCTTAAAACCTTATAGTTTAAAATGATACTGAATGTGCACTTAAATGTTTAATGTATTACTTCCACATCGCCACATCGTGTGAAAGTATCACATCGGCGACAAAAATAAAATAAAAATTTTCACTTAAACGTCAAACAAAGTATCAAAACATATAGAAAATATGATTTGGGAACGAAATTTTTGTTTGTTTGTCGGTCTGTATGACTGTCTATTTCTACCCACGATAACTTTAGAACGAATTGAGATATCGTGTTCAAATTTGGTATACAATTAACACTCAACAAACGAACAGTTCAGATTGTTTTGGATAAAATAGTTTTAGGGGGTAGGGGATGAATGGGGGGTAATGTGTAGTGGTGGAATATTGTTGAAAACATTTTTTTGCTAAAACTGCATAAAAAGTCTCAAAACATATAGAAAACTTGATTCTGAAACGAAATTTTTGTGGTCTGTCGGTGTGTCAGTCGGTCTGTAGGTATGTCGTCATGTACGTCCGTCTGTTAATAGGCGCAATAACTTTCGAACTAATTGAGATATCATTTTCAAATTTGGTATCCAGTTAGCACGGCAAAGGAACCCTTCGAATTGTTTTTGGCTTAAATCACTTCAGGGGGTACGGAATGAAGAAGGGGTGAATTGGTGAAAATCTTTTTTCAATAAAACTCGAGTAATATAACGTTTAAAAAGTTTATGGGTACAGGAATACAAATATTTTCTTTGTGGTCAAGTCATAGGCTCTAAATTGATTCCTTAAGAATGTCTTTCTGAAGAGAATAAATTATCACAGCTATGTGGAAGTTTTGATTCAATTTGCAGCACTATTTTTTTTGTTACGTTCAGCTTTCTAGTGTATTTTTTGGTTGAGTATATTCCCTGTTTATTTTATTTTTTTTTACTTTTGTATACAACTGACTATAAGCATTTATGTTAGAAATCATGCTTCTGTTTGCCATTTTTACCTTATTTTTTACTGTTCCTAATTACATGAATTAAATTAGATGTAACTTTTTTTAACTTGTAATATAAGGAAGGCTAAATCGATAATATTGTTATGAAAATTCGCTAACATAACGCATTTACTGTGTTTCGAAATTTTTGTTTTGTATTGCTCAATACTTAATACAGGGCAATTTATTATTACTATTTCTTAGATGTAATACCATAATTTTGCTCTAAAACTTTTATTAAACCAGTGAGTCAAAGATACTCCAAATTAAACGTTTTTGTAGTCATCTCTTAAAAGGAAAAATGTTATGTAAATAAAATATCTTTTGCATAGCTTCGTGGAAATATACTCATTTAATATAGTAACATCGTTTCGAAAGAAAATATTTGAACTCTTTTTCTCTTCATCGTCAACTGAATTGTGCCGCTATAGAGCAGAGCGTAGTTGCATTATCTAGCCCATATTTTCCATTCTCTTTCCCAGAGAGTAAAAATCATTGTGTCTAAATTGCTAGCTCAGCGCTGCATGTCTGCATTAATTCCAGGAATATTTCATTTTCCCTGTTCCATATTCGCTAAAAATTAAATGAAAATTCTGAGCTTCACTCTATCCTGAAAAATCATTACTTGATTTATATGCACGGGTTGTTTACATTGCAAATATTAATCAAATTGCAAATCAAAAAAGTTTAAAATTCGCCATCTCGTTGGTGTCTGTTTCTTACATGGATTACTTAAAATGTAATCCGTCAGTTAAAAATAATTTTTAGCAGGGTAAAATCGTTACTATTCAGTTATACGAAACATTTGGCTAGCACTAATATAAAAATTCCGTATGTTTTCCTTAAAAAAATCACTAATTAGGAGATCGGGACTTTTGAATTTTGAAAAAAAATTTCTTCAAATGAGCGCAAGCTAGGACCGTTGGAACCAAAATCCGAGCTCAGTTTCAGACTATATTAGTGAATTTTCTTTAAAAATTTTTCACTAATGAGGAGATCACGACTTTTGAATTCTGAAAAAGTTTCTTCAAATGAGCGCGAACTAGGCGCCCTAGAACCCATATCCAGGGTCAGTTTCAAAATTTTTATATGTTTATACATATACATACTATATATATATATATATATATATATATATATATATATATATATATATATATATATATATATATATATATATATATATATATATATATATATATATATGGTGGCGCATTGAAAACGAAACAGACCGATTTGCGCCCAGATAAATTTTTTTTAAGAAACGCTGAAACACGTCAATTTTAATATTGAGGGGGACATGTTTTGACATAATACTCAACTTTGTCACATCAACCCCTTAAGGGTGGTGATAACAACCCTTATATTTTAAATAGGGAACATGTGTCGAGTGTTACATCATTTGAAAGCTCTTTCTTTTCTAAATTTAGCACACTTTTTTTTGGAAGTTTTATCAACTAGTTTTAAAATTATTGACAGTTAAAGATGCAAAAACGCATTTCACTCATTCCGATAAGAAATGTGCTGATAGTCAATGTTTTGTTGGTTTGTAAACAAAAAATTGACTATCAGAACATTTCTTATCGGAATGAGAGAAATGCGGTTTATTATTTCAGTTTATCGGTCGGTTTGATACTTGATAGTACTACCGAAAACTAATTTCACAATGGTGTATTCTGTAGAAGAAAGAGTTGAAATAATTACTATCTTTTTCAAAAACGATGGCTGTGCCAACTGTACCGCATATTTGTTTAATGAACGACATCCGAACAGGCGTGTTAACAGAAAATACATTTTGGAGTTAGTTGCAAAGTTTCGACAAAGTGGTTAAGTAGCCAACAAAAAAACGGGATCCTGTACGTGAATTTTTAAAATTTTATTTTAAAAATTATTCACAGTTGGAGTTGCAAGAACGTATTTCATTCATTGTGATAAGAAATGCACTAATTAGTCAATTTTTCGTTAAAAAAAAAAAACAAAACCAAACGTTCAAAAATGTTTATTCAGTTAAGTAAGTGTTCAAATTGTTGACCACCAGCTTCCATACAAAAGTACAAATTTTGTTCAAAACGAGCTCTGACATTCTGGAGCATTTGTGGAGTTATTAGATTGCATTCTTCAACAATGCGTCGTCGTAATTCTTCCAGAGACTCCGGTTCTGTTACGAAAATTCTACTATTTCAATGGCCCAATAGAAAGAAGTCTAAAGGAGTTAAATCCGGTGATCTAGGGGACCACTCAATAGCACCTCTACGCCCAATCCACTGCTCTGGAAACCACATAAAAAACAAAGTCCTCTCAAGCTCCAACGGCAGCAAACCCTTCTGGACTCTGCTAAATTCATTGGGAATAATTTCTGCAAGAGCACTTTCCCACCTCTTGTTTCAGGGGATGAAACTGCTTCTACCGCCCTGGGCAAAGCTGAACTATTTGCCTCGATGTTCGCCGGCAATTCTATTCTCAACCCACCGCCAAATGTTCAACCACCAACAGTCCCCAATGTCTCGCAAAAAATGACGGATATCATTTTCAAAACTAAAAATGTCTGGACGCAGCAAGTGCGTTATGGTAGTGAATTTTCATAGAAATGATCTGGCACAAAATATTTGATTATAACTTTTTTTTCTTGTAACATAGAAATCTAAATTTTGGTGTATGGTTTACTTTTTATATCGTAAACCTACCTACCAAATTTGGTTATCATACATTTTTTATTTTTTAAGATAAATTTTTTTTTCAAATGAAAACCCAAAATTTTTTCGGTAAACCTCGTCCGATTTTTCTAATTAACAAACTTATCAAAGCCATTTACAAAAGGAAGGTACGTGCCAAATTTTATCAAAATCGGCCCATTATTCTTTGAGATAAAACTTTTTTTCAAATGAAAACTCAAAATTTTCCCGGAAAACCTCGTCCTATTTTCCTGACTAACAAACTTATCAAAGCCATTCACAAAAGTAAGGTACATGCCAAATTTTGTTAAAATCGGCTTATAACTTTTTGAGATAAGAATTTTTTTCGAATGAAAACTCAAAATTTTCCCAGAAAACCTCGTCCGATTTTCCTGACTGACAAACCTGTCAAAGCTATTTACAAAAGGAAGGTACATGCAAAATTTTATTTAAATCGGCTTATTACTTTTTGAGATAAGAATTTTTTTCGAATGAAAGCTCAAAATTTTCCCGGAAAACCCCGTCCGATTTTCCTGACTAACGAACTTATCCAAGCCATTTACAAAAGAAAGATACATGCCAAATTTTATCAAAATCGGCCTATTATTTTTTGAGTTATCGGTGTGATACATATATATATATATATATATATATATATATATATATATATATATATATATATATATATATATATATATATATATATATATATATATATATATATATATATATATATATATATATATATATATATATATATATATATATATATATATATATATATATATATATATATATATATATATATATATATATATATATATATATATATATATATATATATATATATATATAAACATATAAAAATTGAAACTGACCCCGGATATGGGTTCTAGGGGTCCTAGTTCGCGCTTATTTGCAAAAATTTTTTCAAAATTCGAAAGTCGGGATCTCCCCATTAGTGAATTTTTTCTACGAAAATTCACTAAAAGGTATGAAAGATGCTCTTTTCTCTTAATACCAGAAAAGCTTCTGGCCTTGACGAGATCCCAGCAATTGTTCTCAAAAAATGCGCACCAGAACTTGCTCCTGTCCTGACTCGTCTGTTTCAAACATCTTACAATAGAGGCATATTCCCTAGTAACTGGAAAACTGCTCGAGTACAACCCCTCCCTAAGAAAGGATCCAAAGCGCTTCATAGCAACTACAGGCCTATTTCTCTCCTTTCAGTCGTCTCTAAAGTGATGTAAAAGTATATAAACACCGAATTATAAAAAATTCTTGAAAAACACTGTCTAATCCTCGACAGGCAGTATGGATTCCATCGGCGCAGATCAACTGCCGACCTCCTTTCCTTTATCACCCATTCTTGGAACAAGTCTATGGAACTACACGGTGAATCCCAGATTGTCGCTCTAGACATATCCAAAGCATTCGGCCAGGTCTGGCACGCAGCGCGGCTTAACAAACTTCCGGCCTATGGCCTACCACCAAAACTCTGTACCTGGACAGCAAATTTCCTCTCCAACCGGAGCATTTCTGTTGTCGTGAATGGTCATTTCTCTAAACTGTATCAAATTAATGCAGGAGTCCCTCAAGGTTCAGCTTCAGCCCCTACTTTGTTTCTTCACCACATCAATGACCTCCTCTCTAGCACATCCAACCCAGTTCACAGTTACGCGGACGACAGCACCCTCCACTCAAATATACACTATTCTAGGCCTTTATCTATAGCCCAATTAGATGAGGATCGCAGACTCATGGACGGTTCTGTCTCTGTGGATCTCCAAAAAATATTAAACTGGGGAAGTGGAAATCTTGTACAATTCAACTCCACCAAATCTCAGTCTTGCTTTCTATCTCATAAGAGATACACCAGCCCTGGACCCATCACAATGAACAACCAAGTTATTCAAAGTAATGAGTCGTTTTCACTTTTTGGCATTTCTGTGGATCGAAATCTCAATTGGCACCAACATGTGACATGAATTGCAGAAGCGGCTGCAAAGAAATTACGTTTCCTCTTCAGGGCACGCAAATACTTTTCACCAGCTAATCTCCATACCTTATATACTTCACAAATAAGGCCAAACCTCGAATACTGCTCCCACATCTGGGGTGCCACTTCCGCTTCTACACTCGCTATTCTGAACTCCATTCAGAAGAGAGAATTACGCCTCATCGGTGACCCCACCCTCACCCAAAGGCTGCCATCCCTTGCCCACTGACCTTGATGACCTCCCTCTCTTTTATAGATATCTGCACAGGCACTGCTCAGAGGAGCTTTCCTCCTTAGTTCCCCCACCTGCTGCCCGCAACAGATCTACCAGGGAAACAGAGCAAATGCATCCTTTTACTGTCCAGGTCACCAGACATAGAACATCTTGTTATGCCCGCTCTTTTGTCCCGAGGACTTCCAAGTTGTGGAATTTCTTGCCGGCACATGTTTTTTCTTCTCCTCCGAACCTCCAAACCTTCAAGTCCAAAATTAACAAGTTGCCTCTTTCCTCATTGTCGACACCCACGGTACGATAGTATTTAGGCTGAAATATTAAAAAAAATCCAGGTAGCTAAAGAAATAATAGTAACATTTTCTCCTATCTTCAGGACAATCTTCGAAATAATATTTTACGACCGATTAACCAAATATTTCGAGAATAATAATATATTCTCAGCTGATCAGCTTAGTTTTCTACAGTGTAGATCGATTGTCAAAGCCATATTGGAGTTGTTGATTCTTTGAAAATTCAAATATTTGGAAATAAATCGAACTTTAGCAGACCAGTTTGCTTGTTCTGTTTCATAAACCGTACTCTAAAAATATATTATCTGCAGAATATAGTAATATAGCAAGTGGTATAAAGGGGTAGAAAGGGTTGAATGTGAGCGGATTTTTAGATTATTTATACCGTGTATATTTCCTGTTGTTATCCCCGACCAGCCAGCAAGGACTGGCTCGGTGAAATTGCAACATGCAATTTGGTGATTCCATTAACGCGTCGTCTCGTTTGCAATTTGTACGCTGTTTTACTATGTATATCCCTAGAAATTTATAGAGTAATCTACTATATGCAGCGGATTAAACCTTATGAAGTTATTTAGCATTTTAATTGCTAGTTGTCTGTGTAAAGTTTTTACACGTCTGTTTTGCCCACAGAATACGTGTACATGCATACAAGTACATCGCGATGCAAATATTGTTCTCTCAGTTCTATAAACAGAGTGTAACATAATTGGCTGTCAACAATAAAATGTTAATTTGTGTATTATTTGAAGAAAAACCATTGATAAAAACTTGGGTCCGTTTTAGTGAATTTTCATTAAGAAAATTCACTAATAGAGGGGTAACGATGGTGAGACTTTCAGAAAATTTGTCAAATGAGCGCGAATTAGAGCCCATTAGAACACATATCCAAGGTCCGTTTAAATTTATATATATATATATATATATATATATATATATATATATATATATATATATATATATATATATATATATATATATATATATATATATATATATATATATATATATATATATATATATATATATATATATATATATATATTGTGTGTGTGTGTTTGTGTGGCTAGAAATGGTGTAAGTAAACCTATGTTGTCAGTTTTAAGTAATTTGGTTTACAATCATTCGAGTTTTTTCCAAATTAAAAATAAAATCTGACAGACACAGTAGTTAACTGCCATGCGTAGATTGATTCATACAACAGGCTAAATCATACATGAATCAATTAAACCATATAAATAACAGGCATAGAATGCACTACCCGAACCAACAATCGTGAAATCTCGGTCACAAATATTACAAACAAGATGCAATTGAAATTTGCCAAGTGATTGTTTTTTAACTGGTGGCTTCAATCAATTTTTAAAGTACACTACATTTTTAGCTTAATAAACGGCCCGAATTACAATTTTGGACTGGAAGTGTAGCATATTATAGTGGAAACATAAACAAATTCACGTCACGTCTCCATAAAAATGATTTCAAAACAGTTTGTTCTTTTGTCATTAAACTTAAAGATAAAACGTCATCTAAGATGGAAACAGTCGTTAAATGTGTGTGTGTGTGTTTTGTTTATTTAACGTCGGCCTATTGCCGCGACTATGGCCAATCACCGACGCCAGGGAGCAGTTTCACCTCACTATCCCGGAAATTTAGCCGAACCCCTGTCTTTCTGTAAGGAGAATAGGGATCTTTAACGTGCCCAACATCGCATGGACACGGGACCGACGGCTTTACGCCCCCTCCGAAGGGCGGAACGTGCAGACATTCAACTTGCTCAAATACAATGCCAGAACCTTGGTTGATGTTAATGTTACAGTTTGTACTGAAAAAGTGAAAGGAGTAACCTGGGGTCGAACCCAGTACCCTTCGGTTCAGGGCACACGTTCTTACCCCTGAACCACCGAGGTTCTAGTCGTTAAATGTGTTTCAAGTTATAATTATATTAATTCTGTAATAAGTTGTTGCGTTTACTTTTAATATAATATAAAATATCTCGCGGCAAGAAGTCGGCGTCAAGTATCAGGTAAACAAAGCTTTAGTTAACGTATCCCAGCTGGCTAAATGGTTGTATGCTTGTCTCCTGTGTAGATTTGGAAGTCAATTCCCGGTCGATAAATGTATCGTTTTTTTTTTGTTTTACTATGACATTTGGAGAAACATTAGTGTACAAATTTCTTACGATTTGAACAAAAGCTCATTGTTGTTTAAAACGCCTGAATAATTTTGTCACGTCTGAGTGTAAAATTATAATTTTTAGCAGACATTTTGTTATTTTTGATATTGAATTTTTATTAAGAAGATTCACTAATAGAGAATTTGTTTTTTAGATGTTGAAAATACCGGTTCGATTAGGTTAACTAAAACGATATCATTCAGGCGATTAATAAGGAAAAATAAGTGCGACGTTTATAATTTCGCAGATACTTTACTTTTTAGCGATTATTTCGTAAAACGAAAAATTCACTAATGAGGAGAATTGTGTTTATATATATATATATATATATATATATATATATATATATATATATATATATATATATATATATAAACTAAAACGATATCATTCAGGCGATTAATAAGGAAAAATAAGTGCTACGTTTATAATTTCGCAGATACTTTACTTTTTAGCGATTATTTCGTAAAACGAAAAATTCACTAATGAGGAGAATTGTGTTTGTATATATATATATATATATATATATATATATATATATATATATATATATATATATATATATATATATATATATATATATATATATATATATTGCAACTGCCTCCGGATATGTGTTCTAGACTAATTAATTTGAGGGAATTTTTTCAAAATTTGAAGTCGGGATCTTCTGATTAGTGGCTCTTTTTTGCAGCAGATGAGGTGGGAATTATTATCTACATAAAGATCTTATTTTATGTCTAATACGCAAGTGGAACTTGTTAATACCAATTCACTATTTAATAGCAACCAGTCCAACCTTATCTGCTTTACAATTTATAAGCACATCTGATAAAGGTGGGGAAATGTATGAGCATATTCAGCCGGATCTCCACTGCAAACCGCGGTTTTATTATGGAAACTTCTCAAAAGAGGGATTAAAAAATATATGTCGTTTAATAACTAATCATGCATTATGTCCAGCCTATTTGTTTAAAATTAGATTAAAAGACAATCCATATTGTGAGTATATGGAATATGGAGATATCGAGTATCTCATGTTATTATGTATAATAAGAAAGGACGAAATAGAACAATTTACGTTAATCATCCAAAAACATTATGTTAATAAGCCCTTTAACCTAGCTCAACTATTAGCCACAAAAGATATAGCGATATTTAAAGCTTTAAACAAACATATCAAAAATATGAAAATCAAAGTATAGAGTACAAATCTTTCCGAAATTTGGAAGTAGTATTTTGTTTGTCCCAGTACTTAGCGACTTTTAATACCGTTCCTCAATTTAATACAAATAATAATAGACATACTTATTTTAAGTAAAGCCTGTAAAGTGGAATTGTAATTAGTTAATAGTGAATATTACCTCTAGATAGTTAATAAGTTCATATTGTCTTACCTAGTGTTTGAAACCTTTCTTATGGTGGCTCAGTCTGTGATGTTGAAAACTCTGAAGATCCCCAGTAGCGTATATGTATCCCTGTAGTCAACTATTTCCTAAGAATCCTTTTATTAATGGAAAAAAAGTATTTAAAAAAAAGTCTTAAGAGAAATAAAAGATTACAACGGTAAAAAAAAGCAGCAGAGGAGGGTCATAAATGCTAATAGCTGATCAAAGCCACAGCCAGTAAACCGAAACACACACACACACACACACACACAATTTATAAGCATATAATACGGAAGAAATAATATACTTGTAATCTTTGTATCGACTTAAATGAGCAGATGGTTACATTTTCAAACTGAAATATTCAAATAGTGCTGAAAATTGGATCATAACTTCCACATAGCTGCAATAATTTATTCTCATCAGAAAGACATTCTCATGAAATTAACTTAGGGTCCATCACTTGGCCACAAAGAAAATATGCGTATTTCTATACCCATAAACTTCTGAAACGATATATTACTCAATTTTTATTAGTGTCAGTTTCTTTATGATCAAAAATCAGCAGCTCGAATTTCCTCTCAAATTTTTAACACTTCACACTGAAGCATGTTAATGTGTCACCATAAAAATATCTAAAACCTACTACAAAAAAGCATTAATTGAAAAATAAATAACTTTAACCTACAAGCAAATTCGCTTATAAATAACAAACGGCGGCAAATAGTTCCTGGCAATTAAACATTTTTATCGATTCTTTCGTAAACAAAAAAACATCATTAAATGCAAAGCTAACATGCTAAACTTGTTTATAAACAGCGAATCACTAAACATTTTTTCTTAAACGAGCGAGAAAAGCAACTCGCTTTTGTTTCTTTATATACTGACTTTCAAAAAAATCCGAACATCCAGTAAGGGTTGTTTAATGTTAATAAAATGTATATATCATGTGTGTTTAATCAGCAGCAAGTGCGTTACGGTAGCGAATTTTCTTTAAAATATTTTTAATAGAAAATGTCGTTCTTTGATGAAAGCAGGCATCAAACTTGGTTGCCTATATAGTAGAAACAATGTACCATATTTCATTGAAATAAATTTATTGTTTGAAAATATATAAACATTTTTCAAAAGTCTAGGTACAGCAAATGTGTTATGGAAGTGAATTTCCATAAAAATGTTTTTAATAGCAAATGCGAGCAGGCATCAATCTGATTACCGGTATAGCCTATGTGGTAGAAACAATGTACTATATTTTATCAAAATTACTTATGGTTTGAAAATATACAAAAAAATTCCGAAAATAAACTTAAATGTTGGTTTTCTATCCAACAAAGCTTACGTTTATAGCAAATTGAGTTATTGAAATTTGAAGGATTTAATGAAAATTCGGTAAATTTGCAGATTAGCTCCGAACGCTTTTCAACAAATTGTTTTCAGAAACATTACTAGGACCCCACCTGAATGCACAAACCACAAGAAAAATTTCTTGTTTACACCCCCCAAAGAAGTTATGGGACTGGGAGTGAATAGGGGCGATGTGCGGGGTAGGCAGGGTTTAAGGGGGATATGGCCTCAAGATGTGAATAAGACAGCTTTGAAGCCCGCTTTATTCAAATTTTCTGCTCATATTTCCTTTTTACTACCTACCCCGCTCAGCACCGCTACTCACTCCTGGTCCCGTAACTTCCTTGGGGGGTGTGAACAAGAATTTTTCTCGGGGTTTGTGGATCCATGGGGGGGGGGGTGTAGGGGTTCAGGTTTCTGAAAACAGTTTTTTGAAAAACGGGAGCTAAACTGCAAATTTACCGAAACTTCGCTACCAAAACGCACTTACTGCGTCCAGATTTTTTTCTTACAAACGCATCATATTTCGATAAAAAATTCAAAAATTCATTAACAAATGTTTTCTACGAAAATTAGCTAAAAAAAAATTATACACCCCTACTCACTCCTGGCCCCGTAACTTCCTTGGGGAGTATAAACAAGAAATGTTTTGGGGGAATAAGGGTGCTGTGCAAGGTAGGCAGGGTTTAAGGGGGATATGGCTTCAAGATGTGAAAAAGACAACTTTCAAGCCCGTTTTGTTCGCATTTTCTGCTCATATTTCCTTTTTACTAACCACCCCGCCCAACACCCCTGTTCACTCCCCGTAACTTCCTTGGGGGGTGTGAACAAGAAATTTTTCTTGGGTTTTGTGGATCCAGGGGGGGCTAGGCAGGTTTCTAAAAACAGTTTTTTGAGAAGCGTTCGGGAGCTAATCTGCAAATTAACCGAAAATTCGCTACCAAAACGCACTTACTGCGTCCAGATTTTTTTCTTATAAACGCATTATATTTTGATAAAAAATGCAAAAATGCATTAACAAATTTGTTCTACGATAATTAGCTAAAAAAATTATAGACCGTTAAATGATAAACTTCACTAAACATACAAATAAATATCCAAAAAGCCACCAAACTTAACTAAACTGACAGCCAAAGCATAGGAGAAAGGGTCTATATGAAATGGATATTCTGTAAATATTTTAGTGAAATGAAAGGCAATGACGGTTGAATCTGAAACTTAAGGGTATGCAGAACACTCTTCTTGCAACATTTTCTTTTCACAAGCGGTATTTGTTTCACATTCTTTGCCTAAACATTGCCAATTTTGACGTTTAAAATTGCGAGTTTGACGTTTTGAGGAAAACTCCAAAATTCGTTGCTTTAACTACCCATAACTCCCTTGTCTTTAAAGTTAGGGACCTACAGAGTTCGCCCTTTATAATACAAACACGCGTACCAAATTTGGTTGCCCTTGCTTTGTTATTTCCGAAGATATGAATTTTTTAATAAAGAAAACACAATATTTTTGGGAAAAAACTGGTCCGATTTTCCTGGCTAACGAACTTATCCAAGCCACTTGCAAAAGTAAGGTACTCTGCAAATTTTATCAAGATCGGTCCATTATTTTTTTAATTATCAGTCGGATATAAATATATATATATATATATATATATATATATATATATATATATATATATATATATATATATATATATAAACACAGATCTCCCCATAAGCGAATTTTTAAAAAAAATCGCTAATAGTACATACAGACTTGGAGACCACTTCTCTGGCTTCACAAACATCACTATTAGAATATTTTAGTTTGAAAATGTAACCGTTCTTTAATTCATGGATTGTTGACTTGGTTACTATTCCTTTGGCTTCACTGTTGTGAAGCCAGATAAGTAGTCTCCAAGTCTGTATGTAGTATGAACCAGTTTCACTAAATAAGGGCAACAACAATCAATGAAATAAAGAATGGTTACATTTTCAACCCAAAATATTCAAATAGAGCTGCAAAGTAGATCATAACTTTCACATAGCTGTGATAATTTATTCTCCTCAAAAAGACATTCTCATGAAATGAATTTAGGGTCCATCACTTGGCCACAAAGAAAATATTCATAATCCTATACCCATAAGCTTCTGAAACGATATGTTACTCAATTTTTAATAATGTCAGTTTCCCCGATCAACCCTCTACTGCTTCCTTTTTTTGAAAGCGATCTTACACATAAATAATCCAGACTATCAGGTTGTAAATATTATGTTACCTTGATTTAACTTTGAATATCACTGTGAAAGTCGTATCAAGGTAGCTTTCAGAAAGCCAGGGAAAAATTCTGGACCTTGCGCTTGACATTTTTTATCTTTAAGTCGAACTTTCAAAGTGATTGTAACAGCTTTTTGTACATGAGCATTTGACATGCAGATGACTCGGAATGGTCCCTCCCCCTGAAGCGATATTACCCAAAAACAGTTCGAAGCGTTCTCTTGTCAGGTGCTAAAAGTATTCCAAATTTAAAGATGATATCTCATTTATTTCGAAAGTTATTGCGCCTACTAACAGCCAGGTCGGCAGGCCATCCGACGGACAGGCAAAAAGATTTTCGTTCCAGAATCAAGTTTTCTATATATTTTGAGATTTTTTACGCCGTTGTAGCAAAAAAATTCCAAATTTCTATCACCGATATTCCACCCCCACACATTCTAGCTCTAATTTGATTTCAGTGCAGGATACCACATGTTTAATGAAGTTAAAGGTTTTCTAGTTAAGAAACCCTAAAAAGTTATATTACTAGAGTTTTAACGGGAAAATCTCAACCCCCTTCAGCGATGTTACCCAAAAACAATCCGAACCGTTCGTTTGTCGGGTGCTAAGTGTATACCAAATTTTAAGACGATATCGCAATTCGTTCTAAAGTTATCGTGGCTACTAAGAGGCAGACACACACCGACATACAAGAAAAAATCGTTCCCAAATCATGTTTTCTATATGTTCTGAGACTGTTCACGCCGTTTTAGCGAAAAAAAAGTCCAAATTTTTTCACCGATGCCATACTTCTACACGTATTGACGAAGTGAAAGTAAAATATGTTCTAAGCGGTTTCTTATACATTCGATAACTCTTCGAGGCATGCTTCAAATTAAACGATTTATGGTATCCTGAGGAACGTCATCACAGGCTTCTTGAATTCCGTGACAAAGGTCAACTAGGTTATTTGGAGATTGGGGTAAATTACCCAGTCGATTGTCAATAAACCACACATGTTCGATCGATGGCAAGTCTGAGGAGGGAGAAGGCCATGGAAGCAGGGTCACGTTATTTTCTTGTAAGGACCTTGTCGTAACCCTTGTTGTATGAGAGGGTGCGTTGTCTTGTTGGAAAATGGGTTGAATGAACCCTCGTGAGTATGGCAGCGTAACAGGCTGCAGTACGTTTCGTATATAATCATTTGTATTCCAATTTCTGTCAATAAAAACTAGAGGTGACCTGCCAGCGTACGTTATCGCACCCCACATCATCATGTTGCCGAGGTGTCAGTGGGAGACATAAAAATGGTATATACGAACTAAGACTAAAAGCGTGTATTCTGCGATATATCGTTGTCATAGAGACTCTTTGATGTAAAACTTTATCTGTAAAGCCGCAATCCTCAAATGACGATCTTCCTGTGCTGAAGTTGCTCGAGGTCATCAGAATTTACAAAGACGGTTATGGATTCCTTCTTCAGACCACCTGGACCAACAATGTAACACTGTTGACACACTGCGTCCTATGCGTTCGGATATTTGTCTGGCTGAAAAACCGGCTTCCCGCATACCAACAATGCGCCCCTTTTCAAGTTCACTTAAATGATTGTAATTGTTCCGTGAATGCCGTCTAAACATAATGAGCTAATTAGACACAGAACAGAGTAGTGTAGAAAATTTCATTGCAGTTTGTCGACTCTTACAGGCTGTTCAGATTTTTTGGAAAGTCAGTATATTTATTTTATCTGTTCCTTAAGGTAAGCAAGTATTATTGGGAGAAATGTTGAAAATGGAAAATAAGAAGTGGTATATTTAATTAAATGCATAATATTTTATACAAAGTACTTAATTTTTTCTCAGCGTGAAAGAAATTTTCATTAAATGTTGTATTTACATACGGGGGTGGATCATTATGTTTCTCCCCCGTCCTATATGGGCTGGTCCAAAAGTAATGGTGCACAGAGCAGCAATAGATTCTTGGCATCAAAATATTAAATTTTTCTAAACTTATCAAAGTCCAAAAGTTAATGTCTGTTTCCCTTGATATATTTCGTAGGAGTATTAGCATTAGTATTTATTTGTAATTATATATACAACACAAAATACAGCAAAACATTTGCTTGTGGTTGTACAGGGAGAGTCAACGATTGAATAAAGTAGGTTTGTCGTTTGTGGGTAAAGTTTTAAAATAAAATGTATATATATATATATATATATATATATATATATATATATATATATATATATATATATATATATATATATATATTATTATTATTATTATTATTATTATTATTATTATATGGTTACTAAGCGTGTACATTTAAAAATTATTTTGACTGTACATAGTACAAAGTGTGACAAAAAAGCAGGGCAGTACACAGTTGGCATTTTTGTATGGAACACCCTGTGTAACTTTCTTATTTTAGGTTTGATATATGTAAAATTTATGGTTTCTGAATTAACCAGAATTTTATCCAAAAAATCTCATTTGCAAGTATCACTATTATTATTTACTAACCTCTATTTTGCTAAGAAAACATTTATATTTTGATCGAGGGAAGACTAAGTTTCAACTTATGCTCGGCCCAAAAATATATCAGATAAAAGCTCTGGAATGTTTAAAATATACGTTCAAATCTGGGAAACTTGAAATTCAAACAGTCCACTTTTTTCAAATAGAACACATATATATTTTTATGTTATGTTGAAGAGAATCAAGAACTCTACAACCAACTTTAAGTATGCCTCATACCTTTATCTTATTGTTTTTGAGTTATTTTATTTTTCTATTTTAGTGAATTTTCATTAAGAAATCATTGAAAATACACTATATTTGTACCTTGATGAACGGCTCCAAACAACAGTTTTGGACTGAAAATGTAACATAATATACTGGAAATGTAAACAAAATCAAGTCACATCTCTATAAAAATGAGTTTAGGACGGTTTGTTCTTTTATCTTTATACTTAAATATAAGACGTCATCTAAGATCGAAACAGTCCTTGAATGTATTTCAAGTGACAATTCTATTAATTCTGTAATTAGCTTTGACGTTTACTTTTAATATAAAAAATCTCCCGGGCCATGAAGTCAGCGTCAAGTATCTGGTAACCAAAGTTTTCGTTAACCTATCTTAGCTGGTTCAGTGATAGCGTGCTTCTCGTCTACGCAGAAGGTTCCGATGTATCTTTTTTTGTTGTTGTTGTTTCACTTTGACATTTGGAAAAACAATAGTGCACTGATTTCATACGTTATAAACAAGATCTCATTTTGCTTAAAATGCCTAAATAACTTTGGCATCTTTGAGTCTAAAATTAGAATTGTCACCAGACATTTTGTTATTGTTGATATTGAATTTTTATTAAGAAAATTCACTAATAGAGAATTTGTTTTTAAAAAGCCTCTTTAGCTGTTGGAAAACCCGGTTTGCTTGGGTTGACTAAAACTAAATCATCCAGGCGACTAATAAGGAAAAATAACTGCTACGTTTATAATTTGGCAGTCACTTTACTTTTCTAAATATGAATTAAGTTTCCTTCTGGAAAGCTTTTGTAACTTTCATGAAATTTGTAATACACGTTTCTTTTAAGGAGACTTACACTATTTATAGATATAGCGAAATTTAATTTTCTAGGTTCATAGAAAATTGAGTGTTGGGCATTTTTCTCAAAAGGAGTTAAAACAAGATTTTTTTGATAATATAGAGATATAATAATAGTTCTTCAAATGTGCGCGTATTAGGACTTCTAAAACCAATCTTCAGGGTCCGTGTAAGTCTTAAGTATTAATTTTAGTAACATGCCGTATAATAATAGTGTACAATTCTTATGAAAATTCACTACTCTAACACACTTGCTGCGTCCCGAAATTTTATTCAGTATCTTAACGATTCCTTGTTGTTATTCTTACTAGCCATTTGAAAATAAGAGGGACAAAAGGTTGTAATAAATACTAAATGTAATGAAACACTAGTTTAGGATACAAATTACAACAGCAACAGGAACAGTATGTTATAATAAGAACTTCTATAAAATAAACGAAAATATTATTACATCAATTTTAATTTAATAGATAAGGTTCAGTCAGGGGATTTTCTTACAGTGTGTACGGAAAACCAACCCTCACTACCTTAACACCCAATCTCACCATCATCCATCCCTACTAAGTTCCTTAGTGTGAACACTAGTAACACGATCTATCTTCTACACCATCTGACAACAACAATAAACAGATGGAATTAAACTTTTTTTAAGCAAAAATGGATACGACAAAAATCACATACTACGGAACATCAGAAACGCATAACCAGCAACATCCCAACAAGAACATATAGAGTTCTCAGAACAGCACAAAGTCTTCTTACCACACATCAAAAGTGTCATCGACAAAATCAGCCAAATTTTTAGAATCCACAATATCAAAAACATATTTACAATAGAAAAACTGTCAAATCTAATAAAAAATCCCAAGGATACGATTCCAAACGAATCCCAGGGAGTTTAGGAAATTCCTTATTCCAACTGCTTTCGAACTTATATGACAAACGAATAAACATAAACAGGTTTCGCGAAGACAGGGTGCCTCGGCATCTTGTCTTGCTAACATATTTTGCAATGTGCACTCGGCTGACGTTGAGACTGAAACATTGGCAAATACAATAGGAGATCATAACACACAGTTATTATCGTATAGTATCCCGGGTATTTATCAGACTCCTGTTGAATATGTGTATAAAAGGTCATTCAGTCAGGAGAATATATCCCATTTTGTGTATCTTTTGAATAGTGCATCCTGGGACCTGGTCTATCGGGAGCCAGTAGCGGCAAAAAAAATTGTTTTCTTTGTTTGATGATGTTTTTTCTCTGGGGTTGATGCCTTGTTTCAGATTGCATTTCCGGTTGTCAGAAAAATATCCATGCCCAGCAAGATTTCTCCTAAACCATGGATATCAGCGGAACTTGTAAGAGAGGGCTGTTTGCTTCGTGATTTTCCACTTCTACTGGATACGGTTACGGATCCGCGGTGCAATGAGTTGTATAATACTCTAAAGAAACAACACGGTGCTAGGTTAAAAGACGCCAAGAAAAAATACTATGAAAATAAAATCTATAAGGCTTTAAACCGAAATAAAGCTATGTGGGAAGCAATTAAAGAAAATGACAACGTGGGGAAGATGAACAGCAAGGCGGCAAATCTGAGTATTCCGTCAGGTGACGGAGTCGTTCAGGCAGATCCTAATATGATTGCTAACAGTCTCAATGCGCACTTTGTCGACTCTGTTAAGTATCTGACAAAAAACCGTGACATAAATTGTGCATTGAAAAATAGCTCTAATCCCTATTCTATGTTTTTATATCCTGTCTCAGCGGACGATGTATTAGATATCATAAAATTAGTTTCAGTTAAAAATTCATCAGGAATAGATGAAATACCATGTAGTCTTCTTGGCAGGGTTGCTCATCTTGTGGTGGCTCCACTGACTTAACTTATAAATGTGTCATTTGAAATCGGTTGTTTTCCTGAGCGTCTGAAGGCGGCCATTGTCGTCTCTCCCTTTAAGAAGGGAGATCCACGTCTTATGGACAACTACAGGGCGATTGCGCTGCTTTCGTTTTTTTCTAAGATCTTTGAGAAGGCATTTATGCTAAGACTCGGGTCGTTTTTGGAGAGATACAATTTACTGTCTCCGTGTCAATTTGGCTTTCGTAGACAGCTGTCTACTCAGGATGCCGTGCTTAGCACTTAGCTGACAGTATTGGATTACATAAACAGTGGGTCCAAATCTGCCGAACTGTTCTTCGACATTTCTAAAGCGTTTGATGCAGTCAACCATTCCCTTTTATTGAAAAAATTGGAGTATTATGGCATAATAGGAAATGCATATTTATGGATAAAAAGCTACCTGTCTGGGAGACGTCAGGCTGCCAGGATACGACAGGCAGGTAAGAACCACATGTATGGATTTTCAGCCGTGTCGAGCAACGTACCGCAGGGCAGCATATTAGGCCTTGTTTTGTTTACAAATTTTCTTAACGATATTCTATATGATCTCCAACAATACCACTTAACTTTGTAAGCAGATGATACCACTGCTGCAATCTGAGTGGAAAGTTTTGTAGAGCTTGGTGCTGCACCTAATGTGTGTGTGTCTCAGGTGTCAGCCTGGTGTTCGCGAAATGGTCTGGTTCTTAACACGCGGAAGACTGAAATGTTTCTTTTTTCTCCGGTGGGTGTGCATCCGAATCTGAGCCTATATGTGTGATCTGATAACGGTTCATTAAGACAGGGCACGTCTGTAAAGTTTTTGGGGCTCCATCTGGATTCTAACTTCATGGGTCATGGGATGTCCATGTTGACCATGTGGTGGCCTCTCTTGCATCTAGGAATTACGTGTTACTGCAGCTGCGGGATTCATTGAGTACTCAGGCGTTGTTGACATGCTACTATGGTAGTGTCAACTGTCTCCTGGTATATGGTTTGCTGTGTTGGGGAGGCTGTGTGCATCTCGGGAGGGTTCTGTTGATGCAGAAGAGAATTGTCCGCACCATGTTTGTCCTGCCGTCTTCCGCATCTTCTAGACAATTATTTATAGGGTATGGCATTTTAACAGTGACGTGCCTATATATGCTTGAGGAGCTTTGTTATGTCAGAAAAAATATTGCAATTTTTAGCACCTGCGGTAATTACAGCGTATGAAACAAGACAGGATAAAGATTTGTATGTTTCCCCTTATAGGATCGAACAGATTAATCGGGCACCTTGCAACACTGCAATACGCTTATATAATCATTTACCTGACAGCGTCAAAAATTTGAGCAGCCTTAGGCAATTTAAGCTTGCTTTGAAATCGTTTTTTAGAGAGCATTCTTTTTATTCTGTGGACGAATATTTTAATTTCAGCATTGATAAGCTGTTTTTTGAGTTTTGACTATTTCCGATATCTTGTAGAGATCTATGGAGCAGTTTTAATAAATAAATAAACGATAGAATATATAAACACATCCTCACAGTTAGAAAATACGACCAGATTTTGATAATGCCAAAACAATAACCCCGGCTCACAACTTCAAAACTAGAATCGCGAAGCGATCGAGATCGAAAAACGTCCTGATTGTTTAAATAAGAGGGATGATGACGTTCGCCTTTCGATTACTTGGAAACCCATTATATCCTCATTACAATCAAACAGAAAGCCAATTATTTCAATAGACAACTTAACTGCCCCATTACGTGATTCAACAAATACCTCACATTATCTTAATCCTATAAGTACCGATGCTGTAGTACCTGACTTAATAGACCTTGACCCGACTAATTATATCGATGCCGAGGCAAGTAGACCAAATGTTACAAATAACACTAGACTTACGACGAACGGTCAGATCTCTCTCAGGTCTAGGGTTAAACACACTGAGACCTTAGAGAAGATCTCCAGCACGATTTTGAGAGGAGACAGATTGAGGCCTCGTAATCGAGCTACAACAACCAAACCTATCCTTATCCACCGCTCTACGGAGTAGGCAGATTGAGGCCTTAGAATTCATTTCCTTAACCTTTTGAAAATGGCTCCAATACAGGAGCCGAAACGTCGAGTTTTAATAAATTCTAGATGCGGTTCAACCCGAAAACGAAGTATATCTCACACACTGCCACACACACACACACACAAATATATATATATATATATATATATATATATATATATATATATATATATATATATATATATATATATATATATATATATATATTTCCAAAACGAAATCGAATCTCACGAAATAATAGAGGAATTTTTATAAAATTTTTATAAAAATCACACACGTTGCCTTTGTAAACGTTGTATTGTGTACCCAAACTAAAGTTAACATTTGAAAGGTTCATTAGAAAATTCTCTAACATAATGCACTTCCTGCGTCCAGACTTTTTATAAGTGATTGTCTTGAAATTGGAATCTAAAACTTATAGAAAGTTAAATGTATAATAAGGCGACCAAAGTTGTCAATATACAGTGTGTCCCAAACTGGATAGAAATGTATTGCTATCTCCGTTATTATTAGAGTTAGGGAGACGGTTGAATTAGCAATGTTTTTGTCATGCTCGTTCCAAATATGATCTGTATTTTACCCTGCCTCTTTTCGTTTTTGAGTAATATTGAAAAAAAATTGTCGATTTTTTTTCTTCATTATCTAAGTAGGAGTTGTTCTGACATGTCTACGACTTGCACATTATCGGAACACTTTTTACAGAGTAAACTTTTCGTGCTATTCTCAATTGCAAATTGTCATTTGTTTTTGAGCTACAGGTATCAACGTTTGTTTTTATTATGGCAGCCATATTGTATTTTTTACTCATGTGATAGCCTGTGAAAAGAGCTTTCCAATGATGTACAACATGCTTGAGAAATCTTGTAATTGCACTGAGAATTTTGAGAAAACCGTTTTGAGGATAGCAGGCTATGAAATCCAATACCAGAAAACAAATGACAAAAAAAGTGTTCAAAAAGCAGTAGGCTATGGAATCTAACAATAGACTTCTACTTTTAATATAATTTTCCGTAATGATTCACGATAAAACGATATCACATAATATTACCTAGCATTATTACCTAATTAATTATTGTAAATTAAATCACAATATTTTTTATCGTGAATCCTTACGGAAAATTATGTTAAAAGTAGAAGTCTATTGTTAGACTCCATGGCCTACTGCTTTTTGAACACTTTTTTTTTCTCATTAGTTTTCTGTTATTGGATTTCATAGCCTACTATCCTCAAAACGGTTTTTCTCAAAATTGTCAGTGCAATTACAAGATTTCTCAAGCAGGTTTTACATAATTGGAAAGCTCTTTTCACAGGTTATCACATGAGCAAAAATCCAATATGGCTGCCTCAATAAAAACAAACTTTGATACATGTAGCTTAAAAACAAATGACAATCCAAAGTTGAGAATAGCACAAAAAGATTACTCTGTAAAAAGTGTCCTGATAATGTGCAAGTCTTAGACATGTCAGATCAATGCCTATTAAGATATTGAAAAAAAAAGAAATCGAGACATTTTGGTTTTTTCAAAATAACTCGAAAACGAAAAGAGGCAGGGTAAAATACTGGTCATATTTGGAACGAGCATGAAATTCTACAAAACATTGCTAATTTAACCGTCTTCCTATTGCTAATAATAACTGACATAGCAATACACTCCCATCCAGTTTGGGACGCACTGTACATGTTTTTAAATGGAATGTTAAAATTGTTGAAGCGCATCTTCTGGCATTTTTTCCTGTTCCTGGACGCGCCCATATACCTAAGTACTTGTATGACAAACATTACTATGAAATTATATACCATATACAATACGTCTCATTAGTAAATTATGACCGAAAATATTTCACTTTATGCAATGTTAAAATTGTTTGTGACTATAAGACAATGTATATTATATACAGCTGTGCAACTCAGTAGTTTCGCGGTATGCGGAGACCAGCATGAATAAATACAAAGACCTCTCACCTGAAGTAATGTGAACTCTTCATTTAGATAAAGGATAATTAAATTTGTTGCAACTTTCTATTGTAGTGATCTATTACAATACATATACTAAATAAACTTATCTGTATGTATATGAACAAACAAATAGTAAATATTGTATACTTGCCATATTCAACACCAAGAGATGAGTCTATCATAAAAAAGTCTGGACGCAGCAAGTGCGTTATGGTAGTGAATTTTCATAGAAATGATCTAGCACCAAATAATTTATTATAATTTTTTTTTCTTGTAACATGGAAACCTAAATTTTGGTGTATAGTAGTTACTTTTTGTATTATAAACCTACCTACCAAATTTGGTGTTCATAGCTTTTTAATTATTTGAGATAAAAATTTTTTTTTGAAAGAAAACTCAAAATTTTCTTGGAAAACCTCGTCCGATTTTCCTGGCTAACGAACTTATCCAAGCCACTTACAAGAGGAAGGTACCTACCGAATTTGATCAAAATCGGCCTATTATTTTTTGAGTTATCGGTGTGATATATATATATATATATATATATATATATATATATATATATATATATATATATATATATATATATATATATATATATATATATAGGAAATATTGTTATAATTTTAGTGAATTTGTTTAAAAAAATCACACTTTTTCAGAGTAATCTTTATGTGATATTCTCAACTTTGGATTGTTATTTGATTTTGAGCTACATGTGTCAACGTTTGTTTTTTATTATGGCAGCCATATTGGATGTTTTGCTCATGTGAAAGAAGCTTTTTAATGATGTACAACATGCTTGAGAAATCTTGTAATTGCACTGACAATTTTGAGGGAAACCATGAGTTCTGTTAGCTAATTTAGTTATTTACTAGGTTTACCTATTTAATTAAATTATAACAATATCTTAGGATAATGTTGTAATGTAAAATATCATTTGTAATAATTGGCCGATTCATTGGTGTGCTCAAAGTTCCTATTTTTTATCGTGAATCATTACGGAAAATTATGTTAAAAGTATAAGTCTATTGTTAGACTCCACGGCCTACTGCTTTTTGAACACTTTTTTTGGTCATTTGTTCTCTGGTATTGGATTTCATAGCCTACTATCCTCAAACGGTTTTTCTCAAAATTTTCAGTGCAATTACATAATTTCACAAGCATCTTGTATATCATTGGTAACCTCTTTCCACAGGCTATCACATAAATCCAATATGACTGGCATAATAAAAACAAACGTTGATACCTGTAGCTCAAAAACAAATGACAATCCAAAGTTGAGAATAGCACAAAAAGATTACTCTATAAAGAGTGTCCTGATAATGTGCAGGTCTTAGACATGTCAGATCAACGCCTACTTAGATATTGAAGAAAAAAGAAATCGACAAAATCTTGGTTTTTTTCAAAATAACTCGAAAACTAAAAGAGTCAGGGTAAAATACAAGTCGTATTTGGAATAAGCATGAAATTCTACAAAACATTGCTAATTTAACCGTCTCCCTATATTTAATAATAACGGAGATAGCAATACATTCCCATCCAGTTTGGGACACACTGTATAGGTTATACTGGTATCCAAATTTGATGCCTGCTTTCAATCCAAAAATACAAATTTGCTATTAAAATGCCTGGCAGACAAGGTAGTTAACTGGCATGCGTAGATTGATTCATACAACATGTATAAAGCATAGCTCAACGGTAACCAAACAAAATAAATAAAAGGTATAAAACATACTACCCGAACCAACAAAAAATAACTGCTACGTTTATAATTCGGAAGATACTTTACTTTTCTAAATATCAATTAAGTTTCCTTCTTGAAATCTTCTGTATAACTTTCATGAAATTTTTAATACAAACTTCTTTTAAAGAGACTTACACTACCTCTGGATATAATTATATTTAACTTTCTGGCTTCGTAGAAAATCGAGTTTTGGGCATTTTTCTCAAAAGGAGCATTAAAATTGGATGGAAAATGCAATACAATAAATGGGCTGTTCCATTAAAAAAACTTGTATCAGCAACTACTTATGAGCCACCCTGTGATTGTCAACATAATTTTATAAGAAGCTCAGAACGCCCTATAAATAACTTTTATAATATTTTCCTGTATCTTGTATAGTAACCGATATATTGAGCTTTACAGTAAAAATGCAACAAGCTGTATTTATCTAAACATGTTAAAACTGAAATTGACCCCGGAGGCGCCTAGTTTGCACCTCTTTGAATAAATATTTTTAAAAGTGTCGGTCTTCTCAATAACGATTTTTTTCTACGAAAATTCGCGAAAAAGTATAGAGTATTAAAGCACAAACTCTAAAACTGAAATTACTGCCAAATCATCAGAGAATGGGTCTATTTGAAATGAATGTTCTGCAAATATTTTAGTAAAATGAAGGACAATGATGCTTGAAGCTGGATTTATTGACCCTTTTGCGTAAAGAAAACCTCATCTTCGTCTGTAATATACAAAAGATCTTGTTATCCACAAAAAATATTTAGTTTTTTTTTGCATTTCTCTGGTCATCAGTGGCACCCAAAATTTGTCTATGTCTATATTTTTTGTTCCTTTTAACTTAGAGATCTGAATTTTGGCATGTGGGGTAAGTTCAATAGTTGTAACGATTGCCTTTTTTATTCATCATCGTTACTACGTTAGAGAACCCCAAGAAGCTTAAATAATAGCCGGTAACTTTATCTCTGAAAAGCAATTCAAATTTAAGTTTCAAAATTATTTGTTGAAAATTCGCTAATATCTATAACTATCCTAATGCCCGTACTCCGTTCCTTTTATGTACGTTGAAATTCAAATATCGGAGACGGAATGTTTTTATTGAGGAAACACATCTCATCATTCTAGAAGCTTCTCGATAAAGTATGATGTCATTGTAACCTCAGAAAAAGACGGTTGAAAAATTGAACTGCGTCCATTGTAGTATTAAGGGGAGTTCAATGCTATCTGTCTCTCTCGCACACATGGCTTTAAGATCCAACGGTCATGAAAAAAGGGCGCGAAAGCCAGGAAGATCGTGACGTAGATGCTTACTTCGTCGAGCAATCGGTCTTGGGCAAGCAGACAGTTAACATCGTTGAAACTGTCGGAGCTTTTTATCACCCAAAAAGGGTTTGATGTCTTATCTTTTACCGCTAATATGGCTTAATATAGTTATCGGTGTGTGCTATAAGTGTTTTGATCTCGATTTAATTTGAAATTAATAGTCTGTTTTGAAGGAAATGTGAGTTAAACAGTGAGCCTTTGTTTTTCCGCTATAGTGAAAGTCTCTAACGCAATCTCAAGTACATATCTAAGGTTTCCGATCTCTAAAGCAAGTCAGCTTTCAACATCTGTAAATTCCACATACCTTTAGGTACATTTTGGCCGTTGAAGTTTCAGTTAGATTACTTGCCGGCGATATCATTTCAACAGCTGTAGGTTTAAACTGTAGGTTTACCTATCCCGTCTTACAACACAATGGTATGTAACAATCTGTTTAGTTGTCACCCATGAAAATGCCTTTCACCGCTTTCTGACTTTTCTCTGGTGAGAAATTAAGAACCTATGGCGCGCACTGATAGTTGATGTCTACCTGTGTAACATCTGTAACCAACCAACAGGTGAATTGGGACTACTGAAGTCCCACATATAATCCAGCTCTGGTGAGTCGTTTTAAGTTTTATCTGTGTGCGATTTTTTAAACTTTCATACGTCATCCAAATTTTCAACCAATTTGCAATGTGGACTTTGATCCAGCCAAATTAAATTGAACTTTTATCAATGAGATTGTTGCTTAAAAATAACTGTATTTTGTATATCTTTCTTAATATTTTTCCAGTAATGTAAATTCAGATATATCACTGTTTAATTTAAAATTAATCAATGTTATGCTTATCAACTACCTAACCTTCAAATGTTTTAAGTTTTTCATTTATAATTAGTAAATAGAAATTTGACTTTGTCTTGTCTGAGCTTCACTCAGAGTTCTTCTCTAAAGAATAAAACCCAACTGTCCAGGATAATATCTAGGAATTCCACCTAAATCTGTCTAAAAATTTGAGAACATCAGTAGATCTGATTGAAAAACGATAACTTTGACATTTAATGTTTATTTTCGTGCTTGTATGTACAACATATAAATATATATATATATATATATATATATATATATATATATATATATATATATATATATATATATATATATATATATATATATATATATATATATATATGGATGTTAATTGCACTTGTTGATATTAAATCCATACGTAAACATTTAATATACTTTATTATTTCACTAACTGAATAAACTATATGATACATTTAACTATAACAATTACAACAGTACATGAGTACATAACAGATAACTGACCGAGCGTAGAGGACGTGTGTTCACTGTAGAGGTTGGTAGCGAGGAGAGAGAGAGAGAGAGATCCCTGGTGGCTCTTATATCGTAGTTCTTGACAGCTTGCTGTCGAATAACGTAACGCAACGTTTAACTGTCAAGAGTATTTATGCAGAAACATAGAGTAGTATTGACGGAAACACTGCGGTCGGAACCACCGCCACATACTCCCCTCTCAGTGACAACGCTATTAGTTCAAGTATCTTCGTGGAAATCGAACTCTACGTCCATGGCGTGTAGTTTGAACGGGAACGGGAACTTCACTCTCACTTTCAGTTTCACTAGGTGTTGGACTTTCACTGTCACTTTCAGTTTCACTAGGTGTTGGACTTTCACTGTCACTTTCAGTTTCACTAGGATGTCTCTGAGGCTGGAAAGTTGTCTGTTCGTTATCACAAAGAATGAATGCGGGTTTAAGACGGTCAACAGAAATTGTCTCTTCTCCGTGTGATTTCTTGATTTTGAAGACTCTGTCAGTTCGGGATAACACTTCAAAGAGGCCGTCATAAACTGGTTCGATGGTTTTTCGCGGAATATCAATGCGAACAAAAACAAAAGGAGCTTCCATAAGCTTAGGATGGACAAATACCTTTTTTGCAGTATGATGTTTAAAAGGTACTGGTCGAAGTTTGCTTATGTCTTCTTTCAGCTGAGATATAAGTGGTGGAACATCATGAGCTTGTGTGCTGTTGAAAAAGTCGGTGGGAAGTTTGATTGATTCTCCGTAGACTATTTCAGCGGGTGTTGAGCGATATTCTGGAATTATGTACGATCTGAGTCCTAGTAACACAATTGGCAATTTAGCGGCCCAGTTTTCGTCCATATGAGCTTTCAAGGCCTGTTTAAGAACTCTATGTCATCTCTCGATTACACCATTTGCTGCTGGGTGGTAAGCTGTGGTCTTGATGTGGTCTTGATGTGGTTTGCACCTAGTGTTTTAGTGAGGTGTGTGAAAAGGTGGCAATCGAATTGTTTACCTCTGTCTGTGGTGCTGTATTGCGGAACACCGAAACGAGAGATCCAGCATGATAAAATAGTGTTCGCTACTGTTTCTGCTGTAATATCTGACAATGGAATTGCTTCGGGCCATCGAGAAAATCTGTCTATTATTGTTAACAGATAGCGTTGACCTTGTGATGGTGGTAATGGTCTCACAATGTCAACATTTATATGCGAGAATCTTCTCATGGCTGGGGTGTATTGTCCAATAGCACTGGAAGTGTGTCTCCATATCTTGACCTTCTGGCAGGGAATGCAAGTTTTAGACCAAAGAGATACATCGCGTTTCTATTTGGGCCAACAAAATCTATCCTGGACCAGATCGACTGAAGCTGATGTTCCTGGGTGAGATAAATTGTGGATAGAATCGAAAATCTTTCGGCGAAATTTGAGCGGAATGAATGGGCGAAGTTTCTTTGAAGAAGAATCGCAAATAAGATTAAATCCGTTGTCAAGAGGCATGTTTTGAAATTTGTATGAGGAAGATTTAGACTGCAGAAGGTGTTTGAGTTCCTGACAAGATGACTGAGCTTGCGCAATTTCTTGGAGTGACACAGTGGAAGAAAGTGAAATTGTTTCAATGCGAGAACAATAGTCTGCGGGAATGTTTGTAGGACCTGGTATGTAGCAAATGTCTGTGGTATATTGACCTAGGAAGTCTAAATGTCGTAGTTGCCTTGGAGATGCTTTATCGACGCGTTGTTCAAAAGCGTATGTCAAAGGTTTGTGGTCCGTATAAATGGTGAAATGGCGACCTTCTAGGGTATATCTGAAGTATTTAACTGCCTGATAAGCGGCTAGAAGTTCGCGATCGTAGGTGCTGTAAGATTTTTGGGCTGAAGTAAGCTTTTTAGAGTAGAAACCTAGGGGTTCTAGTGTTTGATCACGTAGTTGTTGGAGGGAAGCACCTACGGCATAATCAGAAGCATCGACATGGAGAATCAGTGGTAGCGAAGAAGACGGATGAGCTATTAGTGTAGCGTTTTTTAGTGCCTCTTTCAAACGTTCGAATGCTTCCCGAGTCTGAGGAGTCCACTCGATTTTACGTTTGTCGCGTTTTTTGGGATTCTGGCAGAGGTCGAATAGTGGTTGCTGAATTTCCGCAGCACGTGGAAGAGAACGGCGGTAGAAATTTATGAGACCTAGACATCTTCTGAGTTTTTCAATGGTATCAGGAAGAGGTAGGTCGGTAATAGCTTTGATGCGTTCAGGGAGTGGAAATAATCCAGATTTATTTACACGAAAACCTAAAAATGAAATTTCGGCCACTCCGAATTCACATTTAGATGAATTGATACGGATGCCGTTGTCTTGAAGTGTCTGAAAAAGTTTTGCTAGATGCTCTTGATGTTCTTTTTCAGATGCTGATGCAACGAGAATATCGTCAAGATAGGAGTAGGCAAAGTCAAGATGTCTTAAAATTGAATGTAAATATCTTTGAAATGTTTGTGCTGAATTACGAAGGCCAAATGGGGTTTTAACAAATTCGAATAACCCAAATGGAGTTATGACTGCTGTGTTGGGAATATCTTGAGGTGCTACTGGGATGTGATGGAAAGCGCGAATGATATCTAATTTTGAAAAAATACGTTTGCCTTCTAACTGGGCATTAAAATCCTGCAAATTTGGAATGGGATATTTGTCTGGGATTGTTTTAGCGTTTAGTGCTCGGTAATCCCCACATGGTCTCCATGAGCCATCCTTTTTTTGCACGATTTGGAGGGGGCTTGACCATGGACTTTTGGAGGCTCTACAAATTCCCAAGTCCATCATGCGCTGGAATTCTAGCTTTGCTTGAGCTAGCTTTTCCGGGGGCAATCTTCTAGCTTTTGCAGTGACAGGTGGTCCTTCCGTACTTATAGTATGGAAGAACTCAACCTCTGGAAGGTTGCTAGAAGAAGTTTCCTTAAAAGGGTCAGGAAATTGTTGTAGCAATTTGAAGTACTGGTGTGTCGGGTCTACGAGATGAATTTTAGAATTAAATCCTGGTGGTGGGTTAGCACCGGCCTTAGAGAGGTTTGTCTTTGTATCGATTAAACGTCTATGTTTCATATCCACAAGTAAAGCAAACTCTGCTAGAAAATCAGCGCCTATAATTGGTTGCTTGATATCGGCAAGTGTGAAGGGCCAGCAGAACCTACGGCGTAAACCTAGATCCAAATCTAATAGTTGTTCGCCATAGGTATGAATAGGGGTCCCGTTTGCAGCATACAAGGTACGTTTCGATTGAAATTTCCGTTGGTCGTGAGTGGGTGGAATAACTGAAATATCCGCTCCAGAGTCGATTAGAAATTTCATATTGGAGCGTCTATCAAAAATAAAAAGGCGGCGTGTTAGGTGGCTCTCGTCTCCTGCCGCGTGGAGCGAGTGCCTTATTAGTTTTTCCGACACATTTTTAGCTTTAAAATTGCAAGGTTGGATGCAACGTTTGGCCTTGTTGCCAAATCGTTCATGATACCAACACGTGGAGGTTGAGGAATTTGTGTTTATGGAATTTCGAGAAAGCTTGGGTCTTTCTCGGGAGGTAGATTGGGAACGCGTTCGCAATTCGTTGACTGATGCTGTTAGCTTCTCTAATTGCGCTTCTAACTTGGCTAGCTTGTCGGGCTCGCGTGACTTAATTTCAGCCACGTTGTATTTATCTCCGGAATATTCCACGATTTTGTTTGCTATAACCGACAAATTTTCTAGAGAATCGTTGCTCGAAGCCAAAATTGAACGAACGTTGACTGGTAAACGTTGTAGAAATAAAGTTTTAAGGAAATCCTCTTTAATCTGACTACCGGCTAAAAACTTCATTTCGCGTAAAAGTTGCGATGGTTTTCTGTCGCCTAATTCTATTGTTGAAAGTTTATTTATTTTGCAACTTTCGGACTCTTCAAATTCTAATAAAAGACGTTTCATTAGATCTGAATAGGGGGTTGATGATAATGGTTGGGTTAAAAAATCTGAAATTGACTCTGCGACATCAGGATCGAGTATAGCGAGTACATGACTGAATTTTGTCTTTTCAGAACTGATCTGCGATATATCGAACTGGGCGTCAACCTGCATTTGCCAGATTTTCACGTTACGTCTCCATATAGGAGGTAATTTTATTGCAACCCTTGCCATGATATTGCTGCTTGAAGAATCTTCGGCCATTGTGAAAAAAATCAGATAATTTTTAAATTAAAAAGGACTGACCTGTTTAGATATTCGTTTTCTGTAGGCATGGGCACGTGCGTGGAAGTTAGGCGACGTCGGCAGGAACATCAGGTTCGGCATCTTCGTCTTGCGGCACGGGGTCACCAATATGGATGTTAATTGCACTTGTTGATATTAAATCCATACGTAAACATTTAATATACTTTATTATTTCACTAACTGAATAAACTATATGATACATTTAACTATAACAATTACAACAGTACATGAGTACATAACAGATAATTGACCGAGCGTAGAGGACGTGCGTTCACTGTAGAGGTTGGTAGCGAGGAGAGAGAGAGAGAGAGATCCCTGGTGTCTCTTATATCGTAGTTCTTGGCAGCTTGCTGTCGAATAACGTAACGCAACGTTTAACTGTCAAGAGTATTTATGCAGAAACATAGAGTAATGTTGACGGAAACACTGCGGTCGGAACCACCGCCACAATATATATATATATATATATATATATATATATATATATATATATATATATATATATATATATATATATATATATATATATATAGTTATAATAATTTAATAAGTTGACGTATGTACAAACTTTCGTTATATAGAATGTGCTTTTATTGCTCTTATCGTTAGTTAGTTATTTTATTATTATGATTTTTGTTACAGTTATTATTTTTCTGATAAGTTCATTTTATTTTCATGTTAAATATTGATATGCATCACATTTTTATTTTATCTTTAAAGAATTTTGTGATCAAAATACGAATTTTTATTTATAATGGTGATGGATGTGTATAAATAAATTCACTTTTTGCTACCCGAAGATAGCGTAAAAGCAAAACAGGTTTTAGCAGAGAAGAAAACAAGCCCATGTGAAGCCAGATACGAGATCTTTACATCTGAATTTACTGGACCTGAAAAATGTCAAATTTATATATTGATCTAAAACTATACCCCTACAAGATCCAATTAGTTCAAGAATTAAAAACTGCCGACTTCAGAAAGGTAACTAGAATTTGCAATTGTAATATTGGATCATTTTTGGCAATATATTTTTCTCAGATGAAGCCCATTTTCATGTAAATGGTTGCATAAACAAACAAAATTGTCATTATGGAAGTTCCAACAACCACGCCTTAAACATCAAAAACCACTTGACTTACCAATGTTGCTGAGCTGCAATTGCTAAGTGGCCGACCATTGTATCTTTCTTTTTCGAAGATAATCGAGGATGAATCATTACTATAAATTCGGAATGCTATACAGCAGTGGTAAGAAACTTTTTGGCCCCATGGCTGCGAAACTCACCAAACTACAACGTGAATATGTGGTTCCAGCAGGATGGCACAACCTGGCATACTTTTAACGCAAGACAAATGTTCCCCAAAAACTTGATTTCTCTAAGCGGGCATATTTCATGGCCTTTTGGGAGTCTCGACATTACTTCAGCCGACTTTTCTTATGGAGATACCTTGGGGTAAAGTTTATTGTATCAACGCTTGGACAATAGCAAATCAGTTAAAAGACAATATCCGACAAAAACATGCATTTATTTCAAGATTAACGCTTTCCAGGGTATTACGAAAGCTTAGCGTATGATTGGAGGCGTACCGCAACTGCAGAATACACCATTAAGATTATTTGATTTTTAAGACATAAATTCCCTCTATTTATTTACATATTTCAATCAATGGTACCAAAAGATTATCGCTATTTTTTAATAAATTATAATAAATTATATAATAATAAATATAATAAATTACAATAAATAATAAAATATAAGGACTACATAATGATTAAGATGGACAATGAAAAATACACCACAAGCTGGACGATTTTATGATATATAAACACAGATCTCCTCATTAGTGAATTTTTTTTAACAAAATTCACTAAAACAAGAGATAGACCAGTGGGAAGGCTTCTGAAAAACCTGGTCCATTTGATGATGTACGGAAGCTACAATGAAATGCAGAGGACGGCAAGAGACAAACTGTTCTGGATGCCATGACATGGCGACATCGCTCTTAGATTGTAATGTTATGTAGAAACTTTTACCAAGCATTAGCTCGTTTCTTAAAACAACACAACATTAATTGTGACAAAATGTTCTATTACGAAAGCTAACATGCAAAATGTAACATTGGCTTTATAGATATACTTCTAGAATAAAATCGCAGTAATCTTGATCAATTTTTCAGATCAAATTTCCTGATAATCACTCGGCACCGTATCGTGCGGGTAAGCATACTGATCATTACTTTCTTCTCTGCACAATTCAGCGTGTCTATCTAAATTAACCACCAGCTTGATTCTCCTCTGGCGTCGACTTCCCGCCGCCATTTCACTGGAACCAAACGTACGGTCTCGGTTTTCTAGACACATCCGCAGAACAATGGCAACACTTCTTCTATATGCTGAACACTGCGACCTGCTTTTATTTCGTGTCTCTTTAGCCCTATTATTTCCAAGAGTTTGTCCAGTCAACGAGAAGACGCTCTTCTGCTAGCGCGTGCTCCGCATTCCGCGGTGAGAGTTATCTTCATAAGCCTCGAGCTTCACGGGGATTCCAAATACCGTTGGTACCATCAGCTGTTTGACGCGGCAAAAAATAAACATTGCGTTTATTAGTCTTATTTAACTTTAGAATATCTTCCGATAGCAGGAAAAAGACGATTATAAAGTGATGTACTTGGAAAAGTGGATGCTGTTTTTGTGGGCGTTAAGTTTTACTGATAGATCAGTTGGTGGTATTTTGGCTGATGATGAGACCAATTTAAATGATAACTATGGTAAGTGAATAAAAAATTTCTTTTACACTTTCGCTCAATTTCACCTATTACGGTTATTCACCTTTTGCAAGAATCACCTATGAGAATATTTATAATTATTAGTTTACCAATACAAACAATACAGATCTTTGTTATATGTAATAATTATAAAAATGTATTATTATTTATTTATTTATTATTAAAAACTCTGGGCGTAGCAAGTGCCTTATGGAAGTGAATTTTCATAAAAATGTTTTTAATTACAAATATATCGCTCTAATGCGAGCAGTAATCAATTTGGTTACCGGTATAACCTGTATGGTAGGAACAATGTACCATATTTTATCAAAATAATTATTTGAAAATGTACAAAAATTTTCCGAAAATAAACATTAAATGTTTCTGAGAAAACTGGTCTCCTAGCCTAGGAACCTTAGGTTAATAGCAAATTGAGTTATTGAAATTTGAAACATTTAACGAAAATTCACAACCAAAACGCCCTTGCTGAGTTCTTACAAAAATTTTCCGAAAATAAAGTTAAATTTTGGTTTCCTAACCAACAAAACTTACGTTAATAGCAAATTGAGTTATTGAAATTTGGAGGATTTTATGAAAACTTAATACTTGCTACCAAAACGCACTTACTGTGTCCAGATTTTTTTCTTACAAACATGAATGAAATTTCAATAAAAAATGCTAAAATGCAGTAACGAATTTCTTCTACGAAAATTAGCTAAAAATTATAGACCGTTAAACCATAAACTTCACTAAACCTACAGCGAAAGCATCCACTTAACTAAACCGACAGCCAAAGCATCAGAGAAAGGGTCTATTAGAAATGAATTTTCTGTAAATATTTTAGTAAAATGAAGAGTAATGATAATGATAAACTTAAGGGTTCGCAGAACACTCTTCTTGGAACATTTTCTTTTCACAATCCGTATTTGTTTCACGTTCTCTGCCTAAACATTGCCACTTTTAACATTTTAAATTGCGAGTTTGGCGTTTTAAATTGCGAGTTTGACGTTTTGAGGATAACTCCAAAATTTGTTGCTACAGCTGCCCGTAACTTTTATGTCCTTAAACTTAGAGACCTAAATTTTGTTACATGGTTCACTTTTTATAATACAAATACGCGTACCAATTTGGTTGCCCTCACTTTGTTATTTCCGGAAATATGAATTTACAATGAAAATACAAAATTTTCCGGGAAAACCTGGTCTGATTTTCCTGGCTAACGAACTTATCCAAGCCACTTTCAAAAGGAAGGTACTCACCAAATTTAATCAAGATCGATCTATAATTTTTTAAGTTATCGGTACGACATATATATATATATATATATATATATATATATATATATATATATATATATATATATATATATATATATATATATATATATAAACACGGATCTCCCCATTAGTGAATTTTTTAAAGAAAATTCACTAAAAAAGAAAATTTGAATCACCAACGACTTATGAGCCAGCCTGTAATTGTAGAAATATTTTTTAGATGTAGCTTAAGACACCCTATAATTAATGTGTACAATATTTTTTCGTATCTTGCATAACGACGGATATATTGAGCTTTAAAAATTTTTTACGAAAATTCGACAAAAATGATATACCATTAACCGATAAACTCTATAGCCAACACTACTGCCAAAGCATCAGAGAAAGGATCTATTTGAATTGAATTTTCTGGGAATATTTTAGTAAAATGAAAGACATTTGACGATTGAAACTAAGACTTCAGCCTTTGTAAAACATTATTCTTGAGACATTTTCCTTCCATAGCTCATATTAGTTTCAGGTTCATTGCCTAAATATTACCAATTTTGACGTTTAAAATCGCGACTTTTGACGTTTTGAGGAAAACCCAATTTTATTTTTCTTTAAATGCCTGTAACTTTTTTGTACTTTAACCTACAGAGCTAAATTTTGGTAGGTGACTTACAGATAATGATATAAACTCGTGTACCAAATTTGGTTGCCCTTACTTTGTTAATTCAGGAGATATATTTATTTTCGATTTTTTTCGAAAGAAAACACAAAATTTTCCGGGAAAACCTCGGCAGATTTTCCTGGATAACGATCTTATCCAAGCCACTTGCGAAAGGAAGGTACTCACCAAGTTTTATCTAAATCGGTCTATTATTTTTTTAGTTATAGGTGTGACACATATATATATATATATATATATATATATATATATATATATATATATATATATATATATATATATATATATATATATATATATATATATATATATATATATATATATCTCTACATATAAAGTCTGAAACCGTAAGAACCCATTTATGTCCAAATCTTTCTTTCCTTGATTTTCCCTTCACTCGTCTGAGGTTAAACTAAACTTAACTAACCAACAAACTTTAAGAGCCTCAGTGGTTCAGTAGTAAGAACGTGTGCCTCTAAACCGAAGGGTACTGGGTTCGATCCCCATCACTTTTTCAGTACATACTGTACAATTAACAGCAACCGAGGTTGTGGCATTTTATTTGGTGTTGAATGTCTGCACTTTTCGCCTCGGGGGGGCGTGAATCCGTCGGTCTCGTTTCCATGCGATGTTAGGCACGTTTAAAATCCCTACCCTCCTTGCAGAAAGGCAGAGGTCGGCAAAATTTCCAGGATAGTGAGATGAAACTGCTCCCTGGCGTCGATGATTGGCCATAGTCGCAGAAATAGGCCGACGTTAAAGAAATAAAACACACACAAAACTTTAACAAGAATCATGTCTATAAATTTAAGTTGTAGCACCTCATCAATTAGACCCGGAATAACAAACTCCCTAAATGATGACATGTCTCAGCTGGGGCTTATCAAATTTGCTTTAAAATACAGAACTACATCTTATCTAGTAAGAGTGACCTACGAGGCCCAGACAGTCAGATGGCTGACAAAATACTGCCTAAAAAGTCCCTCCTGGCCACATTTGGGTATTGGAGTGACATAGGTTGTTTCCTAGAATTTATATGTTTTTTTTTTATTTTAACAACACACCACGAGGGCTTACAGCCTAAATACTATCGTACCGTGGGTGTTGACAAGGAGGAAAGAGGCAACTTGTTAATTCTGGACTTGAAGGTTTGAAGGTTCGGAGCAGAAGGAAAAACATGTGCCGGCAAAGAATTCCACAACTTGGAAGTCCTCGGAACAAAAGAGCGGGCATAACAAAATGTTCTATGTCTGGTGACCTGGACAGTAAAAGGGTGCATTCGCTCTGTTCCCCTGGTAGATCTGTTGGGGGCAGCAGGTGGGGGAACTATGGAGGAAAGCTCCTCTGAGCAGTGCCCGTGCAGATATCTATAAAAAAGAGAGAGGTCACCAACGGCACGTCGGTGGGCAAGGGATGGCAGCCTTTGGGTGAGGGTAGGGTCACCGATGAGACGTATAGCTCTCTTTTGAATGGAGTCCAGGATAGCGAGTGTAGAAGCGGCAGCGGCACTCCAGATGTGGGAGCAGTATTCGAGGTTTGGCCTTATTTGTGAAGTATATAAGGTATAGAGATTAGCTGGTGAAAAGTATTTGCAAGCCCGGAAGAGGAAACCTAATTTCTTAGCAGCCGCTTCTGCAATTGATGTGACATGTTGGTGCCAAATGAGATTTCGATCCACAGAAATGCCAACAAGAGAAAAGGACTCATTACTTTGAATAACTTGGTTGTTCATTGTGATGGGTCTGGGGCTGGTGTATCTCTTATGAGAAAGAAAGCAAGACTGAGATTTGGTGGGGTTAAATTTTACAAGATTTCTACTTCCCCAGTCTAATATTTTTGGAGATCCACGGAGACAGAACCCTCCATGAGTCTCCGATCCTCATCTAATTGGGCTAAAGAGACAGGCTTAGAATATTGTATATTTGAGTGGAGGGTGCTGTCGTCCGCGTAACTGTGAACTGGGTTGGATGTGCTAGAGAGGAGGTCATTGATGTGGAGAAAAAACAAAGTAGGGGCTAAAGCTGAACCTTGAGGAACTCCTGCATTAATTGGATACAGTTTAGAGGAATGGCCATCCACAACAACAGAAATGTTCCTGTTGGAGAGGAAATTTGCTGTCCAGGTACAAAGTTTTGGTGGTAGGCCATAGGCCGGAAGTTTATTAAGCAGCGCTGCGTGCCAGACCTGGTCGAATGCTTTGGATATGTCTAGAGCAACAATCTGAGATACACCGTGTAGTTCCATAGACTTGTTCCAAGAATGGGTGACAAAGAAAAGGAGGTCGGCAGTCGATCTGCGCTGACGGAATTCATATTGCCTGTCGTGGATTAGACTGTGTTTTTCAAGAAATTTCAGTTGTTCGGTGTTTATATACTTTTCCATCACTTTAGAGACGACTGAAAGGAGAGAAATAGGCCTGTAGTTGCTAGGGAGCGCTTTGGATCCTTTCTTGGGGACGGGTTGTACTCGAGCAGTTTTCCAGTTACTAGGGAATATGCCTTTATTGTAAGATGTCTGAAACAGACGAGTCAGGACAGGAGCAAGTTCTGGTGTGCAATTTTTGAGAACAATTGCTGGAATCTCGTCAAGGCCAGAGGCTTTCCTGGTATTAAGAGAAGAGAGAATCTTTCGTACCTTTTTAGTTTTGAAAATGATATCCGTCATTTTATGTGCGACATTGGGGACTGTTGGTGGTTGAACATTTGGAGGTGGGTTGAGAGTAGAATTGCTGGCGAACAACGAAGCAAAAAGTTCAGCCTTGCCCAGAGCGGTAGAAACAATTTCATCCCCTGAGACAAGAGGTGGGAACGTGCTTTTGCAGAAATTATTCCCAATAGATTTAGCAAGAGTCCAGAAGGATTTGCTGCCGTTTCCAATATTTCAAAGCAGCAGCAAAAGAATTTTGGATTTTTGTTTCGGGTTAAAAGTCTGTTTTCACCACAGCAGCTTATTACGCTGTATAAAGCAAAAATACGTCCACAATTGGAATATTGTTCTCACGTCTGGGATGCTGCCCAAAAACAACCTTGTCCTTAGAATCCATTTAACGAGCTATTCGCCTTGAGGAGATTAATCTATCACAGATAGTATAACTTATCCCGAGCACAGAATAAATATTGGAAATCTCTGGTTCTTTTATCGATATGCCATCGACATTGCTTCCCAGAAGTTGCTTTATTAGTGCATCTGCTTGCCATATTTAATCAGCAAACCCGTTTAAGTCTAAACGTGCACGCGTTGCGTGTCAAATTACTCATATGTCGAACAGTTCTTTTTTTATGAGACAGTTCATAAAACGCAAAGCCTTTGTGTATCTCAGACACCATAAACATGATTCTTGTGCCACAAGATACGTGTTTACTCGCTTCTTAAATAGATGGAGATTATATGACTTTGGAAATATATTTGCCGGGAAAGCATATATGCTTTAGAAAAGAACAAGGATTTCTAACGAACTGTTCGACAAGTAGGTAAATTGGCACTAAAATCGTGTGCTTTTTGACTATAAGATTTTAGCCGATTAAAGGTCGCAAGCGGAGGTACCAACAAAATAATTTCTAACGAACAATGTCCGATAGTATCGATAGAAGACATATCTCAAACTTTCCTCTTGTGGTCTAGAGAAGTAATATTGACTGATAGGTGATTCTTCTTAGAGTCGTACAGTTCGTTTCTGAATAGAATCTAGGAGGGATAAGGTTTTTGGCGCAGCAGCCCAACGTCTTATCAAAAAGAGGAGACATAAAATTTGAGCCAGTTCAGGAGCACACGTTTTAAATCGAATTTCATCGGGTCCTGATGCCTTTGTGATGTCAAATTTTCTTTCAATATGTGCTTAGTATGACGTCTAAAAAATATTACTTTTATTTTTGACTTGATAATTTAAATAGCTTGTGGGCTTCTTCCTGTGGATTTGCGTACAATTAGAAGCAAATACACGAACAAATAGGTCAGCTTCTGCATTTGACGATGCAACAATACTTCATCATTTAATGTGAAAGAGAAAAGGAGCTAGCAGTAATCCCTACCATAGACCGGAGTTTGTCTCTTAGTGGTTGGTCGAATTCATTTTTGGGTTGATCGATTATCTGATTGGACTCTTCTTGCTGATACAAAAACGACGTGAGTTTTGCTGCGAGGGTTTTCGGGCCTAAGATTATAAGCAGAATTTCTAGAAACTATTACTTTTCGGCAAGCTTGACTAGGCCATGGTTTTTATTTAAAATTGTAATGTTCCTATGAATGAGGAATCGAGCTTTCCATAACTCATAAGATAATCTCAGTATTAGAGTTGAAGCATTTTCTGCGATTATTATTTTGAAAACCCATCTACCCAAAGAAATGAAGAATAAAAATATCTTAATTCATTCAATTACCAAGATTTATCGAGTGTATCCTTGTAGGAAGTTGTATATTTGTAGGGGATGTGTTACGGATCTGAGACAATGGTCAGGCTTGTCTAGGGAAGCGAAGGTTAGTACTTTGTTGTTTTCCGGGTTAGTTGTTAGAATTGAATCATAACTTCCACATAGCTGTGATAATGTATTCTCTTCAGAAAAACATTCTCATGGAATGAATTTAGGGCCCATGACTTTGGCCGCGAAGAAAATATTTCTATGCCTGTACCCATAAACTTTTGATACATTACATTACTGGAGTTTTATTGCAAAAATATAAATTTTCACCAAATCACCCATTATTTATCCACTACCCCCTGGAGCCATCTTACCCAAAAACAATTCGAAGCGTTCCTATGTCGAGTGCCAACTGGATACCAAATTTGAAGATGATATCTCAATTAGTCCGAAAGTTATTACGCCTGTTAACAGACAGACGTACATGCCGACAGACCATCAGACCTTCCGACCGACAGACAAAAAAATTTTCGTTGCAGAATCAAGTTTTCTATATGCTTTGAGACTTTTTACGCCGTTTTAGCATAACATAGAAATTTTTGTCAACGATATTCCACCCCTACACATTTAACCCCTAATTTAATTTCAGCACAGAATACCAGCTGTTTGATGAAATTAAAAGTTTTCTAATAAATAAACCCAGAAACGTTATATTACTCGAGTTTTAACGAAAAAATGTCAATTTTCACCAAATCCCCCATTCATCCATTACCCCCTAAGGCGATTTTACCCACAACAATCCGAACCATTCGTTTGTCGAGTGCTAACTGTGTACCAAATTTGAAGACGATATCACAACATATTCTTATTTATGCTGTGACGATATCTCGATTCGTTCTAAATTTATCGTAGCTAACAGACAGACATACAAAACGACAGACAAAAAGATGTTCGTTCCCAAATCATGTTTTATATATGTTATGATACTTTTTACGACGTTTAAGCGAACAAAATCTTGACATGTTTGTCGCTGATACGATACTTCGACACGTTGTGACGATGTGTGTATAGAATGCGAGTAGGAACCTTTCCTAATTGTATCTGATCTTAGCTAGTAGCAAAGAGTTCAGCAGTTCCTCCTGTGTCATTTACAGAATTTGGAAGGTTAGGCTAGTTATGGTTATGATCGTTAAAATCACCAATCAGAACAACCTTGTAATTCAAATAGATTTAGACCAAAATTAAATAATCAATTTTACTGGATAGATGATCGAAAAATTCGTTGTACAGATCGTCATTAGGAGAATGATTAACACAACCTAGAAACTTAGTAGAGTTTTGATAATGAAATTGTGAGAAATGGCCGCTAACATCTTATTATTCTACTTGCCTTTGCGGTGGGAGAAATTTGGGTTTCCATTAGAACTAGGAAATGGCGATGTATGTTTTGCAGGTGATAATGAACAGCATTTAAATTGGTTTTCGATCTTCGTACTATATTGGTAAATTCAACACATATTAACGGGTTCGAGATACTGCACGGACTGACATCCGGCCTGTGGAACTGTTTGAAAGCTGTGCTATTTATCAAGAAATGCGGGGTAGTCCGTTTCTGAGCTTCTTCCAGGCTGCTGCTTGATTCGCTAACACCGAACCCAATTAGCAATTACCGGAATTTAGACCAAAAACCAATAGCATTTTTCACGTTAGCATCTATAAGGTGATATGATGATACTACCCCGGGTAGAAAGCTAGTCTCATACATCTTTTAATAGTTTTGATAGTTCTCCCCTAGAGCGTTCAAAGTTTGGAATGTACTCCCCCAGACATGTTTTCGAAGACATACCTGTAGTTTCTAACTATTCAAGAAACGAGTAAACATAGATCTTGTGACACGACAATTTAATTCATGATGTCTTAAAGACACATAGACGTTGCGTTTCATGAGCTATTGCGTTTTAAAACAAAGTCAGTTTTAACGTGGCTGCCACCGTTTCCTAAAATATCCATAAATGTTTAACTTTGAGGAGCTATAATATCACTTCCTTTAAAGATACCATACAACGATCTAGGCTATATATTTATTGGATATTTGAGGCTATAATTGGTCCTATGGGTACTAGGAGCAAATAATAAATTATACCTTTCATAACAACCGGAAAAGTTTATTTTGTATGCCACATTGTATGATTAATGTAAATAAACATTAATATAAATATACAAATATATTTATAAAAGACCTTTTGAAAATTACTAGTGGAAAAATAAAAAAATAATTTCTTAAACTGTGCGTGGAATGTTAACAGCTGTATAGAGTAAAAGTATTAATATTCCAAAAACGGGGAACCAGAGAAAATCAACCCGCACAGGGCCATATGTGTACAGTGTTTTTTTTTACTTTCAACAGCACACCACGAGGGCTTCCTAAATACTATCGTACCGTGGGTGTCAACAAGGAGGAAAGAGGCAACTTGTGAATTCTGGACTTGAAGGTTTGGAGGTTCGGAGAAGAAGGAAAAACATGCGCCGGCAAGGAATTCCACAACTTGGAAGTCCTCGGGGCAAAAGAGCGGGCATAACAAGATGTTCTATGTCTGCTGACCTGGTAGATCTGTTGGGGGCAGCAGGTGGAGGAACTATGGAAGAAAGCTCCTCCGAGCACTGCCCGTGCAGATATCTATAAAAGGGAGAGAGGTCACCAACGGCACGTCGGTGGGCAAGGGATGGCAGCCTTTGGGTAAGGGTAGGGTCACCAATGAGACGTATAGCTCTCTTCTGAATGGAGTCCATGATAGCGAGTGTAGAAGCGACAGCAGCACCCCAGATGTGGGAGCAGTATTCGAGGTTTGACCTTATTTGTGAAGTATATAAGGTATAGAGATTAGCTGGTGAAAAGTATTTGCGAGTCCGGAAGAGTAAACCTAAGCCGCTTCTGCAATTGATGTGACATGTTGGTGCCAATTGAGATTTCGATCAACAGAAATGCCAACATGTGAAACGGACTCATTACTTTGAATAACTTGGTTGTTCATTGTGGTAGTTATAGGGCTGGTGTATCTTTTATGAGAAAGCAAGCAAGATTGAGATTTGGTGGGGTTGAATTGTACGAGATTTCTACTTCCCCAGTCTAGTATTTTTTGCAGATCCACGGAGACAGAACCCTCCATGTGTCTGCGATCCTCATCTAGTTGGGCCAAAGAGACAGGCTTAGAATATTGTATATTTGAGAGAAGGTGTTGTCGTCCGCGTAACTGTGAACTGGGTTGGATGTGCTAGAGAGGAGGTCATTGATGTGGAGAAGAAACAAAGTAGGGGCTAAAGCTTAACCTTGAGGAACTCCTGCATTAATTGGATATAGTTTAGAGGAATGGCCATCCACAACAACAAAAATGCTACGGTTGGAGAGGAAGTTTGCTGTCCAGGTAAAGAGTTTTGGTGGTAGGCCATAGGCCGGAAGTTTATTAAGCAGCGCTGCGTGCCAGACCTGGTCGAATGCTTTGGATATGTCTAGAGCGACAATCTGGGATTCACCGTGTAGTTCCATAGACTTGCAGTGTGCAGAGTCTGACATTAAGAGTTACATTCATGACTACTAAGCTGGATTTAGACCTGACCGATGAACTGAAGAAGCAGTGTTGGCAATTTTAAATGCAATATGTTCAAATTCACCAATGCAGAGGGCGCAACTTTTGAATTGTGTAAAAAATTATTCCATTTAGCGCCAACTAGGCCCCCTAGAACACATATCCGAGGTCAGTTTTAATGTTTATATATATATATATATATATATATATATATATATATATATATATATATATATATATATATACACGTTCCCGTGTGCATACGATGTGGGGGATGTTAATGATCCCTACCCTCTTTACAGAAAGTCAGGGGTGCGGCAAAATTTCCAGGATAGCGAGGTGAAACTGTTTCCTGGCGTCGTTGATTGGCCATAGTCGCGGAATAGACAGACGTTCAAAGAAATAAAACAAAACCAACTTAGATATGTTATATTATAGAATTTTGTATTTCGTAAAAAAAAATCACGAGTGAGAAGATCTCGACCACGTATATTAGGTACAATTAAAACTGACCTCGGATAAGTGTTCTAGGGAGCCTAGTTCGCATTCATTTGAAGAATTTTTTTTTAATTCAATAAACGAGATCTTCTCGTTTATGATTAAGCTGTTGTTGTTTTGTTCCTTTTAACGTCGGTCTATTTCCGCGACTATGACCAACCACCGGCGCCAGCAAGGAGTTTCACATCACTATCCTGAAAATTTTGCCGCACCCCCGCCTTTCTGTAAAGAGAGTAGGGGTTTTTGACGTTCTCAACATTGCATGGACACGGGACCGACAACTTTCCGCCCCCTCCGAAGGGCAAAACTTGCAAACATTCAACTAGCTCAAATACAATGCCACAACCTCGCTTGATGTTAATGTTACAGTATGTACTGAAAAAGTGAAAGAAGAACTCTAGGAATCGAATCAAGTTTTCTTCGATTCAGAAGCACACGTTCTCACCACTGAATCACCAAGGCTCTTATAACTTAGTTAATAGTCGCTTTAACTTGACTTTTTCTACTGCAACATATGTATTAAATAAGAACCAAATTGCGTAGCATGACAAGTGTCACAAAAAATGCAGTTTTCTTTTATATGGTAACACCAATTTATGGTATTTAGTAACGGAAGCTTCTTGTGTTTCTCATATCGCTTAATTACAAGATTGTATAATGCTTACAGAAGTTTAGTAAAAACTGTAGTACTTAAAATTCTCTAACATATATCTCCATCTCACAGGAATGCAGGTACTGTGCGGAACAATACACAGCGGAACACACACTGTTCAACTGTATCCGCTGCGAAAGAGAACGGCAAGAAGCATACACAGAAATAGGGGTACAAGCTCACGGTAGAAAATCTAGCGCCAGTAATAACTGCCCAGAAGACGACATGGGAAAAAATGAGGAAGCTAACACAGTCCATCATGCGGGAGAAAGAGGAAGAGGAAAGAGGGGCAGTATAAAGCTTCACGAATCAACTATTTAGAGATACCTGAACTTCTAATCATCGCAGCTGCCAGGCAGGCGAGATGTAAGGAAAACCAAGGTAGAAGAAAAGACAGCCCTTCACCCTGATGTGATGTCGCGAGACGGTTCCAGGGTGAAACAAAGGGAGGTTCAAAAGGGCCAATGGCTCGGTTATCCTGGAAAGGCGCCGGCTATGCCCCCCATAAAAACATCCCCATCTCACATAACGGATACATTAGAAGTTTACGTAATTACGGAAATATTTTTGTATGTGATTATCTAAATAATCGATTTTGTTTTTCCAAATAATTTTTTTTAATACGTGTACACTTACAAATATACCGAATGTCGCCTTTAACTAATAACCTATCTGTCGAAATAAGGGAGGTGTATCCACAGCTAATGTTAACACGAAAATGTCGTATAAAAGTTATTCGAATGTTGCTTCGTTATCGAAATACAGGTGTTCAAAAAATATTGTTCTTTTGACTAATTATTTACCTAGTTGGTACAGCAATGACAATTATTAGTGAATTTTCACTAAGACAACTCACTAATAGAGAGGTATCGATGGTAAGAACATTTCTTCAAATGTGCGCAAATTTGGGCCTTGGAAAAATTAACAACTTAAAGGAACATTGATAGACGTGCCTGTTGAACAATTTTCAAGCCTTTTATCGAAGAAAAATGAAGTCGTTTAAAATTAAAAATAAATAATCCTCGACATCACTTCAAATTTCGTAATGAAACATCTATAGTGTTAGACAAAGACAGATGACGTTACTTGTGTACGTGTCTGCTGATCTGCTATTTAAATGAATCATAGATAAAAATATAACAATGGCCGTTATTATTATTATTGGAAGGTAAAGCTGTCTCTTACCGGGGTTGTCAGATGTTTAGAAATTTCATGTAGTTAAACCGTACGTGTATATAAACATTTCAAATGTTCATAACTTTTGATAATGAATATTTTTATAAAAGTTAATTTGATCAGTAACCATCTGTTTGATACCTGCAAATGTCGAATTACCAATTTCCATGATTTTTAGTTCATCACTAGAATTATAATTTCATCTATCTGACAACGTGGTAGACCACAATCGGGTGAGATCGTAGCACTGCTTATGTCTCTGGTCAGAATCTGATGCGTCGCTGTCATTCTGCATTCCGTTTTAATAGTGCGTTTACATCTGACATTCAAAAGTAGACCACTGCTCAACTACGGCGATATATGTCATGCGAGTGGAAACATGAAAATAATCTGTGTTTACATCTAGTGACAGAAATGTGTCGACGCTTAATGCTGAATATTGAAATATATCTCTCGGACAGAAATTCATCAGCGTTTACATTTAGATATAGGTACGTCTTCCTCTTATAACTTAGATATGTTGTCTGGTAACTCCAAGAGGGGAGAAACGTGAGAGAATGGTAATACGTCATGTGTATTCCAGATGCGGATATTTCTTATAGTTTCAGATTACGTTATGGCGTTTTAAATAACATTTATTAGAAATTTGTGTAACTTTTAATGTGTTTGTTAAAGAAATTCGAATGCGATCAGTTAGATACTTACTTTAATGTTTATTTTATATGAAATAGCAGTTAAATCGAAAAAATTGTCTTAAAAACAATATTTTTTTAGTTTTGTGTAGGAATTAGGAATTGGACGTTATTTGTTCAAGATTATTTTTATATTTAACAATTAAATCAGTGAGTCGTCATAAAGGTAGATAAGTAGGTGTTTAATGTACAAGAACTCAATAAATAACTTAACCTAAATACCTGTTTCGATGCCTGGTGCTGTTGTTAGTATATTGTGTATTAATGTGCAAAATAATTCTAAAGGCAATGGAAACTGGAGATAAACTTTTCTTCTTTTCTTTTCCAAAGGATGTAAAAACAAAGTATTAGGTAAATTTGCAGATGAGCTCACGCGGGTTTTTTTAGAAAAAATCCAGAATCATGCTAAAAACCCCTCTGGGATGCATACACCATAAGAAAAATGTCGTGCAAACCACCCCCAGAAAGTTACGTTACCAGAAGTGAAAAATTTTTTGGGAATAACCCCCAAGATGGCTACGGGACCTGTGGTTAATAGGGGTTACGTGCTGGGTAAACACGATTTTAAAGAAGTATAGCTGCAAAATGAAATATAGGCAACTTAAAGAGTTCCGGCTAAGCTGCTTTTTTTCGCATTTTTCGTTTTCTCTTCCCCGCCCATCACCTCTATTCACTCCGAAATTTTTGGGACTTGTTTGCTATAAATTGTTCTTGTGGTTTATGCATCCAGGGGGGGTTCTGAACATGTTTCTGAAAAAAATTCTAAAAGTCCTCCGTGAGCTCATCTGCAAATTTACCAAATATTTATACCTATATTATTAATTTACTTATTGGTCTAACACAATTTACTATTATTTTAAAATTAAATATAAGATGTATGGGTTTTTTGCTTAAAAATTGATTGTATAAATTATAAACCTACTATTCTGTATGTGTACAAATACATACCTACCTAAATATTCTCAACTTGAATAATTTACTTATTGTGATTAGTTGCATGTTATTAAATGAGGCATATCCAGTAAGTTAGGTAACTAAACTATTAAACCAACTAAAAACCTAGGTTGTGGTTTAGAAAAAAATATTCTGTCCAATTTGAGGCATTATGAATTTATAATTTCATAAATATTAATCTTTTTTTAATCCTTTTCAAGATAAACCAGTTAATTTAGTCCATTAATTTGAATGTTTGATTAATATCCTAAAACTTTCATACTTTCTGTTACTATGTGAAAAAATCTTAATTCTAACATATTATTAAATGTTTAATCTTGGTATAAGTTCAAAAAGAACATAACTTTGAAAAGACAAACATAAAAATGACGTCTTTGGGTGAGGGTAGGGTCACCGATGAGACGTATAGCTCTCTTCTGAATGGAATCCAGGATGGCGAATGTAGAAGCGGCACTCCAGATGTGGGAGCAGTATTCGAGGTTTGGCCTTATTTGTGAAGTATATAAGGTATAGAGATTAGCTGGTGAAAAGTATTTGCGAGCCCGGAAGAGGTAACCTAATTTCTTAGCAGCTGCTTCTGCAATTGATGTGACATGTTGGTGCCAATTGAGATTTCGATCCACAGAAATGCCAACAACTGAAAAGGACTCATTACTTTGAATAACTTGGTTGTTCATTGTGATGGATCTAGGGCTGGTGTATCTCTTATGAGAAAGAAAGCAAGACTGAGATTTGGTGGGGTTGAATTGTACAGGATTTCTACTTCCACAGTCTAATATTTTTTGGAGATCCACGGAGACAGAACCCTCCATGAGTCTGAGATCCTCATCTAATTGGGCTAAAGAGACAGGCCTAGAATATTGTATATTTGAGTGGAGGGTGCTGCCGTCCGCGTAACTGGGAACTGGGTTGGATGTGCTAGAGAGGAGGTCATTGATGTGGAGAAGAAACAAAGTAGGGGTTAAAGCTGAACCTTGAGAAACTCCTTTGCATTAATTGGATACAGTTTAGAGGAATGACCATCCACGACAACAGAAATTCTCCGGTTGGAGAGGAAATTTGCTGTCCGGGTACAGAGTTTTGGTGGTAGGCCATAGGCCGGTAGTTTATTAAGCAGCGCTGCGTGCCAGACTTGGTCGAATGTTTTGGATATGTCTAGAGCGACAATCTGGGATTCACCGTGTAGTTCCATAGACTTGTTCCAAGAATAGGTGACAAAGGAAAGGAGGTCGGCAGTTGATCTGTGCTGACGGAATCCATACTGCCTGTCGTGGATTAGACTGTATTTTTCAAGAAATTTTAGTAATTCGGTGTTTATATACTTTTCCATCACTTTAGAGACGACTGAAAGGAGAGAAATAGGCCTGTAGTTGCTAGGAAGCGCTTTGGATCCTTTCTTGGGTACGGGTTGTACTCGAGCAGTTTTCCAGTTACTAGGGAATATGCCTTTATTGTAAGATATCTGTGTATCTTATAAAAACAGCGTTATTTTTGTAAAATTGTGAAGACAAGTTGACTTTACAGAGGCTAGTATATACCAAATTTTCAGTTCCTAGCAATGTAGAAAATTGAGTTATGTGTGTTTATTCTTTCCATCAGGAGACGAAAAAATAGCACAAGAATAAAAAAAATTGTATGATAAAACAACTCATTTAATAAGCTTTTCATCGAAAATAAACAAATTTATTTTGTTAAATAAAAAACTCATTATTTAACGTGCTTGCAGAACATCGCAGAAAGGCTCTTTTTTTAATAAATTTTCTGAAAATATTCCGGTCAAATAAAATAATTATAAATAAATAAATACGGGACCTTACGACCTTGTTCAACACTTCTAGCAATATGTGCTGTCCAAGACCTTCATTCGTTTCATAATCTTTCTTTAAAGATCACCATATTTGACGTTTGAAATCGTCGCTGACGTTTCTAGATAAAATTCATAAAATTTGACGACGAAATAATTTTTGTTACATCCTGACCTGTACCAAAAAAACTAAATCTTCGCCTGTAATATTAGGCTAACTTGATATCAATATATCCCGGTATATTTTACATATCATTTCAAAATGCTCTGAATCTGTAGCTTTATATAGGATAATATTAATTACAAAATCATCCGGTGTGTGGACATTTATTGTCGTGTAATAACGAGTTCTCAAACAAGCTCCTAAACTTGTCAAGAAATAGCAAGATTTCCACATGATACAAAGACATACTTAATTAATCAATTAAATGATTATTTCCAAAAGAAAAAGCAACTAGAATAAGCAGTAATTGGATTTTAACCTTGTCTCCTTTATCGTAACCAAACTAAATAGTAATTATTCCATTTAGTTGTCATTTTCCTTTCTGCTGATTATGCAACGGTAGATATTGAATGACAACTGTGCACAAACATTATTTTGCGATTTAACCTACAATTTAATGTTTTAGTGAATTTTTTTTAAGAAAACAATATATATATATATATATATATATATATATATATATATATATATATATATATATATATATATATATATATATATATATATATGTATGTATGTATGTATCACACCGATAACTCAAAAAATAATGGGCCGATTTTAATTAAATTTGGTAAATACCTTCCTTTTGCAAATGGCTTGGACAAGTTCGTTAGCCAAGAAAATCGGCCCAGGTTTTCCCATAAAATTTTGGGGTTTCTTTCGAAAAAAAATTATATCTACCTACGAAAATTTAGCTCCGTAGGTATTAACAAAGTAAGGTGTACACGGATGTACACAATTATAAGTAAATTACCTACCAAAATTTTGTTTTGTAGGTCAAAAGACAGAAAAACTCGGGACGCAGCAAGTGCGTTATGGTAGTGAATTTTTATTAAATGCTTCAAATTTAAATAACTCAATTTTCTATAAACTTAGAGAGTTTAATTTTAATACGTAGTAAGGTCTTTCCTAAGGCAAGATATCCACAAAATTTCATTAAAATAACTTTGTAATTTTCGGAGAAAAAATTTTTTTCGAAAGAAAATTTGAAATTTGAATAACAAAATTTTCTCTAAACTTAAAAAGTTGAATTTTGGTAAGTAGTAAGATCTCTCCTGAGGCAACACATATAGTAAATTTCATGAAAAGAGCTTTGTTACTTTCGGATAAAAAAAAATTTTTTTAAAGATAACTCAAAAGTTTTCCGGAAAACCCCGTCAGATTTTTCTGGATAACAAACTCATCCAAGCCATTAATAAAAGAAAGGCACTCGCCAAGTTTCATCGAAATCGGTTAATTATTTTTGAGTTATCAGACAAATACATATATATATATATATATATATATATATATATATATATATATATATATATATATATATATATATATATATATATATATATATATATATATATATATATAAACATATAAAAATTAAACCTATTTACAAATGAACTTTAATATTAGATATTATGCTGTGACAATACCTCTCTCAAGCAGTGGCGATTTCTCCTAGTGAGCTAGGTGTGCGCCGCACACCCTAAAATATAATCAAAATGTGCACAGTTATATATGTTTTATTTCTTTTTCCCTTAGTCTTAATACACTACATATTTTATGACAATCGATTTAATTTACTTATTTGATTTCATAAATAGTCGGTTGATAGTGACTTGGAATGAAGTAGATGCCACGTCTTTTAACATGTTCAGAGAATATGAGTAGAACAAAGCAACTGGGAATGAATTCGGTCAGTCCCCCAGGTACGTGTTTAACATAGTGAGGCAAATACCATTGATTTTAACACTGCAGTGAGCTATAAAAATTTGATTAACTCAGTTTTCTATAATCTTAGAAAGTTTAATTTGGGTATGTAGTAAGATATTTCCTATAACAAGATATCCACCAAATTTCTTTAAAATAACTGTAATTTTTGGAGAAAAAAAATTGTTTCAAAAGAAAATTTAAAATTTGAATAACTCAATTTTCTATAAACTTAGATAGTTGAATTTTGGTGCGCAGTACAATCTCTCCTGAGGCAACATATATACTAAATTTTATTAAAACAGCTTTGTTACTTTCGGAGAAAAAATTTTTTCGAAAGAAAACTCAAAATTTTCTCGGAAAACCCCGTCCGATTTTTTTGACTAACGAACTCATCCAAGCCATTAATAAAAGAAAGGCACTTGCCAAGTTTCATCGAAATCGGTTAATTATTTTTTGAGTTAGCGGTTGGATACATATATATATATATATATATATATATATATATATATATATATATATATATATATATATATATATATATATATATATATATATATATATATATATATATATATATAAACATATAAAAATTGAAACTGACCCCGGATATGGGTTCTAGGGGTCCTAGTTCGCACTCATTTGAAAGAATTTTTGCAAAGTCTCACCATCGATACCTCTCTATTAGTGATTTTTTAAAAATAAAAATCCACTAAAAGTTATAGGCATTTAAAGAAAAATAAATTGGGGTTTTTCTCAAAACGTCAAAGTTGCGATTTAAAACGTCAAAATTAGCAACATTTAGGCAGTGAACTTGAATCTAATACGGGCTAGGGAACTAAAATGTCCCAAGAAGAATGTTTTACAAACCCTGAAGTCTTAGTTTCAACCGTCATTGTCCTTCATTTTACTAAAAAGTTTCCAGAAAATTCATTTCAAATAGACCCTTTCTTTGATGCTTGGCAGTAGCCTTAGCTATAGAGTCTATCGTTTAATGGTATATAATTTTTGTCAAATTTTCGTAAAAAATCAATAAAGCTCAACATATCCGTTATTATACAAGATATGAAAAAAAAATGTATATATTAATTATAGGGTGTGTCTTGAGCTACATCTTTAGAAATCATTTCTACATTAACAGGGTGGCCCATAAGTCGTTGGTGATAGCATTTTTCTTTTTTTTTTAATCAAACACGCCTTATGTTATTGCATTTTTGCGTTTTACATCGAAATATATTATGCACGTTTGTAAGAAAAGAAATTCTGGACGCAGCAAGTGTGTTATGGTAGCGAATTTTGGTCAAATGCTTTATATTTGAATAGCTCAATTTGCTATTAACCTATAAGGTAGACCAAGAAACGAGTTTTTTCGGGAACACTTTAAGTTTACTTTCGGAAATTTTTGTACATTTTCAAACAATAAAGTTATTTTGATGAAACATGGCACATTGTTTTTACTATATAGGTTATTCTGGTAGCCAAATTTGATGCCTGCTTTCTTTAAAAAACACAAATATTTGCTATTAAAAACATTTTTATTTTAAAATAACCAGTACTTAAAAGCTGCATATTTAAAAACTAAGTCGAACAACACAAATAAATGTAAATATTTTTGTCGGAACGTAAATAATATCTCGTTATAAAATTGGCTTATAAATTATATTAAACTACATAAGAACTTCAGAGTAGACTTAATCTTATCATTACAAAAACCCTGGACGTAGCAAGTGCGTTATTATGATAGCGAATTTTCATACAAATGATTTTTATTAAAAAAAGTAGTTACAGTTATCAAATTTTATTTAATGAATAAGAAAATTAAATACACTTGGTTTTTCATACAAGCTTTTGAAAGTCCGAAACTCAAATGGAAACTTTTTTTTCTATGATATTTGCCAAAAAATATCTTGAAAAATGTGCTGAATTTTTTTTACAAAAATGTACAAATATTTGTGTCTCAGAAATTTGAAACAAAAAGCAGTTTAGCGAGAGTTACTGATGAAGACAACTTCGTTGCCGAAATACGTATCTAACGCATAGTTCTCTGTTACTATTTTTGTGGTTTTTGGGGTGATTCTTCTTTTTGTTTCACTTTCCAGCCACCGTATCCAGGCTCAGTCTTTTATATCAAAAATTTGCTAAAAAACTGTTCTACTCAAATTTTCTATGAGTGTTTTCACCAAAATTAGATCTAAATGTTTCCATCAAAATTCGCTAAAGAAATTGTCTATGAACATCTGCTAAAAAATGTTTCTTACGAAAAATAGCTAAAAAATATTATGTCTACAAAGTTGAGTTAAAAAAATGTACCCAAAAGATAATATAAACTGTTTTCCACGAAAAAAAATTTAAACAATTTTTTGTGTGCAAAATTCATTAAACACTTCTCTCTAATGTCGCTAAAAACGTGTTTTATGAAAACTTCACCCAACATTATAATAACAATAGTGCCCAACTCTTCTATCGATATCACTAGCGACATTGCTCCTCAAAAATTGCTTTGTCAGTACCTCCGCTTGCAACATTTAATTGCCCAACCTGTTCTAGCTAAAAGCACACGCTTTTAGTGTCAAAGTGCCCACTTGTTGAACGGTTCGTTACGTATCTTCGCGCTTTCCTAGAACAGTGCCAACTTGTGGAGCAAGAAGATCAATATTTCAAAATTTAATAAATATCAAGGAGATTATCACTGACCAGCAATCAGAGTCAGGAGGTGGTTTCATCCTAAGTTTAGGTTTCGAGCAGGCATTTGATCGATTATCACAGGAATATTGTTGGAGTGTCCTCTTAACCAAAATTTGCATCGACAGTTTGTTGTTTGATGCTTTGAAAAACATATAGAACGAATGTCTATATCAATAAAAGTCTGGACGCCATATAGAACGAAGGTAATGATAAATTGATATTTAACAGATTTTATATCAATAAAAGTCTGGACGCAGCAAGTGCGTTATGGAAGTCAATTTTCTTGAAATGTTTTTAATAGAAAATATGTCTCTTTAATGCAAACAGGAATCAATTTGGTCACCGGTATAACCATATATAGTAGTAACAATGTACCATATTTTACCAACATAGAATGTAGAAAAATATTCCGAAAATAAACTTAAAACATTTCAGAGAAAACTCGTTTCCTAGCTGACGAACCTTAGGTTACTAGCAAATTGCGTTATTGAATTTTGAAGCGTTTAATGAAAATTCGTTACTAAAACTCACTCATTTTTTACAAACATGCATCATATTTCAATGAAAAATGCAACAATTCAATAAGGAATGTTCAAAAAAAATGTAGGTATCACCAACGACTTATGGGCCATTCTGTGATTGTCAAAATAATTTTATAAGATGCAGCTCAAAACACCCTAACATTTTTTTCTCGTGTCTTGCATAATAACAATTATATTGAGCTTTACCGTATAAATGTGTCACACTGTATATATGTAAACAGAAAGTATACCCAGATATAGATTCTAGGGAGCCTAGTTTGCGCTCATTTGAAGAAATCTTTTTAGAATTCAAAAACCGCGGTCTCCTCATTAACGAATTTTTTCTATGAAAATTAGCTAAAAATTATAGACCGTTAAACCATAAATGTAACTAAAACTACTTCCAAAATATCAGAGAAAGTCTCTATTAGAAATAAATTTTCTGGAAATATATAATTGAAATGAAGGACAATGATGGTTTAGGCTGAATCTTAAGGGTTTGCAGAACACTCTTTACATAATCCGTATTTCTTTCAGGTTCTTTGCCTAAATGTTGCCAATTTTGACGTTTCAAATCGTGACTTTTTACGTTTTGAGGAAAACCCCAATTTTTTTTTAAATGCTTCTAAGTTTTTTGTCTTTAAACTTACAGACCTAAATTTTGGTAAATTGTTCACCCTTTATATATATATATATATATATATATATATATATATATATATATATATATATATATATATATATATATATATATATATAATTGAAACTGACCCTAGCTATGCGTTCTAGGGAGCCTAGTTCGCGCTCATTTGAAGAGTTTTTTTCTAAATTCAAAAATCAGGATCTCCTCGTCAGTGAATTTTTTTAAGAAGATTCACTTTAGTGTTTGTTTTAAAAAGCACTTGTGAAGCCACGGGAAAAGTCTACGACTTT